>OY998127.1:11842500-12382500 GCA_963921985.1 Agrilus biguttatus | reverse complement strand
TGTTTCGCCAACACTGTGCCTTCTTCAGAAGTACAAATTGTGGAAGTTATCAACAACTGTGTGTTTATTTCAATATGTTCGACTTCCATCAAGTATCCGCTAATTCAATACAATTGAAATTAATGTCTGTAAACAATTAGATTGTACACCACCTTTCTAACCTTTCCAAGAACGTCGTCACGTCGCCTCTTCGATTGACCTCGAAAGACACAGATACGCACACGTGCAGTGCACGTGTGTTCCTTCGTGTAATTAATGTAGCAGCTTGCTTGTATCGATGATCGACGATTTTATGACATGCCGTTACACCTCGATAACATGATATATATATATATATATATATATATAAAAGAATAGTTAGTTTTCAAGAGAGTAATGGAATGAATGTTACATTTTAAAGGACATAACATTGTCATGCCGAACCGATTTTATGGTTTAACAAATAAAATCTTATCGTCAAAAGTTCAAATGTCAATTTCTTCTATTTACAATTATATTTATATTTATATTTATATTTATATTTATATTTATATTTATATTTATATTTATATTTATATTTATATTTATATTTATATTTATATTTATATTTATATTTATATTTATATTTATATTTATATTTATATTTATATTTATATTTATATTTATATTTATATTTATATTTATATTTATATTTATATTTATATTTATATTTACTTATTGTCTACTGGAGCAAAATAAATGTATTATTTTCAGTTATTCGCGAGATGCCTCGAAAATATGAATGTATCAAAAAACAAAACAAAAAAGGAAAAAAAAATACCGACATTCTCAAAAGCTAACGGTGAATCATCGTTCATTCGGAATGAGCGCGCGAAGCTCATCAAATTACGTGGTGATCACCGTGTTGGTTGCTGCTGTTGTTGATAAATTTATTGAAGAAAGATTACCTACCAAGAACTGATGACGCGGTGGTTATCGTTTACATGGACGGAAGAAGCAAGTCAGATGGAGTAGGCCGGCCGTTGCCGAAACGCTCAACGCTCACTCGATGACGTAGCAGCAACAACCTTCAATAGAGTAAACTACCTACCCTTTATTTATTTATTTATTTATTTATTTATGCATCATAAAAGTATTGCAACCATATACAAGCCATCAACGCCAGTTGGGGGACAAGCAAGGGTTACAGCGGCCTTGGAGACAAATTACGGAAATAGTATATATATATATATATATAAATATGGTGGCATATACGTACTAATATATATACATTACATATTTTTATAAAAACTTCAGTAGATTCTTGTATGTACATGCCCACGTACCCACGTACTTACACACCTTACAATAAACGAATGAACAACAACTTAAACCTCATTAAAATATATACAACAATCATTTAATCCATCAATTCTAAAGAACCAGATGATTCCATTTTAAATGCAGGTACTTCAAATAAAAGAACGTGTGACACAAAATATAGCCAACAATGCGGTTATATAATATAATGTTATTATTAATATACTAATATCTAAATGGAAATAATACCAATAATAAGTAAGTAAACAAGTCACTTCTCAACGCCGGTCGTTCGTTCATCGACGTGAACCATCAGGCATGGATGCACGTGCAGAGAAATGAGTCACTTGTTTAAACAATAAACAAACACCGCGTTTCTCAAGCCAGCATGATGCTGAGTAGTTAGTTATTACGCGTCCATTTGTGTGTACGAAATATACGTAGAAGGTCAAACGGCAAACACATACGCACACGCACACAACAATTGCCCAGACGTACATGCATTTATAAATTGTCCAAAATTAAAAATATTATTCTCCGTCATTTGTCCATCGTCCTGTCCCACAAAAGAATGCATGCCGTTTCATTTCCACTTTTCTGAATTTCCGTTGAGTAGGCGTCTCGCATGATACATGGGCTCCTTTACATTTCGATGTGAAAGGGCGATCTGAAGAGGAGAACGGTCCGTATGCAGACATAATGGCTTACATACTAAGTTATTGGATTATGTACAACCCTTGACCAGTTTTTTTTTACAGTGGAAAGCTCACTTTTCATTAACCATCTGAAATGGTGGTGATACATTTTATAAACAAATTGTGAAACTTGCCAAGTGTTTTCTTTTTTAAAATATTTTATCTACTTCATTGTAATTTCCTGATATACGAGCATGCCAAAAATCACCCTGAATAAAGACAAATAAAACCAAAACAGGAAGCGGCGGATTAAACAAATTGCCTTACGATGGATGGACTCTAAAATGTATACCTTCAATACAGCCGACATGATGCATTGTTATCCGTATCACATGTATACATAATAAATATACCATCAAGATAGACTTAATGAAAACACAATCGCTCTTTGTACACCCAACTGAAACGTTGAACAGAGCCGAGTCGTAGCATTTAAAATTGACGGCTTAAAAATAACAATAACTTAAATTCAAACGAGCCGAATTCATTGTTACATGGTAAATGCAAGTGGTTGATTGTTTTTTTTTATTACTTCCGGCAATTTATTACGGGGCACACGCTTCAAAATTTTACAATTATCCTAAAGGCAACGAACATGAAGGAGTTGTTATCAATTTATGTACTGAATGCGAACCTGGAAAGCCTCGATGCACTTGCATATATAATGTAAAATAATTTAATGAAACTTTTATTTACATAATTAAGATGTAATTTTAAGTATGATGTGCTTTTAATTACATCTATTTTTAATTTGTCTCCTTAGTAGGTTGACACTACAACTGTCATTTTATAAATTCGTATTACCAACGAATAAGCAATGTAATATATTAACGAAAGAAACATTTCCCCTTCAACTTCCCCATCTTCTCATTTTAGGATTAAACAAATTGCCTTACGATGGATGCACTCTAAAACATATACTACTATAACTCAGTACAGCCGACATAATGCAATGTTATCCGTATCACATGTATACATAATAAATATGCCTTCAAGATAGACTAAACGCAAACAAAGTCGCTCTTTCTACACGCAACTGAAACGTTGAACAGAGCCGACCCGTAGCTTTTAAAAGTGACGGCTTAAAAAGAATAACTTAAATACAAACGAGCCGAATTCATTGTTACATGGTAAATGCAAATGGTTGATTGTTTTTTTTTATTACTTCCGGCAATTTATCACGGGGAATACGCTTCAAAATTTTACAATTATCCTAAAGGCAACGAACATGAAGGAGTTGTTATGAATGATACTGAATGCGAACCTGGAAAATCTCGATAGGCGTGAGCACGAGCCACCACCTCCGGATTGACCAATTTCGAGCACATAAATTAATACACTGTTGCAAACCATTACTTGCATGCACTTGCATAAATAATGTAAAATAATTTAATAATGTAATAATGTAATTTTAAGTATGGTGTGCTTTTAATTACATCTATTTTAAATTTGTCTCCTTAGTAGGTTGACGCCACAACTGTCATTTTATAAATGCAAATAACCAACGAATAAACAATGTAAAATATTAACGAAACATTTCCCCTTCAACTTCCCCATGTTCTCATTTAAAGGACAACCCCTGATTGGCGATCAACAAAGGACTCCCCAAAGGTGGTCGCAATTAAGACGTTTCACCGTATTAAATTTCTAGAGGTTCGAGTATCACAGTTTTTCACAATTATTATATTGAGCAACCACCGAATGGCAGGCATAATTCAACCGAACGGTAACGGTTTTATTATCATTAACGAAACCGGTTAAAACTTTCCATTTTGTTTTTGCTATTTCCTGTTATTTCGTGGAGAAAAAAATTTTACCTAACAGTTGTTGAACATTTAAAAATTTATTCAAATTGAATTGAAATATTATTAGTACGTTAAGGTCCGTCGGTGGCTGGCTGGCTGGCTCGCATCAAAGGCGCATTCATTGTCGTATTTAATTTCGTTCATTGGGGTTCGTACCTACAGCGGAGAGTATTGCGTTTAATTCACACACAACAGTATGTATGCGCTGAACATTCCAATATTATTAACATACTTCCGGTCCGAATCGGAACGGATACCTACGCCTACTATTCCGTATAACTAGCATGGTGGTCCGTGCATATAGAACGCTCGGCGTTTAAACCAATTTATCGACCTTGGTGCTGTAAAGTTTGAGATTCCAATCAGCAAACGATCGTTCGGAAGCGATGACGTGAAATTGTTAATTTAAATGTAACATGAAACGCATACACACACACACACACACACACACACACACACACACACACACACACACACACATACACACACACACACACACACACACACACACACACACAAACGGATTTCGTTCCGGTTGGCTGGTACGACGACGGTGACGTCATGTTTACGCTTTGCTATTTTAATTCGCGGTTATTGAGATAAGAGCATTCGGAAGCGATGACGTATTTGTATAAGTCGCTTATACGCGTGGCAAAATTCGGCCGCAATAACCTTCAATACGATAAATTACTAAATAATGTTTATTCGTTAAAGAATAAACTTTTTAAAAAGTTTACTTATTTTATTAAAAACGATTACAAGAATTAATATTTATGAATATGATTATAATTATGATTATGAGCTACCTAGACAAGGTTCTAATAGTAACTAACTACAAAACGTTGTCACAAAAACAAGTAAAGTTACATCTAACAATCTGCTTACACTAGATATCATATTACACGATGATTTCCTGGGAAAGTATTTGTAAAAGCGTTACTTGCAGGTGTTGT
Source organism: Agrilus biguttatus (assembly GCA_963921985.1). Lineage (NCBI taxonomy): Eukaryota > Metazoa > Arthropoda > Insecta > Coleoptera > Buprestidae > Agrilus > Agrilus biguttatus. The sequence goes on along the minus strand of OY998127.1, from coordinate 12,377,769 downwards.
TTTGACATAATTCCTCCCTCATTAAGTGAGTACGTCCTCGTGTGAAGATCTGCTAGATATTCTCGGAATAATTATTTGTTCAATTCTTCTATTCTTACATTGGAAAACATTTGTAATTCTTTTTCTTAGTATACAACAAATAATGCCGAATAGGAATATTAATACAATAACAAAAATATTTATCGAAAAACCAAATTTGTGTACAATAGGGTTCAATTCAAATTGAGTGTTTAAACCATTAGCCTCTTGTTTGAGCTCATTTATATCGTCAAAACTATTATTAAGTTCAAAGTTTACAAATTTCGTTGGTTTTACATCTATCTTTCTGATGTTCGATGGTTTATAATAAATATTGCTAATTGTATTACTAAATACATTATTTTGAATTATAATTTTACAGTCTTGTTTTGATGACACAAGCGAGTTTTTAGCAATAACAGTAGTGTAAACATCACCAGTAAGTACAATGTTCGAAAACGTTAACTGGGTTTTTATAAGAAACGAGCACTTTATTATTAGAAAGCTAAGTTTCACTAATTCGTAGTCACTATTAATTAATAGAATAGAATTACACTTATTTAAATCACTTAATGAACACTGGTTTATTTAAACACAGCACCGAATTTTCAATTCGATGACATTTTTCTTCTAACCAAAATTCAGTTTGAGCTCCATATAAATACGTGATAACGTGAAGGGGGCAGAAGAATTTTATTATCTATTATCAGGTATTGGATAAATTCCTTGGTAGTCGAAGTGATTTTTATTCAGGATAGGGATGTACAAAATGCATGTAACAGCGTCATTTACTGAAAGTATTTTTAATTTTGAAAATTCAATTATTTTAAAAATATGGACTTCATCTATTTCTATTAATTGATTCCTGTTATATATTAGTTTAAGGTGTGCTAAGATATCTTTGAGATCAGATACAGTTAACATTTCTAAATTCGTTATATCGTTCAAAGCTAAGGAAATGGTTCTTTGAATAGTCAGGAGTGAATTTAATAAATTTCGAGAAGCATAAATATTTCCTTGTATTACCACCTTACCTGTTCGATATTAATTTCATCTTTTAGAATTTTGGTTGCATTAAAGGACGTATTAATTGAATCTCTAATTAATAGCATATCTTTTTCGTAACGTTTTGTTATATGATTAGCGAATGAGTCATACTTATTAATCTGTTTGGTAATTTCCTCTTGATTATTGAACAGTTTTACTATATTAAAATTATTATATTAAAATACATTTTTTTTTCATATAGTGATAATTACAGTATTAAGTATCAGTGTCTGTTACTTTCTTATTTTCTATTTTTAAAAGTGTAATGTTTTCTTAAAAACTGCAATTTACTCAACCTTAACATTCATTTGCTCTTTTGATCTATAGTCTGAAGTGTTTCTGTTTTTTATCTTGAGTGGATTTACAAACTGATTTACTAGTGAGGTTATGTTTACTTAAACACATGCTATTCATGTGTTTTTTCCTCTTTAACTTTTTGAGTCTCCGTCACCATGTCTGATAGCAATTTAAATCAAGCTAAAACCAAATCTACAAAATCTAACACCAGGGATGACAAAATGATTACTATCGATGACTGTCTTGCCTGTAAAAAATCAGTTAAAGAAGAAAATCGTCTGCGATGCACCAAGTGCACTCAAGCCTACCATAAAGCCTGTGCGGAGCAAAGTGGAATCAAACAAGGTATAGTTAATAAATGTTGTGGCCCTAAGTCTGGTAGAGCCTCACCGACTGCCAATTCTGCAATTAATCCGTTTGATGCTCATGCTAGCACATCGAAAACTCTAGCAGAAACTTCTCGTAATCTTCGGTCTAATGCATCAGCAATATCTGGCAGTAATAATAATCTGAATGTACCGATAGTTTCTGTTGATAATATTCAAAATCAAATTACAAAGGAATACCTTGATGAGGCTCTTGGTAGATTTACTGCTGATTTACAGAGACGTATGAAAGAGGAACTTAAGAATGGATTGGATCAATTAAAATCTGATGTTAGCACAATCAACAATAATATTTCAAAACTTGATAATAAAATTGGTGCAATCGAAGGCAGTATAAAGGAAAATCAAAGGGAAATCGCTGATATAAAAACCCAATTAAACAGTGTAAAATCTCAAATCTCAAATTTGGAAAGCAAAACATCAAATGACATTGTTGATGTCAACATGCGCTGCCAGAGCATAGAGCATAAATATGAAGAAAATGATTTAGAGAGCAGGGAGCGATACATGCAAGAAGCTTATGAGAGAAACCTCAAGAGGAATAATGTACTGATCTTTGGTGTAAAAGAATTTGACAACGAAACTGATGAAAAAAACTTTATTTTTTCTCTGCTTGAGGATCCTCCATTCACTTTAAAGGAACTTAGCATTATTAGACTTGGAAGGAAAACTACTAATAAAGTTCGACCACTAAGAATGTTATTCACCTCATCTGACTATGCTCTATGGATGTTGCGCCAAAAAAATACATGGAATTCCCATGGCCTTCAATGTAAAAATGATAGGACTGAAGCTCAAAGAGCTTACCTTAAGTATATACTACAACAATTTAAAGCTAGATGTGACAATAGTGAAAAAAATCTTAGAATCAAATACATCAACTCGATTCCTACAATTATTCAAGAAAAATCTAAGCATAAGCTAAAAAACCAATAAAGGGAGGATCTTTCACTGGATATTACCAAAACATACGCAGCTTTAAAAATAAATTTATCACTTTTAATAATAATATTTCCACCGCATCAACTAAATACGATTTTATTGCACTATCAGAAACATGGTTAAGTGCAAACCACGAAGACGATAATTTTGCTTTGAATTCGTACAACCTCATCAGATGTGACAGAAACACTCTTATCTCCGAGAAATCAAGAGGTGGTGGTGTCTTACTCTACTTACACAGTGACATTCAATATGAAATCCTCTTAAAATATTCTCAACACTCTGAGCAGCTTTTCGTAAGAATTGTGATTGGTGACATTGATTTAATTGTAGTTCTCGTTTATATGCCTCCGCATACCAACATGCCAAAAGGCCAATTTATCGATGAATTTCATAAGCTGAGTGTGAATCTGGACAAAGTATTTGAGACGTATGACAGTTCCACATATCTTCTCCTTGGTGATTTTAATCTGCCTGGCTATAATTGGATTTTTGATGGGAGACTTATCCATCGTGTTGGTTCCAGCCCAGCAACATCAATCAGGAAAGCAGCTGACCATCTACTTCACTGTGTCAACAAGTGTAATATTGACTATATTTTCCAAAATCATTATTTATATCACCATGACTGTAACTCGTTGGATTTAATTTTTACAAATATTAATAGCTTTAAGTGTAATCAAGCGATTGATGATCTGTGCAATGTCGATAAATATCACCCCCCCCTAGATTTCTCCTTTTTATATAATACTCCTTTGCAAGTAAATAATGAGTCCCCTTTTGTTCATTTTAATTTTAGAAAGGCAGATTACAATAATATATGCAACGATTTAAATGAAATTAATTGGAATGCAGTGTTTGAGGGAGAGCATGGTGTTGATAACCTTTTAGATAAATTTTACACTAAAATTACATAAATTATTTCCTGTCACACTCCTCTCTCTCGTGCACATGCTAGAAGTAGTCCTCCATGGTTCAATTCTATGCTAAGAAAAGAAATTTATTGTAAAAAAATGCTTCATTCTAAATATAAGCAAACAAACTCTGATTTTTTCAAAAATAAGTTTAAAGAACAAAGGTCACATTGTCGTCTCTTAGCATCTCAACTAAAAAATAATTATATTAAACAAGTTGAAACAAACATTATTAGTAATAGTAGTAATTTCTGGCGTTATGTTAAACCTAATAATTTACAAACTACACTGTACAAAGCTTTCAAATATAACGATAAAATTTCTGATAATATTAATGAGACCTTAACTTACTTTGCTGAGCATTTCTCATCATGTTTTAATTCAGATCAAGACATGGATTTTTCTGATGATTGTCAAGATGTAAATAACGTTAGAAATAGCATTGGTATGGAGCACGTGAGCATTGAACTAGCTGATGTTGAATTCGAATTACTGAATCTAAATGAAAATCTACCGTTAGGTCCTGACGGAGTGCATGCTCTATTCCTTAAGAAAACAGCTAAATATATAGCACTACCAATTTGGATTATAATTAAAACTTCTCAATGTTCGCGTGTTTATCCTGATGCATTTAAAAAAGGATTTATAAAACCAACATTTAAGAATGGTGATAAGTTAAAAATAAATAATTATCGTCCAATTGTTATGCAAAATATTATTGCAAAAATTTATGAAACTATAATGTATAAAAAACTATCACCATATTTTTATCAGTTTATCATTGAGGAACAGCACGGCTTTATGCCATCGCGGTCTACTGTTACAAACCTAACCTCGCAATCCACTTTCATAATTGATGCGCTAGACAAAAGAAAACAAATTGATGTTGTCTATACCGATGTGGCGAAAGCTTTTGATCAGGTTTCTCATAAGTTACTCCTGCGTAAACTTGCTAAATATGGTTGTAAAAATGATTTACTTGAATGGTTTGCGTCATACCTGTCAAACAGGTCTCTAATAGTCAAATTAAAAAATGAATTCTCTTCACCAATATCTGTACCATCCGGCGTTCCGCAAGGTTCACATCTTGGAGCTTTACTTTTTATTATTTTTATTAATGACATCAAGGATGTCATACAATTTTCTTACTTCCTGTTGTATGCTGATGATTTGAAATTAATCAAACTAATTGAATCAATAGAAGATTGTATTAAGCTACAAAGAGATATTGATAATGTGAATGTTTGGTTTGAGGAAAATCTTTTATGTCTAAACATTGATAAGTGTACTATTTTGACATTCACGCGCACTAATTTAAGTGAATACAATTACAAAATTAATAATAATGCATTATTAAGAGTTTTTGAGATGAGAGATCTTGGTGTTCTTTTTACTTCGAACTTTACTTTCTCTTCACACATATCAAATGTTGTAAATAAAGCCTACAAAAAGTTATACTACATATTAAATAAATCTAAAGGCTTTAAAAATACTGCAACAATAATAACTCTTTACAAAGCGTACGTTAGACCTATTCTAACTTACGCATTAAATATCTGGGCTCCAAGCGTTAATAAACAATGGTATGAATTGGAGAAAATTCAACATAAATTTATTAGATTCATAGCAGCACTAGATGGAACACCAATAGATCCCTTTAATCATGATTATACTAATTACTTATCAAAATATAAAATCCCAACGATCAAATCTTTTTCTGACTACCTTGACCTTGTATTTTTACTAAAATTAAATAATGGCTTGATAGATGCAAATAACCTCAGTAAATTGATTGTACAATACCAACCAAATCGAGTTGTTAGAGAAAGAAACATGACATTCATTATTCCAAAATTACCTCCTAATCTCTGCGATCAACATCCTATCATTAGAGCAATGCTATCATTTAATGGAAAAAAAATTAATATTGACCAGAAACTTTCAATTCAAACCATAAAAAAGAAACTTCAACATCTCGCTTTATCATATTTGTAAACTTTATATCACTGTAAATACTGTAAAGACATTTTTGTATACGTACACCTGATGCAACCTATGTAAAAACTTTTGTTACATTTTACTGTAAAAGGGTCCTCCCGTTAAATAAATAAATAAATAAATAAATAAATAAATATAGATCCGTAGAAATAGCATCCTTTCAAATTATGGTAAATTTTTACATTTTCCATGGAAATTCGCTAAAACTTCACTTTTTCTTATATATCATCCAAATCGTCGATATACGTAGAATTAGCATCGTTTTCGAATTTCGGTTAATTTTTACATTTTTCTTGGAAATTGATAAAATTCAATTTTTCTTATATATCTATAGAAATAGCATCGTTTTCAAATGTTTACATTTTTCTTGGAAATTCGTTAAAATTTCAGATTTTCTTATATATCAACCAAATCGTCGATATACGTAGAAATAGCATCGATTTAGGATTTCGGTTAATTTTTACATTTTTCTTAGAAATTCGCTAAAATCAATTTTTCCTATATACCTATAGAAATAGAATCGTTTTCAAATTTTGGTTAATTTTTACATTTTTCTTAGAAATTCGCTAAAATCAATTTTACTTATATACCTATAGAAATAGAATTGTTTTCAAATTTTGGTTAATTTTTACATTTTTCTTGCAAATTCGTTAAAATTTCAGTTTTTCTTATATATCATCCAATTTGTCGATATACGTAGAATTAGCATCATTTTCGAATTTTGGTTAATTTTTACATATTTCCTGGAAATCGATAAAATTCAATTTTTCTTATATATCTATAGAAATAGAATCGTTTTCAAATTTTGGTTAATTTTTACATTTTTCTTGCAAATTCGCTAAAATTGATTTTTTCTTATATATCTATAGAAATAGAATCGTTTTCAAATTTTGGTTAATTTTTACATTTTTCTTGGAAATTCGCTAAAATTTCAGATTTTCTTATGTATTATCCAAATTGTCGATATACGTAGAAATAGCAACGATTTATATATAGGGTTAATTTTTACAATTTTTTGGATATTCTCTAAAATTCAAATTTTCTTAAGTTTCTTCCAAATCATCTAGACACGTAGAAATAGCAACGTTTTCAAATTTTGATTAATTTTTAGATTTATCTTGGAAATTCGCTAAAATTTCAGTTTTTCTTATATATCATCCAAATCGTCGATATACGTAGAAATAGCATCGATTTAGAATTTCGGTTAATTTTTACATTTTTCTTGGAAATTCGCTAAAAGTAATTTTTCTTATATATCTATAGAAATAGCATCGTTTTCAAATTTTGGTTAATTTTTACATTTCTCTTGGAAATTCGTTAAAATTTCAGTTTTTCTTATATATCATCCAAATGGTCGATATACGTAGAAATAGCAACGATTTAGAATTTCAGTTAATTTTTACAATTTACTCGGAAATTCTCTAAAATTCAATTCTTCTTAAATAATTTCCAAATCATCTAGATACGTAGAAATAGCATCGTTTTCAAATTTTGGTTAATTCTTACATTTTACTCGGAAATTCGTTAAAATTCAATTTTTCTTAAATATCTTCCAAATGATCTAGATACGTAGAAATAACATCGTATTCAAATTTGGCTAATTTTTACATTTCTCTTGGAAATTCGTTAAAATTTCAGTTTTTCTTATATATCATCCAAATCGTCGATATACGTAGAAATAGCATCGATTTAGAATTTCGGTTAATTTTTACACTTTTCTTGGAAATTCGCTAAAATTCAATTTTTCTTATATATCTATAGAAATAGCATCGTTTTCAAATTTTGGTTAATTTTTACATTTTTCTTGCAAATTGGTTAAAATTTCAGTTTTTCTTATATATCATCCAAATGGTCGATATACGTAGAAATAGCAACGATTTAGAATTTCAGTTAATTTTTACAATTTACTCGGAAATTCTCTAAAATTCAATTCTTCTTAAATAATTTCCAAATCATCTAGATACGTAGAAATAGCATCTTTTTCAAATTTTTACATTTTTCTTGGAAATTCGCTAAAATTTCAGATTTTCTTATGTATTATCCAAATTGTCGATATACGTAGAAATAGCAACGATTTATATATACGGTTAATTTTTACAATTTTTTGGATATTCTCTAAAATTCAAATTTTCTTAAGTTTCTTCCAAATCATCTAGTCACGTAGAAATGGCAACGTTTTCAAATTTTGATTAATCTTTAGATTTATCTTGGAAATTCGCTAATATTTCAGTTTTTCTTATATATCATCCAAATCGTCGATATACGTAGAATTAGCATCGTTTTCGAATTTCGGTTAATTTTCACATTTTTCTTGGAAATTCGCTAAAAGTAATTTTTCCTATATATCTTCCAAATGATCTAGATACGTAGAAATAACATCGTTTTCAAATTTTGGTCAATTCTTACATTTTACTCGGAAATTCGTTAAAATTTCAGTTTTTCTTATATATCATCCAAATCGTCGATATACGTAGAAATAGCATCGATTTAGAATTTCGGTTAATTTTTACATTTTTCTTGGAAATTCGCTAAAAGTAATTTTTCTTATATATCTATAGAAATAGCATCGTTTTCAAATTTTGGTTAATTTTTACATTTTTCTTGCAAATTGGTTAAAATTTCAGTTTTTCTTATATATCATCCAAATGGTCGATATACGTAGAAATAGCAACGATTTAGAATTTCAGTTAATTTTTACAATTTACTCGGAAATTCTCTAAAATTCAATTCTTCTTAAATAATTTCCAAATCATCTAGATACGTAGAAATAGCATCTTTTTCAAATTTTTACATTTTTCTTGGAAATTCGCTAAAAGTAATTTTTCTTATATATCTATAGAAATAGCATCGTTTTCAAATTTTGGTTAATTTCTACATTTCTCTTGGAAATTCGTTAAAATTTCAGTTTTTCTTATATATCATCCAAATCGTCGATATACGTAGAAATAGCATCGATTTAGAATTTCGGTTAATTTTTACATTTTTCTTGGAAATTCGCTAAAAGTAATTTTTCTTATATATCTATAGAAATAGCATCGTTTTCAAATTTTGGTTAATTTCTACATTTCTCTTGGAAATTCGTTAAAATTTCAGTTTTTCTTATATATCATCCAAATCGTCGATATACGTAGAAATAGCATCGATTTAGAATTTCGGTTAATTTGTGCAGTTTATCATCCAAATCGTCGATATACGTAGAATTAGCATCGTTTTCGAATTTTTACATTTTTCTTGGAAATTCGTTAAAATTTCAGTTTTTCTTATATATCATCCAAATCGTCGATATACCTAGAATTAGCATCGTTTTCGAATTTCGGTTAATTTTTACATTTTTCTTGGAAATCGATAAAATTCAATTTTTCTTATATATCTATAGAAATAGCATTGTTTTCAAATTTTGGTTAATTTTTACATTTTTCTTGGAAATGCGTTAAAATTTCAGTTTTTCTTATATATCATCCAAATTGTCGATATACGTAGAAATAGCAACGATTTATATATTGGGTTAATTTACTCGGATATTCTCTAAAATTCAATTTTTCTTAAGTTTCCTCCATATCATCTAGATACGTAGAAATGGCAACGTTTTCAAATTTTGATTAATTTTCAGATTTTTCTTGGAAATTCGCTAAAATTTCAGTTTTTCTTATATATCATCCAAATCGTCGATATACGTAGAATTAGCATCGTTTTCGAATTTCGGTTAATTTTTACATTTTTCTTGGAAATCGCTAAAATTCAATTTTTCTTAAATATTTTCCAAGTCATCTAGATACGTAGAAATAGCACCGTTTTCAAATTTTTGTTAATTTTTACATTTTTCTTGGAAATTCGCTAAAATTCAATTCTTCTTAAATATCTTCCAAATCATATAGATCCGTAGAAATAGCATCCTTTCAAATTATGGTAAATTTTTACATTTTTCTTGGAAATTCGCTAAAACTTCAGTTTTTCTTATATATCATCCAAATCGTCGATATACGTAGAATTAGCATCGTTTTCGAATTTCGGTTAATTTTTACATTTTTCTTGGAAATCGATAAAATTCAATTTTTCTTAAATATTTTCCAAATCATCTAGATACGTAGAAGTAGCATCTTTTTCAAATTTTTGTTAATTTTTACATTTTTCTTGGAAATTCGCTAAAATTTCAGATTTTCTTATATATCAACCAAATCGTCGATATACGTAGAAATAGCAACGATTTAGAATTTCGGTTAATTTGTGCAGTTTGCTCGGAAATTCGCTAAAATCCAATTTTTCTTAAATACTTTCCAAATCATCTAGATACGTAGAAATAGCATCGTTTTCAAATTTTTGTTAATTTTTACATTTTTCTTGGAAATTCGCTAAAATTCAATTTTTCTTATATATCTATAGAAATAGCCTCGTTTTCATATTTTTACATTTTTCTTGGAAATTCGCTATAATTTCAGATTTTCTTATATATCAACCAAATCGTCGATATACGTAGAAATAGCATCGAATTAGAACTTCGGTTAATTTTTACAGTTCACTCGGAAATTCGCTAAAATTCAATTTTTCTTAAATATCTTCCAAATCAACTAAATACGTAGAGATAGCATCGTTTTCAAATTTTGGTTAATTTTTACATTTTTCTTGGAAATTCGCTAAAATTTCAGATTTCCTTATATATCAACCAAATCGTCGATATACGTAGAAATACCATCGATTTAGAATTTCGGATAATTTGTGCAGTTTATCATCCAAATCGTCGATATACGTAGAATTAGCATCGTTTTCGAATTTTTACATTCTTCTTGGAAATTCGTTAAAATTTCAGTTTTTCTTATATATCATCCAAATCGTCGATATACGTAGAATTAGCATCGTTTTCGAATTTCGGTTAATTTTTACAGTTTATCATCCAAATCGTCGATATACGTAGAATTAGCATCGTTTTCGAATTTCGGTTAATTTTTACATTTTTCTTGGAAATCGATAAAATTCAATTTTTCTTATATATCTATAGAAATAGCATCGTTTTCAAATTTTGGTTAATTTCTACATTTCTCTTGGAAATTCGTTAAAATTTCAGTTTTTCTTATATATCATCCAAATCGTCGATATACGTAGAAATAGCATCGATTTAGAATTTCGGTTAATTTTTACATTTTTCTTGGAAATTCGCTAAAAGTAATTTTTCTTATATATCTATAGAAATAGCATCGTTTTCAAATTTTGGTTAATTTCTACATTTCTCTTGGAAATTCGTTAAAATTTCAGTTTTTCTTATATATCATCCAAATGGTCGATATACGTAGAAATAGCATCGATTTAGAATTTCGGTTAATTTGTGCAGTTTATCATCCAAATCGTCGATATACGTAGAATTAGCATCGTTTTCGAATTTTTACATTTTTCTTGGAAATTCGTTAAAATTTCAGTTTTTCTTATATATCTATAGAAATAGCATTGTTTTCAAATTTTGGTTAATTTTTACATTTTTCTTGGAAATTCGTTAAAATTTCAGTTTTTCTTATATATCATCCAAATTGTCGATATACGTAGAAATAGCAACGATTTATATATTGGGTTAATTTACTCGGATATTCTCTAAAATTCAATTTTTCTTAAGTTTCCTCCATATCATCTAGATACGTAGAAATGGCAACGTTTTCAAATTTTGATTAATTTTCAGATTTTTCTTGGAAATTCGCTAAAATTTCAGTTTTTCTTATATATCATCCAAATCGTCGATATACGTAGAATTAGCATCGTTTTCGAATTTCGGTTAATTTTTACATTTTTCTTGGAAATCGCTAAAATTCAATTTTTCTTAAATATTTTCCAAGTCATCTAGATACGTAGAAATAGCACCGTTTTCAAATTTTTGTTAATTTTTACATTTTTCTTGGAAATTCGCTAAAATTCAATTCTTCTTAAATATCTTCCAAATCATATAGATCCGTAGAAATAGCATCCTTTCAAATTATGGTAAATTTTTACATTTTCCTTGGAAATTCGCTAAAACTTCAGTTTTTCTTATATATCATCCAAATCGTCGATATACGTAGAATTAGCATCGTTTTCGAATTTCGGTTAATTTTTACATTTTTCTTGGAAATCGATAAAATTCAATTTTTCTTAAATATTTTCCAAATCATCTAGATACGTAGAAGTAGCATCTTTTTCAAATTTTTGTTAATTTTTACATTTTTCTTGGAAATTCGCTAAAACTTCACTTTTTCTTATATATCATCCAAATCGTCGATATACGTAGAATTAGCATCGTTTTCGAATTTCGGTTAATTTTTACATTTTTCTTGGAAATTGATAAAATTCAATTTTTCTTATATATCTATAGAAATAGCATCGTTTTCAAATGTTTACATTTTTCTTGGAAATTCGTTAAAATTTCAGATTTTCTTATATATCAACCAAATCGTCGATATACGTAGAAATAGCATCGATTTAGGATTTCGGTTAATTTTTACATTTTTCTTAGAAATTCGCTAAAATCAATTTTTCCTATATACCTATAGAAATAGAATCGTTTTCAAATTTTGGTTAATTTTTACATTTTTCTTAGAAATTCGCTAAAATCAATTTTACTTATATACCTATAGAAATAGAATTGTTTTCAAATTTTGGTTAATTTTTACATTTTTCTTGCAAATTCGTTAAAATTTCAGTTTTTCTTATATATCATCCAATTTGTCGATATACGTAGAATTAGCATCATTTTCGAATTTTGGTTAATTTTTACATATTTCCTGGAAATCGATAAAATTCAATTTTTCTTATATATCTATAGAAATAGAATCGTTTTCAAATTTTGGTTAATTTTTACATTTTTCTTGCAAATTCGCTAAAATTGATTTTTTCTTATATATCTATAGAAATAGAATCGTTTTCAAATTTTGGTTAATTTTTACATTTTTCTTGGAAATTCGCTAAAATTTCAGATTTTCTTATGTATTATCCAAATTGTCGATATACGTAGAAATAGCAACGATTTATATATAGGGTTAATTTTTACAATTTTTTGGATATTCTCTAAAATTCAAATTTTCTTAAGTTTCTTCCAAATCATCTAGACACGTAGAAATAGCAACGTTTTCAAATTTTGATTAATTTTTAGATTTATCTTGGAAATTCGCTAAAATTTCAGTTTTTCTTATATATCATCCAAATCGTCGATATACGTAGAAATAGCATCGATTTAGAATTTCGGTTAATTTTTACATTTTTCTTGGAAATTCGCTAAAAGTAATTTTTCTTATATATCTATAGAAATAGCATCGTTTTCAAATTTTGGTTAATTTTTACATTTCTCTTGGAAATTCGTTAAAATTTCAGTTTTTCTTATATATCATCCAAATGGTCGATATACGTAGAAATAGCAACGATTTAGAATTTCAGTTAATTTTTACAATTTACTCGGAAATTCTCTAAAATTCAATTCTTCTTAAATAATTTCCAAATCATCTAGATACGTAGAAATAGCATCGTTTTCAAATTTTGGTTAATTCTTACATTTTACTCGGAAATTCGTTAAAATTCAATTTTTCTTAAATATCTTCCAAATGATCTAGATACGTAGAAATAACATCGTATTCAAATTTGGCTAATTTTTACATTTCTCTTGGAAATTCGTTAAAATTTCAGTTTTTCTTATATATCATCCAAATCGTCGATATACGTAGAAATAGCATCGATTTAGAATTTCGGTTAATTTTTACAATTTACTCGGAAATTCTCTAAAATTCAATTCTTCTTAAATAATTTCCAAATCATCTAGATACGTAGAAATAGCATCTTTTTCAAATTTTTACATTTTTCTTGGAAATTCGCTAAAATTTCAGATTTTCTTATGTATTATCCAAATTGTCGATATACGTAGAAATAGCAACGATTTATATATACGGTTAATTTTTACAATTTTTTGGATATTCTCTAAAATTCAAATTTTCTTAAGTTTCTTCCAAATCATCTAGTCACGTAGAAATTAAGTATTAAGAGTTTTTGAGATGAGAGATCTTGGTGTTCTTTTTACTTCGAACTTTACTTTCTCTTCACACATATCAAATGTTGTAAATAAAGCCTACAAAAAGTTATACTACATATTAAATAAATCTAAAGGCTTTAAAAATACTGCAACAATAATAACTCTTTACAAAGCGTACGTTAGACCTATTCTAACTTACGCATTAAATATCTGGGCTCCAAGCGTTAATAAACAATGGTATGAATTGGAGAAAATTCAACATAAATTTATTAGATTCATAGCAGCACTAGATGGAACACCAATAGATCCCTTTAATCATGATTATACTAATTACTTATCAAAATATAAAATCCCAACGATCAAATCTTTTTCTGACTACCTTGACCTTGTATTTTTACTAAAATTAAATAATGGCTTGATAGATGCAAATAACCTCAGTAAATTGATTGTACAATACCAACCAAATCGAGTTGTTAGAGAAAGAAACATGACATTCATTATTCCAAAATTACCTCCTAATCTCTGCGATCAACATCCTATCATTAGAGCAATGCTATCATTTAATGGAAAAAAAATTAATATTGACCAGAAACTTTCAATTCAAACCATAAAAAAGAAACTTCAACATCTCGCTTTATCATATTTGTAAACTTTATATCACTGTAAATACTGTAAAGACATTTTTGTATACGTACACCTGATGCAACCTATGTAAAAACTTTTGTTACATTTTACTGTAAAAGGGTCCTCCCGTTAAATAAATAAATAAATAAATAAATAAATAAATATAGATCCGTAGAAATAGCATCCTTTCAAATTATGGTAAATTTTTACATTTTCCATGGAAATTCGCTAAAACTTCACTTTTTCTTATATATCATCCAAATCGTCGATATACGTAGAATTAGCATCGTTTTCGAATTTCGGTTAATTTTTACATTTTTCTTGGAAATTGATAAAATTCAATTTTTCTTATATATCTATAGAAATAGCATCGTTTTCAAATGTTTACATTTTTCTTGGAAATTCGTTAAAATTTCAGATTTTCTTATATATCAACCAAATCGTCGATATACGTAGAAATAGCATCGATTTAGGATTTCGGTTAATTTTTACATTTTTCTTAGAAATTCGCTAAAATCAATTTTTCCTATATACCTATAGAAATAGAATCGTTTTCAAATTTTGGTTAATTTTTACATTTTTCTTAGAAATTCGCTAAAATCAATTTTACTTATATACCTATAGAAATAGAATTGTTTTCAAATTTTGGTTAATTTTTACATTTTTCTTGCAAATTCGTTAAAATTTCAGTTTTTCTTATATATCATCCAATTTGTCGATATACGTAGAATTAGCATCATTTTCGAATTTTGGTTAATTTTTACATATTTCCTGGAAATCGATAAAATTCAATTTTTCTTATATATCTATAGAAATAGAATCGTTTTCAAATTTTGGTTAATTTTTACATTTTTCTTGCAAATTCGCTAAAATTGATTTTTTCTTATATATCTATAGAAATAGAATCGTTTTCAAATTTTGGTTAATTTTTACATTTTTCTTGGAAATTCGCTAAAATTTCAGATTTTCTTATGTATTATCCAAATTGTCGATATACGTAGAAATAGCAACGATTTATATATACGGTTAATTTTTACAATTTTTTGGATATTCTCTAAAATTCAAATTTTCTTAAGTTTCTTCCAAATCATCTAGTCACGTAGAAATGGCAACGTTTTCAAATTTTGATTAATCTTTAGATTTATCTTGGAAATTCGCTAATATTTCAGTTTTTCTTATATATCATCCAAATCGTCGATATACGTAGAATTAGCATCGTTTTCGAATTTCGGTTAATTTTCACATTTTTCTTGGAAATTCGCTAAAAGTAATTTTTCCTATATATCTTCCAAATGATCTAGATACGTAGAAATAACATCGTTTTCAAATTTTGGTCAATTCTTACATTTTACTCGGAAATTCGTTAAAATTTCAGTTTTTCTTATATATCATCCAAATCGTCGATATACGTAGAAATAGCATCGATTTAGAATTTCGGTTAATTTTTACATTTTTCTTGGAAATTCGCTAAAAGTAATTTTTCTTATATATCTATAGAAATAGCATCGTTTTCAAATTTTGGTTAATTTTTACATTTTTCTTGCAAATTGGTTAAAATTTCAGTTTTTCTTATATATCATCCAAATGGTCGATATACGTAGAAATAGCAACGATTTAGAATTTCAGTTAATTTTTACAATTTACTCGGAAATTCTCTAAAATTCAATTCTTCTTAAATAATTTCCAAATCATCTAGATACGTAGAAATAGCATCTTTTTCAAATTTTTACATTTTTCTTGGAAATTCGCTAAAAGTAATTTTTCTTATATATCTATAGAAATAGCATCGTTTTCAAATTTTGGTTAATTTCTACATTTCTCTTGGAAATTCGTTAAAATTTCAGTTTTTCTTATATATCATCCAAATCGTCGATATACGTAGAAATAGCATCGATTTAGAATTTCGGTTAATTTTTACATTTTTCTTGGAAATTCGCTAAAAGTAATTTTTCTTATATATCTATAGAAATAGCATCGTTTTCAAATTTTGGTTAATTTCTACATTTCTCTTGGAAATTCGTTAAAATTTCAGTTTTTCTTATATATCATCCAAATCGTCGATATACGTAGAAATAGCATCGATTTAGAATTTCGGTTAATTTGTGCAGTTTATCATCCAAATCGTCGATATACGTAGAATTAGCATCGTTTTCGAATTTTTACATTTTTCTTGGAAATTCGTTAAAATTTCAGTTTTTCTTATATATCATCCAAATCGTCGATATACCTAGAATTAGCATCGTTTTCGAATTTCGGTTAATTTTTACATTTTTCTTGGAAATCGATAAAATTCAATTTTTCTTATATATCTATAGAAATAGCATTGTTTTCAAATTTTGGTTAATTTTTACATTTTTCTTGGAAATGCGTTAAAATTTCAGTTTTTCTTATATATCATCCAAATTGTCGATATACGTAGAAATAGCAACGATTTATATATTGGGTTAATTTACTCGGATATTCTCTAAAATTCAATTTTTCTTAAGTTTCCTCCATATCATCTAGATACGTAGAAATGGCAACGTTTTCAAATTTTGATTAATTTTCAGATTTTTCTTGGAAATTCGCTAAAATTTCAGTTTTTCTTATATATCATCCAAATCGTCGATATACGTAGAATTAGCATCGTTTTCGAATTTCGGTTAATTTTTACATTTTTCTTGGAAATCGCTAAAATTCAATTTTTCTTAAATATTTTCCAAGTCATCTAGATACGTAGAAATAGCACCGTTTTCAAATTTTTGTTAATTTTTACATTTTTCTTGGAAATTCGCTAAAATTCAATTCTTCTTAAATATCTTCCAAATCATATAGATCCGTAGAAATAGCATCCTTTCAAATTATGGTAAATTTTTACATTTTTCTTGGAAATTCGCTAAAACTTCAGTTTTTCTTATATATCATCCAAATCGTCGATATACGTAGAATTAGCATCGTTTTCGAATTTCGGTTAATTTTTACATTTTTCTTGGAAATCGATAAAATTCAATTTTTCTTAAATATTTTCCAAATCATCTAGATACGTAGAAGTAGCATCTTTTTCAAATTTTTGTTAATTTTTACATTTTTCTTGGAAATTCGCTAAAATTTCAGATTTTCTTATATATCAACCAAATCGTCGATATACGTAGAAATAGCAACGATTTAGAATTTCGGTTAATTTGTGCAGTTTGCTCGGAAATTCGCTAAAATCCAATTTTTCTTAAATACTTTCCAAATCATCTAGATACGTAGAAATAGCATCGTTTTCAAATTTTTGTTAATTTTTACATTTTTCTTGGAAATTCGCTAAAATTCAATTTTTCTTATATATCTATAGAAATAGCCTCGTTTTCATATTTTTACATTTTTCTTGGAAATTCGCTATAATTTCAGATTTTCTTATATATCAACCAAATCGTCGATATACGTAGAAATAGCATCGAATTAGAACTTCGGTTAATTTTTACAGTTCACTCGGAAATTCGCTAAAATTCAATTTTTCTTAAATATCTTCCAAATCAACTAAATACGTAGAGATAGCATCGTTTTCAAATTTTGGTTAATTTTTACATTTTTCTTGGAAATTCGCTAAAATTTCAGATTTCCTTATATATCAACCAAATCGTCGATATACGTAGAAATACCATCGATTTAGAATTTCGGATAATTTGTGCAGTTTATCATCCAAATCGTCGATATACGTAGAATTAGCATCGTTTTCGAATTTTTACATTCTTCTTGGAAATTCGTTAAAATTTCAGTTTTTCTTATATATCATCCAAATCGTCGATATACGTAGAATTAGCATCGTTTTCGAATTTCGGTTAATTTTTACAGTTTATCATCCAAATCGTCGATATACGTAGAATTAGCATCGTTTTCGAATTTCGGTTAATTTTTACATTTTTCTTGGAAATCGATAAAATTCAATTTTTCTTATATATCTATAGAAATAGCATCGTTTTCAAATTTTGGTTAATTTCTACATTTCTCTTGGAAATTCGTTAAAATTTCAGTTTTTCTTATATATCATCCAAATCGTCGATATACGTAGAAATAGCATCGATTTAGAATTTCGGTTAATTTTTACATTTTTCTTGGAAATTCGCTAAAAGTAATTTTTCTTATATATCTATAGAAATAGCATCGTTTTCAAATTTTGGTTAATTTCTACATTTCTCTTGGAAATTCGTTAAAATTTCAGTTTTTCTTATATATCATCCAAATGGTCGATATACGTAGAAATAGCATCGATTTAGAATTTCGGTTAATTTGTGCAGTTTATCATCCAAATCGTCGATATACGTAGAATTAGCATCGTTTTCGAATTTTTACATTTTTCTTGGAAATTCGTTAAAATTTCAGTTTTTCTTATATATCTATAGAAATAGCATTGTTTTCAAATTTTGGTTAATTTTTACATTTTTCTTGGAAATTCGTTAAAATTTCAGTTTTTCTTATATATCATCCAAATTGTCGATATACGTAGAAATAGCAACGATTTATATATTGGGTTAATTTACTCGGATATTCTCTAAAATTCAATTTTTCTTAAGTTTCCTCCATATCATCTAGATACGTAGAAATGGCAACGTTTTCAAATTTTGATTAATTTTCAGATTTTTCTTGGAAATTCGCTAAAATTTCAGTTTTTCTTATATATCATCCAAATCGTCGATATACGTAGAATTAGCATCGTTTTCGAATTTCGGTTAATTTTTACATTTTTCTTGGAAATCGCTAAAATTCAATTTTTCTTAAATATTTTCCAAGTCATCTAGATACGTAGAAATAGCACCGTTTTCAAATTTTTGTTAATTTTTACATTTTTCTTGGAAATTCGCTAAAATTCAATTCTTCTTAAATATCTTCCAAATCATATAGATCCGTAGAAATAGCATCCTTTCAAATTATGGTAAATTTTTACATTTTCCTTGGAAATTCGCTAAAACTTCAGTTTTTCTTATATATCATCCAAATCGTCGATATACGTAGAATTAGCATCGTTTTCGAATTTCGGTTAATTTTTACATTTTTCTTGGAAATCGATAAAATTCAATTTTTCTTAAATATTTTCCAAATCATCTAGATACGTAGAAGTAGCATCTTTTTCAAATTTTTGTTAATTTTTACATTTTTCTTGGAAATTCGCTAAAATTTCAGATTTTCTTATATATCAACCAAATCGTCGATATACGTAGAAATAGCAACGATTTAGAATTTCGGTTAATTTGTGCAGTTTGCTCGGAAATTCGCTAAAATCCAATTTTTCTTAAATACTTTCCAAATCATCTAGATACGTAGAAATAGCATCGTTTTCAAATTTTTGTTAATTTTTACATTTTTCTTGGAAATTCGCTAAAATTCAATTTTTCTTATATATCTATAGAAATAGCCTCGTTTTCAAATTTTTACATTTTTCTTGGAAATTCGCTAAAATTTCAGATTTTCTTATATATCAACCAAATCGTCGATATACGTAGAAATAGCATCGAATTAGAACTTCGGTTAATTTTTACAGTTCACTCGGAAATTCGCTAAAATTCAATTTTTCTTAAATATCTTCCAAATCAACTAAATACGTAGAGATAGCATCGTTTTCAAATTTTGGTTAATTTTTACATTTTTCTTGGAAATTCGCTAAAATTTCAGATTTTCTTATATATCAACCAAATCGTCGATATACGTAGAAATACCATCGATTTAGAATTTCGGATAATTTGTGCAGTTTATCATCCAAATCGTCGATATACGTAGAATTAGCATCGTTTTCGAATTTTTACATTCTTCTTGGAAATTCGTTAAAATTTCAGTTTTTCTTATATATCATCCAAATCGTCGATATACGTAGAATTAGCATCGTTTTCGAATTTCGGTTAATTTTTACAGTTTATCATCCAAATCGTCGATATACGTAGAATTAGCATCGTTTTCGAATTTCGGTTAATTTTTACATTTTTCTTGGAAATCGATAAAATTCAATTTTTCTTATATATCTATAGAAATAGCATCGTTTTCAAATTTTGGTTAATTTTTACATTTTTCTTGCAAATTCGTTAAAATTTCAGTTTTTCTTATATATCATCCAAATCGTCGATATACGTAGAATTAGCATCGTTTTCGAATTTCGGTTAATTTTTACATATTTCTTGGAAATCGATAAAATTTAATTTTTCTTATATATCTATAGAAATAGAATCGTTTTCAAATTTTGGTTAATTTTTACATTTTTCTTGCAAAGTCGTTAAAATATGAGTTTTTCTTATATATCATCCAAATCGACGATATGCGTAGAAATAGCATCTTTTTCAAATTTTTGTTAATTTTTACATTTTTCTTGGAAATTCGCTACAATTTCAGATTTTCTTATATATCAACCAAATCGTCGATATACGTAGAAGTAGCAACGATTTAGAATTTCGGTTAATTTGTGCAGTTTGCTCGGAAATTCGCTAAAATCCAATTTTTCTTAAATATTTTCCAAATCATCTAGATACGTAGAAATAGCATCGTTTTCAAATTTTTGTTAATTTTTACATTTTTCTTGGAAATGTGCTAAAATTCAATTTTTCTTATATATCTATAGAAATAGCCTCGTTTTCAAATTTTTACATTTTTCTTGGAAATTCGCTAAAATTTCAGATTTTCATATATATCAACCAAATCGTCGATATACGTAGAAATAGCATCGAATTAGAACTTCGGTTAATTTTTACAGTTTACTCGGAAATTCGCTAAAATTCAATTTTTCTTAAATATCTTCCAAATCAACTAAATACGTAGAGATAGCATCGTTTTCAAATTTTGGGTAATTTTTACATTTTTCTTGGAAATTCGCTAAAATTTCAGATTTTCTTATATATCAACCAAATCGTCGATATACGTAGAAATAGCATCGAATTAGAACTTCGATTAATTTTTACAGTTTACTCGGAAATTCGCTAAAATTCAATTTTTCTTAAATATCTTCCAAATCAACTAAATACGTAGAGATAGCATCGTTTTCAAATTTTGGTTAATTTTTACATTTTTCTTGGAAATTCGCTAAAATTTCAGATTTTCTTATGTATTATCCAAATTGTCGATATACGTAGAAATAGCAACGATTTATATATACGGTTAATTTTTACAATTTTTTGGATATTCTCTAAAATTCAAATTTTCTTAAGTTTCTTCCAAATCATCTAGTCACGTAGAAATGGCAACGTTTTCAAATTTTGATTAATCTTTAGATTTATCTTGGAAATTCGCTAATATTTCAGTTTTTCTTATATATCATCCAAATCGTCGATATACGTAGAATTAGCATCGTTTTCGAATTTCGGTTAATTTTCACATTTTTCTTGGAAATTCGCTAAAAGTAATTTTTCCTATATATCTTCCAAATGATCTAGATACGTAGAAATAACATCGTTTTCAAATTTTGGTCAATTCTTACATTTTACTCGGAAATTCGTTAAAATTTCAGTTTTTCTTATATATCATCCAAATCGTCGATATACGTAGAAATAGCATCGATTTAGAATTTCGGTTAATTTTTACATTTTTCTTGGAAATTCGCTAAAAGTAATTTTTCTTATATATCTATAGAAATAGCATCGTTTTCAAATTTTGGTTAATTTTTACATTTTTCTTGCAAATTGGTTAAAATTTCAGTTTTTCTTATATATCATCCAAATGGTCGATATACGTAGAAATAGCAACGATTTAGAATTTCAGTTAATTTTTACAATTTACTCGGAAATTCTCTAAAATTCAATTCTTCTTAAATAATTTCCAAATCATCTAGATACGTAGAAATAGCATCTTTTTCAAATTTTTACATTTTTCTTGGAAATTCGCTAAAAGTAATTTTTCTTATATATCTATAGAAATAGCATCGTTTTCAAATTTTGGTTAATTTCTACATTTCTCTTGGAAATTCGTTAAAATTTCAGTTTTTCTTATATATCATCCAAATCGTCGATATACGTAGAAATAGCATCGATTTAGAATTTCGGTTAATTTTTACATTTTTCTTGGAAATTCGCTAAAAGTAATTTTTCTTATATATCTATAGAAATAGCATCGTTTTCAAATTTTGGTTAATTTCTACATTTCTCTTGGAAATTCGTTAAAATTTCAGTTTTTCTTATATATCATCCAAATCGTCGATATACGTAGAAATAGCATCGATTTAGAATTTCGGTTAATTTGTGCAGTTTATCATCCAAATCGTCGATATACGTAGAATTAGCATCGTTTTCGAATTTTTACATTTTTCTTGGAAATTCGTTAAAATTTCAGTTTTTCTTATATATCATCCAAATCGTCGATATACCTAGAATTAGCATCGTTTTCGAATTTCGGTTAATTTTTACATTTTTCTTGGAAATCGATAAAATTCAATTTTTCTTATATATCTATAGAAATAGCATTGTTTTCAAATTTTGGTTAATTTTTACATTTTTCTTGGAAATGCGTTAAAATTTCAGTTTTTCTTATATATCATCCAAATTGTCGATATACGTAGAAATAGCAACGATTTATATATTGGGTTAATTTACTCGGATATTCTCTAAAATTCAATTTTTCTTAAGTTTCCTCCATATCATCTAGATACGTAGAAATGGCAACGTTTTCAAATTTTGATTAATTTTCAGATTTTTCTTGGAAATTCGCTAAAATTTCAGTTTTTCTTATATATCATCCAAATCGTCGATATACGTAGAATTAGCATCGTTTTCGAATTTCGGTTAATTTTTACATTTTTCTTGGAAATCGATAAAATTCAATTTTTCTTAAATATTTTCCAAATCATCTAGATACGTAGAAGTAGCATCTTTTTCAAATTTTTGTTAATTTTTACATTTTTCTTGGAAATTCGCTAAAATTTCAGATTTTCTTATATATCAACCAAATCGTCGATATACGTAGAAATAGCAACGATTTAGAATTTCGGTTAATTTGTGCAGTTTGCTCGGAAATTCGCTAAAATCCAATTTTTCTTAAATACTTTCCAAATCATCTAGATACGTAGAAATAGCATCGTTTTCAAATTTTTGTTAATTTTTACATTTTTCTTGGAAATTCGCTAAAATTCAATTTTTCTTATATATCTATAGAAATAGCCTCGTTTTCAAATTTTTACATTTTTCTTGGAAATTCGCTAAAATTTCAGATTTTCTTATATATCAACCAAATCGTCGATATACGTAGAAATAGCATCGAATTAGAACTTCGGTTAATTTTTACAGTTCACTCGGAAATTCGCTAAAATTCAATTTTTCTTAAATATCTTCCAAATCAACTAAATACGTAGAGATAGCATCGTTTTCAAATTTTGGTTAATTTTTACATTTTTCTTGGAAATTCGCTAAAATTTCAGATTTTCTTATATATCAACCAAATCGTCGATATACGTAGAAATACCATCGATTTAGAATTTCGGATAATTTGTGCAGTTTATCATCCAAATCGTCGATATACGTAGAATTAGCATCGTTTTCGAATTTTTACATTCTTCTTGGAAATTCGTTAAAATTTCAGTTTTTCTTATATATCATCCAAATCGTCGATATACGTAGAATTAGCATCGTTTTCGAATTTCGGTTAATTTTTACAGTTTATCATCCAAATCGTCGATATACGTAGAATTAGCATCGTTTTCGAATTTCGGTTAATTTTTACATTTTTCTTGGAAATCGATAAAATTCAATTTTTCTTATATATCTATAGAAATAGCATCGTTTTCAAATTTTGGTTAATTTTTACATTTTTCTTGCAAATTCGTTAAAATTTCAGTTTTTCTTATATATCATCCAAATCGTCGATATACGTAGAATTAGCATCGTTTTCGAATTTCGGTTAATTTTTACATATTTCTTGGAAATCGATAAAATTTAATTTTTCTTATATATCTATAGAAATAGAATCGTTTTCAAATTTTGGTTAATTTTTACATTTTTCTTGCAAAGTCGTTAAAATATGAGTTTTTCTTATATATCATCCAAATCGACGATATGCGTAGAAATAGCATCTTTTTCAAATTTTTGTTAATTTTTACATTTTTCTTGGAAATTCGCTACAATTTCAGATTTTCTTATATATCAACCAAATCGTCGATATACGTAGAAGTAGCAACGATTTAGAATTTCGGTTAATTTGTGCAGTTTGCTCGGAAATTCGCTAAAATCCAATTTTTCTTAAATATTTTCCAAATCATCTAGATACGTAGAAATAGCATCGTTTTCAAATTTTTGTTAATTTTTACATTTTTCTTGGAAATGTGCTAAAATTCAATTTTTCTTATATATCTATAGAAATAGCCTCGTTTTCAAATTTTTACATTTTTCTTGGAAATTCGCTAAAATTTCAGATTTTCATATATATCAACCAAATCGTCGATATACGTAGAAATAGCATCGAATTAGAACTTCGGTTAATTTTTACAGTTTACTCGGAAATTCGCTAAAATTCAATTTTTCTTAAATATCTTCCAAATCAACTAAATACGTAGAGATAGCATCGTTTTCAAATTTTGGGTAATTTTTACATTTTTCTTGGAAATTCGCTAAAATTTCAGATTTTCTTATATATCAACCAAATCGTCGATATACGTAGAAATAGCATCGAATTAGAACTTCGATTAATTTTTACAGTTTACTCGGAAATTCGCTAAAATTCAATTTTTCTTAAATATCTTCCAAATCAACTAAATACGTAGAGATAGCATCGTTTTCAAATTTTGGTTAATTTTTACATTTTTCTTGGAAATTCGCTAAAATTTCAGATTTTCTTATGTATTATCCAAATTGTCGATATACGTAGAAATAGCAACGATTTATATATACGGTTAATTTTTACAATTTTTTGGATATTCTCTAAAATTCAAATTTTCTTAAGTTTCTTCCAAATCATCTAGTCACGTAGAAATGGCAACGTTTTCAAATTTTGATTAATCTTTAGATTTATCTTGGAAATTCGCTAATATTTCAGTTTTTCTTATATATCATCCAAATCGTCGATATACGTAGAATTAGCATCGTTTTCGAATTTCGGTTAATTTTCACATTTTTCTTGGAAATTCGCTAAAAGTAATTTTTCCTATATATCTTCCAAATGATCTAGATACGTAGAAATAACATCGTTTTCAAATTTTGGTCAATTCTTACATTTTACTCGGAAATTCGTTAAAATTTCAGTTTTTCTTATATATCATCCAAATCGTCGATATACGTAGAAATAGCATCGATTTAGAATTTCGGTTAATTTTTACATTTTTCTTGGAAATTCGCTAAAAGTAATTTTTCTTATATATCTATAGAAATAGCATCGTTTTCAAATTTTGGTTAATTTTTACATTTTTCTTGCAAATTGGTTAAAATTTCAGTTTTTCTTATATATCATCCAAATGGTCGATATACGTAGAAATAGCAACGATTTAGAATTTCAGTTAATTTTTACAATTTACTCGGAAATTCTCTAAAATTCAATTCTTCTTAAATAATTTCCAAATCATCTAGATACGTAGAAATAGCATCTTTTTCAAATTTTTACATTTTTCTTGGAAATTCGCTAAAAGTAATTTTTCTTATATATCTATAGAAATAGCATCGTTTTCAAATTTTGGTTAATTTCTACATTTCTCTTGGAAATTCGTTAAAATTTCAGTTTTTCTTATATATCATCCAAATCGTCGATATACGTAGAAATAGCATCGATTTAGAATTTCGGTTAATTTTTACATTTTTCTTGGAAATTCGCTAAAAGTAATTTTTCTTATATATCTATAGAAATAGCATCGTTTTCAAATTTTGGTTAATTTCTACATTTCTCTTGGAAATTCGTTAAAATTTCAGTTTTTCTTATATATCATCCAAATCGTCGATATACGTAGAAATAGCATCGATTTAGAATTTCGGTTAATTTGTGCAGTTTATCATCCAAATCGTCGATATACGTAGAATTAGCATCGTTTTCGAATTTTTACATTTTTCTTGGAAATTCGTTAAAATTTCAGTTTTTCTTATATATCATCCAAATCGTCGATATACCTAGAATTAGCATCGTTTTCGAATTTCGGTTAATTTTTACATTTTTCTTGGAAATCGATAAAATTCAATTTTTCTTATATATCTATAGAAATAGCATTGTTTTCAAATTTTGGTTAATTTTTACATTTTTCTTGGAAATGCGTTAAAATTTCAGTTTTTCTTATATATCATCCAAATTGTCGATATACGTAGAAATAGCAACGATTTATATATTGGGTTAATTTACTCGGATATTCTCTAAAATTCAATTTTTCTTAAGTTTCCTCCATATCATCTAGATACGTAGAAATGGCAACGTTTTCAAATTTTGATTAATTTTCAGATTTTTCTTGGAAATTCGCTAAAATTTCAGTTTTTCTTATATATCATCCAAATCGTCGATATACGTAGAATTAGCATCGTTTTCGAATTTTTACATTTTTCTTGGAAATTCGTTAAAATTTCAGTTTTTCTTATATATCATCCAAATCGTCGATATACCTAGAATTAGCATCGTTTTCGAATTTCGGTTAATTTTTACATTTTTCTTGGAAATCGATAAAATTCAATTTTTCTTATATATCTATAGAAATAGCATTGTTTTCAAATTTTGGTTAATTTTTACATTTTTCTTGGAAATGCGTTAAAATTTCAGTTTTTCTTATATATCATCCAAATTGTCGATATACGTAGAAATAGCAACGATTTATATATTGGGTTAATTTACTCGGATATTCTCTAAAATTCAATTTTTCTTAAGTTTCCTCCATATCATCTAGATACGTAGAAATAGCACCGTTTTCAAATTTTTGTTAATTTTTACATTTTTCTTGGAAATTCGCTAAAATTCAATTCTTCTTAAATATCTTCCAAATCATATAGATCCGTAGAAATAGCATCCTTTCAAATTATGGTAAATTTTTACATTTTTCTTGGAAATTCGCTAAAACTTCAGTTTTTCTTATATATCATCCAAATCGTCGATATACGTAGAATTAGCATCGTTTTCGAATTTCGGTTAATTTTTACATTTTTCTTGGAAATCGATAAAATTCAATTTTTCTTAAATATTTTCCAAATCATCTAGATACGTAGAAGTAGCATCTTTTTCAAATTTTTGTTAATTTTTACATTTTTCTTGGAAATTCGCTAAAATTTCAGATTTTCTTATATATCAACCAAATCGTCGATATACGTAGAAATAGCAACGATTTAGAATTTCGGTTAATTTGTGCAGTTTGCTCGGAAATTCGCTAAAATCCAATTTTTCTTAAATACTTTCCAAATCATCTAGATACGTAGAAATAGCATCGTTTTCAAATTTTTGTTAATTTTTACATTTTTCTTGGAAATTCGCTAAAATTCAATTTTTCTTATATATCTATAGAAATAGCCTCGTTTTCAAATTTTTACATTTTTCTTGGAAATTCGCTATAATTTCAGATTTTCTTATATATCAACCAAATCGTCGATATACGTAGAAATAGCATCGAATTAGAACTTCGGTTAATTTTTACAGTTCACTCGGAAATTCGCTAAAATTCAATTTTTCTTAAATATCTTCCAAATCAACTAAATACGTAGAGATAGCATCGTTTTCAAATTTTGGTTAATTTTTACATTTTTCTTGGAAATTCGCTAAAATTTCAGATTTTCTTATATATCAACCAAATCGTCGATATACGTAGAAATACCATCGATTTAGAATTTCGGATAATTTGTGCAGTTTATCATCCAAATCGTCGATATACGTAGAATTAGCATCGTTTTCGAATTTTTACATTCTTCTTGGAAATTCGTTAAAATTTCAGTTTTTCTTATATATCATCCAAATCGTCGATATACGTAGAATTAGCATCGTTTTCGAATTTCGGTTAATTTTTACATTTTTCTTGGAAATTCGCTAAAAGTAATTTTTCTTATATATCTATAGAAATAGCATCGTTTTCAAATTTTGGTTAGTTTCTACATTTCTCTTGGAAATTCGTTAAAATTTCAGTTTTTCTTATATATCATCCAAATGGTCGATATACGTAGAAATAGCATCGATTTAGAATTTCGGTTAATTTGTGCAGTTTATCATCCAAATCGTCGATATACGTAGAATTAGCATCGTTTTCGAATTTTTACATTTTTCTTGGAAATTCGTTAAAATTTCAGTTTTTCTTATATATCATCCAAATCGTCGATATACCTAGAATTAGCATCGTTTTCGAATTTCGGTTAATTTTTACATTTTTCTTGGAAATCGATAAAATTCAATTTTTCTTATATATCTATAGAAATAGCATCGTTTTCAAATTTTGGTTAATTTCTACATTTCTCTTGGAAATTCGTTAAAATTTCAGTTTTTCTTATATATCATCCAAATCGTCGATATACGTAGAAATAGCATCGATTTAGAATTTCGGTTAATTTTTACATTTTTCTTGGAAATTCGCTAAAAGTAATTTTTCTTATATATCTATAGAAATAGCATCGTTTTCAAATTTTGGTTAATTTCTACATTTCTCTTGGAAATTCGTTAAAATTTCAGTTTTTCTTATATATCATCCAAATGGTCGATATACGTAGAAATAGCATCGATTTAGAATTTCGGTTAATTTGTGCAGTTTATCATCCAAATCGTCGATATACGTAGAATTAGCATCGTTTTCGAATTTTTACATTTTTCTTGGAAATTCGTTAAAATTTCAGTTTTTCTTATATATCATCCAAATCGTCGATATACCTAGAATTAGCATCGTTTTCGAATTTCGGTTAATTTTTACATTTTTCTTGGAAATCGATAAAATTCAATTTTTCTTATATATCTATAGAAATAGCATTGTTTTCAAATTTGGTTAATTTTTACATTTTTCTTGGAAATTCGTTAAAATTTCAGTTTTTCTTATATATCATCCAAATTGTCGATATACGTAGAAATAGCAACGATTTATATATTGGGTTAATTTACTCGGATATTCTCTAAAATTCAATTTTTCTTAAGTTTCCTCCATATCATCTAGATACGTAGAAATGGCAACGTTTTCAAATTTTGATTAATTTTCAGATTTTTCTTGGAAATTCGCTAAAATTTCAGTTTTTCTTATATATCATCCAAATCGTCGATATACGTAGAATTAGCATCGTTTTCGAATTTCGGTTAATTTTTACATTTTTCTTGGAAATCGCTAAAATTCAATTTTTCTTAAATATTTTCCAAGTCATCTAGATACGTAGAAATAGCACCGTTTTCAAATTTTTGTTAATTTTTACATTTTTCTTGGAAATTCGCTAAAATTCAATTCTTCTTAAATATCTTCCAAATCATATAGATCCGTAGAAATAGCATCCTTTCAAATTATGGTAAATTTTTACATTTTCCTTGGAAATTCGCTAAAACTTCAGTTTTTCTTATATATCATCCAAATCGTCGATATACGTAGAATTAGCATCGTTTTCGAATTTCGGTTAATTTTTACATTTTTCTTGGAAATCGATAAAATTCAATTTTTCTTAAATATTTTCCAAATCATCTAGATACGTAGAAGTAGCATCTTTTTCAAATTTTTGTTAATTTTTACATTTTTCTTGGAAATTCGCTAAAATTTCAGATTTTCTTATATATCAACCAAATCGTCGATATACGTAGAAATAGCAACGATTTAGAATTTCGGTTAATTTGTGCAGTTTGCTCGGAAATTCGCTAAAATCCAATTTTTCTTAAATACTTTCCAAATCATCTAGATACGTAGAAATAGCATCGTTTTCAAATTTTTGTTAATTTTTACATTTTTCTTGGAAATTCGCTAAAATTCAATTTTTCTTATATATCTATAGAAATAGCCTCGTTTTCAAATTTTTACATTTTTCTTGGAAATTCGCTAAAATTTCAGATTTTCTTATATATCAACCAAATCGTCGATATACGTAGAAATAGCATCGAATTAGAACTTCGGTTAATTTTTACAGTTCACTCGGAAATTCGCTAAAATTCAATTTTTCTTAAATATCTTCCAAATCAACTAAATACGTAGAGATAGCATCGTTTTCAAATTTTGGTTAATTTTTACATTTTTCTTGGAAATTCGCTAAAATTTCAGATTTTCTTATATATCAACCAAATCGTCGATATACGTAGAAATACCATCGATTTAGAATTTCGGATAATTTGTGCAGTTTATCATCCAAATCGTCGATATACGTAGAATTAGCATCGTTTTCGAATTTTTACATTCTTCTTGGAAATTCGTTAAAATTTCAGTTTTTCTTATATATCATCCAAATCGTCGATATACGTAGAATTAGCATCGTTTTCGAATTTCGGTTAATTTTTACAGTTTATCATCCAAATCGTCGATATACGTAGAATTAGCATCGTTTTCGAATTTCGGTTAATTTTTACATTTTTCTTGGAAATCGATAAAATTCAATTTTTCTTATATATCTATAGAAATAGCATCGTTTTCAAATTTTGGTTAATTTTTACATTTTTCTTGCAAATTCGTTAAAATTTCAGTTTTTCTTATATATCATCCAAATCGTCGATATACGTAGGATTAGCATCGTTTTCGAATTTCGGTTAATTTTTACATATTTCTTGGAAATCGATAAAATTTAATTTTTCTTATATATCTATAGAAATAGAATCGTTTTCAAATTTTGGTTAATTTTTACATTTTTCTTGCAAAGTCGTTAAAATATGAGTTTTTCTTATATATCATCCAAATCGACGATATGCGTAGAAATAGCATCTTTTTCAAATTTTTGTTAATTTTTACATTTTTCTTGGAAATTCGCTACAATTTCAGATTTTCTTATATATCAACCAAATCGTCGATATACGTAGAAGTAGCAACGATTTAGAATTTCGGTTAATTTGTGCAGTTTGCTCGGAAATTCGCTAAAATCCAATTTTTCTTAAATATTTTCCAAATCATCTAGATACGTAGAAATAGCATCGTTTTCAAATTTTTGTTAATTTTTACATTTTTCTTGGAAATGTGCTAAAATTCAATTTTTCTTATATATCTATAGAAATAGCCTCGTTTTCAAATTTTTACATTTTTCTTGGAAATTCGCTAAAATTTCAGATTTTCATATATATTAACCAAATCGTCGATATACGTAGAAATAGCATCGAATTAGAACTTCGGTTAATTTTTACAGTTTACTCGGAAATTCGCTAAAATTCAATTTTTCTTAAATATCTTCCAAATCAACTAAATACGTAGAGATAGCAACGTTTTCAAATTTTGGTTAATTTTTACATTTTTCTTGGAAATTCGCTAAAATTTCAGATTTTCTTATATATCAACCAAATCGTCGATATACGTAGAAATAGCATCGAATTAGAACTTCGATTAATTTTTACAGTTTACTCGGAAATTCGCTAAAATTCAATTTTTCTTAAATATCTTCCAAATCAACTAAATACGTAGAGATAGCATCGTTTTCAAATTTTGGTTAATTTTTACATTTTTCTTGGAAATTCGCTAAAATTTCAGATTTTCTTATGTATTATCCAAATTGTCGATATACGTAGAAATAGCAACGATTTATATATACGGTTAATTTTTACAATTTTTTGGATATTCTCTAAAATTCAAATTTTCTTAAGTTTCTTCCAAATCATCTAGTCACGTAGAAATGGCAACGTTTTCAAATTTTGATTAATCTTTAGATTTATCTTGGAAATTCGCTAATATTTCAGTTTTTCTTATATATCATCCAAATCGTCGATATACGTAGAATTAGCATCGTTTTCGAATTTCGGTTAATTTTCACATTTTTCTTGGAAATTCGCTAAAAGTAATTTTTCCTATATATCTTCCAAATGATCTAGATACGTAGAAATAACATCGTTTTCAAATTTTGGTTAATTCTTACATTTTACTCGGAAATTCGTTAAAATTTCAGTTTTTCTTATATATCATCCAAATCGTCGATATACGTAGAAATAGCATCGATTTAGAATTTCGGTTAATTTTTACATTTTTCTTGGAAATTCGCTAAAAGTAATTTTTCTTATATATCTATAGAAATAGCATCGTTTTCAAATTTTGGTTAATTTTTACATTTCTCTTGGAAATTCGTTAAAATTTCAGTTTTTCTTATATATCATCCAAATGGTCGATATACGTAGAAATAGCATTGATTTAGAATTTCGGTTAATTTTTACATTTTTCTTGGAAATTCGCTAAAAGTAATTTTTCTTATATATCTATAGAAATAGCATCGTTTTCAAATTTTGGTTAATTTTTACATTTCTCTTAGAAATTCGTTAAAATTTCAGTTTTTCTTATATATCATCCAAATGGTCGATATACGTAGAAATAGCAACGATTTAGAATTTCAGTTAATTTTTACAATTTACTCGGAAATTCTCTAAAATTCAATTCTTCTTAAATAATTTCCAAATCATCTAGATACGTAGAAATAGCAACTTTTTCAAATTTTTACATTTTTCTTGGAAATTCGCTAAAATTTAGATTTTCTTATATATCAACCAAATCGTCGATATAGAGAAAATATATATAGAAATAGAATCGATTTAGAATTTCGGATAATTTGTGCAGTTTATCATCCAAATCGTCGATATACATAGAATTAGCATCGTTTTCGAATTTTTACATTTTTCTTGGAAATTCGTTAAAATTTCAGTTTTTCTTATATATCATCCAAATCGTCGATATACGTAGAATTAGCATCGTTTTCGAATTTCGGTTAATTTTTACAGTTTATCATCCAAATCGTCGATATACGTAGAATTAGCATCGTTTTCGAATTTCGGTTAATTTTTACATTTTTCTTGGAAATCGATAAAATTCAATTTTTCTTATATATCTATAGAAATAGCATCGTTTTCAAATTTTGGTTAATTTTTACATTTTTCTTGGAAATTCGCTAAAATTCAATTTTTCTTATATCTATAGAAATAGAATCGTTTTCAAATTTTGGTTAATTTTTACATTTTTCCTGCAAATTCGTTAAAATTTCAGTTTTTCTTATATATCATCCAAATCGTCGATATACGTAGAAATAGCACCGTTTTCAAATTTTTGTTAATTTTTACACTTTTCTAGGAAATTAGCTAAAATTCAATTTTTCTTATATATCTATAGAAATAGCATCGTTTTCAAATTTTGGTTAATTTTTACATTTTTCTTGCAAATTCGTTAAAATTTCAGTTTTTCTTATATATCATCCAAATCGTCGATATACGTAGAATTAGCATCGTTTTCGAATTTCGGTTAATTTTTACATTTTTCTTGGAAATCGATAAAATTTCAGATTTTCTTATATATCAACCAAATCGTCGATATACGTAGAAATAGCATCGAATTAGAACTTCGATTAATTTTTACAGTTTACTCGGAAATTCGCTAAAATTCAATTTTTCTTAAATATCTTCCAAATCAACTAAATACGTAGAGATAGCATCGTTTTCAAATTTTGGTTAATTTTTACATTTTTCTTGGAAATTCGCTAAAATTCAATTTTTCTTATATCTATAGAAATAGAATCGTTTTCAAATTTTGGTTAATTTTTACATTTTTCTTGGAAATTCGCTAAAATTTCAGATTTTCTTATATATCAACCAAATCGTCGATATACGTAGAAATAGCATCGAATTAGAACTTCGATTAATTTTTACAGTTTACTCGGAAATTCGCTAAAATTCAATTTTTCTTAAATATCTTCCAAATCAACTAAATACGTAGAGATAGCATCGTTTTCAAATTTTGGTTAATTTTTACATTTTTCTTGGAAATTCGCTAAAATTTCAGATTTTCTTATGTATTATCCAAATTGTCGATATACGTAGAAATAGCAACGATTTATATATACGGTTAATTTTTACAATTTTTTGGATATTCTCTAAAATTCAAATTTTCTTAAGTTTCTTCCAAATCATCTAGTCACGTAGAAATGGCAACGTTTTCAAATTTTGATTAATCTTTAGATTTATCTTGGAAATTCGCTAATATTTCAGTTTTTCTTATATATCATCCAAATCGTCGATATACGTAGAATTAGCATCGTTTTCGAATTTCGGTTAATTTTCACATTTTTCTTGGAAATTCGCTAAAAGTAATTTTTCCTATATATCTTCCAAATGATCTAGATACGTAGAAATAACATCGTTTTCAAATTTTGGTTAATTCTTACATTTTACTCGGAAATTCGTTAAAATTTCAGTTTTTCTTATATATCATCCAAATCGTCGATATACGTAGAAATAGCATCGATTTAGAATTTCGGTTAATTTTTACATTTTTCTTGGAAATTCGCTAAAAGTAATTTTTCTTATATATCTATAGAAATAGCATCGTTTTCAAATTTTGGTTAATTTTTACATTTTTCTTGCAAATTGGTTAAAATTTCAGTTTTTCTTATATATCATCCAAATGGTCGATATACGTAGAAATAGCAACGATTTAGAATTTCAGTTAATTTTTACAATTTACTCGGAAATTCTCTAAAATTCAATTCTTCTTAAATAATTTCCAAATCATCTAGATACGTAGAAATAGCATCTTTTTCAAATTTTTACATTTTTCTTGGAAATTCGCTAAAAGTAATTTTTCTTATATATCTATAGAAATAGCATCGTTTTCAAATTTTGGTTAATTTCTACATTTCTCTTGGAAATTCGTTAAAATTTCAGTTTTTCTTATATATCATCCAAATCGTCGATATACGTAGAAATAGCATCGATTTAGAATTTCGGTTAATTTTTACATTTTTCTTGGAAATTCGCTAAAAGTAATTTTTCTTATATATCTATAGAAATAGCATCGTTTTCAAATTTTGGTTAATTTCTACATTTCTCTTGGAAATTCGTTAAAATTTCAGTTCTTCTTATATATCATCCAAATGGTCGATATACGTAGAAATAGCATCGATTTAGAATTTCGGTTAATTTGTGCAGTTTATCATCCAAATCGTCGATATACGTAGAATTAGCATCGTTTTCGAATTTTTACATTTTTCTTGGAAATTCGTTAAAATTTCAGTTTTTCTTATATATCATCCAAATCGTCGATATACCTAGAATTAGCATCGTTTTCGAATTTCGGTTAATTTTTACATTTTTCTTGGAAATCGATAAAATTCAATTTTTCTTATATATCTATAGAAATAGCATTGTTTTCAAATTTTGGTTAATTTTTACATTTTTCTTGGAAATGCGTTAAAATTTCAGTTTTTCTTATATATCATCCAAATTGTCGATATACGTAGAAATAGCAACGATTTATATATTGGGTTAATTTACTCGGATATTCTCTAAAATTCAATTTTTCTTAAGTTTCCTCCATATCATCTAGATACGTAGAAATGGCAACGTTTTCAAATTTTGATTAATTTTCAGATTTTTCTTGGAAATTCGCTAAAATTTCAGTTTTTCTTATATATCATCCAAATCGTCGATATACGTAGAATTAGCATCGTTTTCGAATTTCGGTTAATTTTTACATTTTTCTTGGAAATCGCTAAAATTCAATTTTTCTTAAATATTTTCCAAGTCATCTAGATACGTAGAAATAGCACCGTTTTCAAATTTTTGTTAATTTTTACATTTTTCTTGGAAATTCGCTAAAATTCAATTCTTCTTAAATATCTTCCAAATCATATAGATCCGTAGAAATAGCATCCTTTCAAATTATGGTAAATTTTTACATTTTTCTTGGAAATTCGCTAAAACTTCAGTTTTTCTTATATATCATCCAAATCGTCGATATACGTAGAATTAGCATCGTTTTCGAATTTCGGTTAATTTTTACATTTTTCTTGGAAATCGATAAAATTCAATTTTTCTTAAATATTTTCCAAATCATCTAGATACGTAGAAGTAGCATCTTTTTCAAATTTTTGTTAATTTTTACATTTTTCTTGGAAATTCGCTAAAATTTCAGATTTTCTTATATATCAACCAAATCGTCGATATACGTAGAAATAGCAACGATTTAGAATTTCGGTTAATTTGTGCAGTTTGCTCGGAAATTCGCTAAAATTCAATTTTTCTTAAATACTTTCCAAATCATCTAGATACGTAGAAATAGCATCGTTTTCAAATTTTTGTTAATTTTTACATTTTTCTTGGAAATTCGCTAAAATTCAATTTTTCTTATATATCTATAGAAATAGCCTCGTTTTCAAATTTTTACATTTTTCTTGGAAATTCGCTATAATTTCAGATTTTCTTATATATCAACCAAATCGTCGATATACGTAGAAATAGCATCGAATTAGAACTTCGGTTAATTTTTACAGTTCACTCGGAAATTCGCTAAAATTCAATTTTTCTTAAATATCTTCCAAATCAACTAAATACGTAGAGATAGCATCGTTTTCAAATTTTGGTTAATTTTTACATTTTTCTTGGAAATTCGCTAAAATTTCAGATTTTCTTATATATCAACCAAATCGTCGATATACGTAGAAATACCATCGATTTAGAATTTCGGATAATTTGTGCAGTTTATCATCCAAATCGTCGATATACGTAGAATTAGCATCGTTTTCGAATTTTTACATTCTTCTTGGAAATTCGTTAAAATTTCAGTTTTTCTTATATATCATCCAAATCGTCGATATACGTAGAATTAGCATCGTTTTCGAATTTCGGTTAATTTTTACAGTTTATCATCCAAATCGTCGATATACGTAGAATTAGCATCGTTTTCGAATTTCGGTTAATTTTTACATTTTTCTTGGAAATCGATAAAATTCAATTTTTCTTATATATCTATAGAAATAGCATCGTTTTCAAATTTTGGTTAATTTCTACATTTCTCTTGGAAATTCGTTAAAATTTCAGTTTTTCTTATATATCATCCAAATCGTCGATATACGTAGAAATAGCATCGATTTAGAATTTCGGTTAATTTTTACATTTTTCTTGGAAATTCGCTAAAAGTAATTTTTCTTATATATCTATAGAAATAGCATCGTTTTCAAATTTTGGTTAATTTCTACATTTCTCTTGGAAATTCGTTAAAATTTCAGTTTTTCTTATATATCATCCAAATGGTCGATATACGTAGAAATAGCATCGATTTAGAATTTCGGTTAATTTGTGCAGTTTATCATCCAAATCGTCGATATACGTAGAATTAGCATCGTTTTCGAATTTTTACATTTTTCTTGGAAATTCGTTAAAATTTCAGTTTTTCTTATATATCATCCAAATCGTCGATATACCTAGAATTAGCATCGTTTTCGAATTTCGGTTAATTTTTACATTTTTCTTGGAAATCGATAAAATTCAATTTTTCTTATATATCTATAGAAATAGCATTGTTTTCAAATTTTGGTTAATTTTTACATTTTTCTTGGAAATTCGTTAAAATTTCAGTTTTTCTCATATATCATCCAAATTGTCGATATACGTAGAAATAGCAACGATTTATATATTGGGTTAATTTACTCGGATATTCTCTAAAATTCAATTTTTCTTAAGTTTCCTCCATATCATCTAGATACGTAGAAATGGCAACGTTTTCAAATTTTGATTAATTTTCAGATTTTTCTTGGAAATTCGCTAAAATTTCAGTTTTTCTTATATATCATCCAAATCGTCGATATACGTAGAATTAGCATCGTTTTCGAATTTCGGTTAATTTTTACATTTTTCTTGGAAATCGATAAAATTCAATTTTTCTTAAATATTTTCCAAATCATCTAGATACGTAGAAGTAGCATCTTTTTCAAATTTTTGTTAATTTTTACATTTTTCTTGGAAATTCGCTAAAATTTCAGATTTTCTTATATATCAACCAAATCGTCGATATACGTAGAAATAGCAACGATTTAGAATTTCGGTTAATTTGTGCAGTTTGCTCGGAAATTCGCTAAAATCCAATTTTTCTTAAATACTTTCCAAATCATCTAGATACGTAGAAATAGCATCGTTTTCAAATTTTTGTTAATTTTTACATTTTTCTTGGAAATTCGCTAAAATTCAATTTTTCTTATATATCTATAGAAATAGCCTCGTTTTCAAATTTTTACATTTTTCTTGGAAATTCGCTAAAATTTCAGATTTTCTTATATATCAACCAAATCGTCGATATACGTAGAAATAGCATCGAATTAGAACTTCGGTTAATTTTTACAGTTCACTCGGAAATTCGCTAAAATTCAATTTTTCTTAAATATCTTCCAAATCAACTAAATACGTAGAGATAGCATCGTTTTCAAATTTTGGTTAATTTTTACATTTTTCTTGGAAATTCGCTAAAATTTCAGATTTTCTTATATATCAACCAAATCGTCGATATACGTAGAAATACCATCGATTTAGAATTTCGGATAATTTGTGCAGTTTATCATCCAAATCGTCGATATACGTAGAATTAGCATCGTTTTCGAATTTTTACATTCTTCTTGGAAATTCGTTAAAATTTCAGTTTTTCTTATATATCATCCAAATCGTCGATATACGTAGAATTAGCATCGTTTTCGAATTTCGGTTAATTTTTACAGTTTATCATCCAAATCGTCGATATACGTAGAATTAGCATCGTTTTCGAATTTCGGTTAATTTTTACATTTTTCTTGGAAATCGATAAAATTCAATTTTTCTTATATATCTATAGAAATAGCATCGTTTTCAAATTTTGGTTAATTTTTACATTTTTCTTGCAAATTCGTTAAAATTTCAGTTTTTCTTATATATCATCCAAATCGTCGATATACGTAGGATTAGCATCGTTTTCGAATTTCGGTTAATTTTTACATATTTCTTGGAAATCGATAAAATTTAATTTTTCTTATATATCTATAGAAATAGAATCGTTTTCAAATTTTGGTTAATTTTTACATTTTTCTTGCAGTCGTTAAAATATAAGTTTTTCTTATATATCATCCAAATCGACGATATGCGTAGAAATAGCATCTTTTTCAAATTTTTGTTAATTTTTACATTTTTCTTGGAAATTCGCTACAATTTCAGATTTTCTTATATATCAACCAAATCGTCGATATACGTAGAAGTAGCAACGATTTAGAATTTCGGTTAATTTGTGCAGTTTGCTCGGAAATTCGCTAAAATCCAATTTTTCTTAAATATTTTCCAAATCATCTAGATACGTAGAAATAGCATCGTTTTCAAATTTTTGTTAATTTTTACATTTTTCTTGGAAATGTGCTAAAATTCAATTTTTCTTATATATCTATAGAAATAGCCTCGTTTTCAAATTTTTACATTTTTCTTGGAAATTCGCTAAAATTTCAGATTTTCATATATATCAACCAAATCGTCGATATACGTAGAAATAGCATCGAATTAGAACTTCGGTTAATTTTTACAGATTACTCGGAAATTCGCTAAAATTCAATTTTTCTTAAATATCTTCCAAATCAACTAAATACGTAGAGATAGCATCGTTTTCAAATTTTGGTTAATTTTTACATTTTTCTTGGAAATTCGCTAAAATTTCAGATTTTCTTATATATCAACCAAATCGTCGATATACGTAGAAATAGCATCGAATTAGAACTTCGATTAATTTTTACAGTTTACTCGGAAATTCGCTAAAATTCAATTTTTCTTAAATATCTTCCAAATCAACTAAATACGTAGAGATAGCATCGTTTTCAAATTTTGGTTAATTTTTACATTTTTCTTGGAAATTCGCTAAAATTTCAGATTTTCTTATGTATTATCCAAATTGTCGATATACGTAGAAATAGCAACGATTTATATATACGGTTAATTTTTACAATTTTTTGGATATTCTCTAAAATTCAAATTTTCTTAAGTTTCTTCCAAATCATCTAGTCACGTAGAAATGGCAACGTTTTCAAATTTTGATTAATCTTTAGATTTATCTTGGAAATTCGCTAATATTTCAGTTTTTCTTATATATCATCCAAATCGTCGATATACGTAGAATTAGCATCGTTTTCGAATTTCGGTTAATTTTCACATTTTTCTTGGAAATTCGCTAAAAGTAATTTTTCCTATATATCTTCCAAATGATCTAGATACGTAGAAATAACATCGTTTTCAAATTTTGGTTAATTCTTACATTTTACTCGGAAATTCGTTAAAATTTCAGTTTTTCTTATATATCATCCAAATCGTCGATATACGTAGAAATAGCATCGATTTAGAATTTCGGTTAATTTTTACATTTTTCTTGGAAATTCGCTAAAAGTAATTTTTCTTATATATCTATAGAAATAGCATCGTTTTCAAATTTTGGTTAATTTTTACATTTCTCTTGGAAATTCGTTAA
Source organism: Agrilus biguttatus (assembly GCA_963921985.1). Lineage (NCBI taxonomy): Eukaryota > Metazoa > Arthropoda > Insecta > Coleoptera > Buprestidae > Agrilus > Agrilus biguttatus. The sequence continues at coordinate 12,337,344 of OY998127.1, read as the reverse complement.
AATTTCAGTTTTTCTTATATATCATCCAAATGGTCGATATACGTAGAAATAGCATCGATTTAGAATTTCGGTTAATTTTTACATTTTTCTTGGAAATTCGCTAAAAGTAATTTTTCTTATATATCTATAGAAATAGCATCGTTTTCAAATTTTGGTTAATTTTTACATTTCTCTTAGAAATTCGTTAAAATTTCAGTTTTTCTTATATATCATCCAAATGGTCGATATACGTAGAAATAGCAACGATTTAGAATTTCAGTTAATTTTTACAATTTACTCGGAAATTCTCTAAAATTCAATTCTTCTTAAATAATTTCCAAATCATCTAGATACGTAGAAATAGCAACTTTTTCAAATTTTTACATTTTTCTTGGAAATTCGCTAAAATTTCAGATTTTCTTATATATCAACCAAATCGTCGATATAGAGAAAATATATATAGAAATAGAATCGATTTAGAATTTCGGATAATTTGTGCAGTTTATCATCCAAATCGTCGATATACATAGAATTAGCATCGTTTTCGAATTTTTACATTTTTCTTGGAAATTCGTTAAAATTTCAGTTTTTCTTATATATCATCCAAATCGTCGATATACGTAGAATTAGCATCGTTTTCGAATTTCGGTTAATTTTTACAGTTTATCATCCAAATCGTCGATATACGTAGAATTAGCATCGTTTTCGAATTTCGGTTAATTTTTACATTTTTCTTGGAAATCGATAAAATTCAATTTTTCTTATATATCTATAGAAATAGCATCGTTTTCAAATTTTGGTTAATTTTTACATTTTTCTTGGAAATTCGCTAAAATTCAATTTTTCTTATATCTATAGAAATAGAATCGTTTTCAAATTTTGGTTAATTTTTACATTTTTCCTGCAAATTCGTTAAAATTTCAGTTTTTCTTATATATCATCCAAATCGTCGATATACGTAGAAATAGCACCGTTTTCAAATTTTTGTTAATTTTTACACTTTTCTAGGAAATTAGCTAAAATTCAATTTTTCTTATATATCTATAGAAATAGCATCGTTTTCAAATTTTGGTTAATTTTTACATTTTTCTTGCAAATTCGTTAAAATTTCAGTTTTTCTTATATATCATCCAAATCGTCGATATACGTAGAATTAGCATCGTTTTCGAATTTCGGTTAATTTTTACATTTTTCTTGGAAATCGATAAAATTCAATTTTTCTTATATATCTATAGAAATAGCATCGTTTTCAAATTTTGGTTAATTTTTACATTTTTCTTGGAAATTCGCTAAAATTCAATTTTTCTTATATCTATAGAAATAGAATCGTTTTCAAATTTTGGTTAATTTTTACATTTTTCCTGCAAATTCGTTAAAATTTCAGTTTTTCTTATATATCATCCAAATCGTCGATATACGTAGAAATAGCACCGTTTTCAAATTTTTGTTAATTTTTACACTTTTCTAGGAAATTAGCTAAAATTCAATTTTTCTTATATATCTATAGAAATAGCATCGTTTTCAAATTTTGGTTAATTTTTACATTTTTCTTGCAAATTCGTTAAAATTTCAGTTTTTCTTATATATCATCCAAATCGTCGATATACGTAGAATTAGCATCGTTGTCGAATTTCGGTTAATTTTTACATTTTTCTTGGAAATCGCTAAAATTCAATTTTTCTTAAATATTTTCCAAATCATCTAGATACGTAGAAATAGCACCGTTTTCAAATTTTTGTTAATTTTTACATTTTTCTTGGAAATTCGCTAAAATTCAATTCTTCTTAAATATCTTCCAAATCATATAGATCCGGAGAAATAGCATCGTTTTCAAATTTTGGTGAATTTTTTCATTTTTCTTTCAGATTCGCTAAAGTTCAATTTTTCTTATATATCTATAGAAATAGCATTGTCTTCAAATTTTGGTTAATTTTTACATTTTTGTTGGAAATTCGCTAAAATTTCAGATTTTCTTATAAATCAACCAAATCGTCGATATACGTAGAAATAGCAACGATTTAGAATTTCGGTTAATTTGTGCAGTTTGCTCGGAAATTCGCTAAAATCCAATTTTTCTTAAATATATTCCATATCATCTATATACGTAGAAATAGCATCGTTTTCAAATTTTGGTTAATTTTTACATTATTCTTGCAAATTCGTTAAAATTTCAGTTTTTCTTATATACCATCAAAATCGTCGATATACGAGAAATAGCAACGATTTACAATTTCGGTTAATTTTTACAGTTAACTCGGAAATTCGATAAAATTCAATTTTTCCTAAATATATTCCATATCATCTATATACGTAGAAATAGCATCTTTTTCAAATTTTTGTTAATTTTTACATTTTTCTTGGAAATTCGCTAAAATTTCAGATTTTCTTATAAATCAACCAAATCGTCGATATACGTAGAAATAGCAACGATTTAGAATTTCGGTTAATTTGTGCAGTTTGCTCGGAAATTCGCTAAAATCCAATTTTTCTTAAATATATTCCATATCATCTATATACGTAGAAATAGCATCGTTTTCAAATTTTGGTTAATTTTTACATTATTCTTGCAAATTCGTTAAAATTTCAGTTTTTCTTATATACCATCAAAATCGTCGATATACGAGAAATAGCAACGATTTACAATGTCGGTTAATTTTTTCATTTTTCTTTCAGATTCGCTAAAAGTCAATTTTTCTTATATATCTATAGAAATAGCATTGTTTTCAAATTTTGGTTAATTTTTACATTTTTGTTGGAAATTAGTTAAAATTTCAGTTTTTCTTATATATCATCCAAATCGTCGATATACGAGAAATAGCATCGTTTTCGAATTGTAGTTAATTTTTACATTTTTCTTGGAAATTCGCTAAAATTCAATTTTTCTTATATATCTATAGAAATAGCATCGTTTTCAAATTTTGATTAATTTTCAGATTTTTCTTGCAAATTCGCTAAAATTTCAGTTTTTCTTATATATCATCCAAATCGGCGATATACGTAGAAATAGCATCGAATTAGAATTTCGGTTAATTTTTACATTTTTCTTGGAAATCGATAAAATTCAATTTTTCTTATATATCTATAGAAATAGCATCGTTTTCAAATTTTGATTAATTTTCAGATTTTTCTTGCAAATTCGCTAAAACTTCACTTTTTCTTATATATCATCCAAATCGTCGATATACGTAGAATTAGCATCGATTCCGAATTTCGGTTAATTTTTACATTTTTCTTGGAAATCGATAAAATTCAATTTTTCTTATATATCTATAGAAATAGCATTGTTTTCAAATTTTTACATTTTTCTTGGAAATTCGCTAAAATTTCAGATTTTCTTATATATCAACCAAATCGTCGATATACGTAGAAATAGCATCGATTTAGGATTTCGGTTAATTTTTACATTTTTCTTAGAAATTCGCTAAAATCAATTTTTCCTATATACCTATAGAAATAGAATCGTTTTCAAATTTTGGTTAATTTTTACATTTTTCTTGCAAATTTGGTAAAATTGAATTTTTCTTATATATCTATAGAAATAGAATCGTTTTCAAATTTTGGTTAATTTTTACATTTTTCTGCAAATTCGTTAAAATTTGAGTTTTTCTTATATATCATCCAAATCGTCGATATACGTAGTATTAGCATCGTTTTCGAATTTCGGTTAATTTTTACCTTTTTCTTGCAAAATCGCTAAAATTCAATTTTTCTTAAATATTTTCCAAATCATCTATATACGTAGAAATAGCATCTTTTTCAAATTTTGGTTAATTTTTACATTATTCTTGCAAATTCGTTAAAATTTCAGTTTTTCTTATATACCATCAAAATCGTCGATATACGAGAAATAGCAACGATTTACAATTTCGGTTAATTTTTACAGTTTACTCGGAAATTCGCAAAAATTCAAGTTTTTTAAATATCTTCCCAATCATCTAGATACGTAGAAATAGCATCGTTTTCAAATTTTGGTTAATTTTTTCATTTTTCTTTCAGATTCGCTAAAGTTCAATTTTTCTTATATATCTATAGAAATAGCATTGTCTTCAAATTTTGGTTAATTTTTACATTTTTGTTGGAAATTAGTTAAAATTTCAGTTTTTCTTATATATCATCCAAATCGTCGATATACGTAGAAATAGCAACGATTTAGAATTTCGGTTAATTTTTACAGTTAACTCGGAAATTCGATAAAATTCAATTTTTCCGAAATATATTCCATATCATCTATATACGTAGAAATAGCATCTTTTTCAAATTTTTGTTAATTTTTACATTTTTCTTGGAAATTCGCTAAAATTTCAGATTTTCTTATATATCAACCAAATCGTCGATATACGTAGAAATAGCAACGATTTAGAATTTCGGTTAATTTGTGCAGTTTGCTCGGAAATTCGCTAAAATCCAATATTTCTTAAATATATTCCATATCATCTATATACGTAGAAATAGCATCGTTTTCAAATTTTGGTTAATTTTTACGTTATTCTTGCAAATTCGTTAAAATTTCAGTTTTTCTTATATACCATCAAAATCGTCGATATACGAGAAATAGCAACGATTTACAATTTCGGTTAATTTTTTCATTTTTCTTTCAGATTCGCTAAAAGTCAATTTTTCTTATATATCTATAGAAATAGCATTGTTTTCAAATTTTGGTTAATTTTTACATTTTTGTTGGAAATTAGTTAAAATTTCAGTTTTTCTTATATATCATCCAAATCGTCGATATACGAGAAATAGCATCGTTTTCGAATTGTAGTTAATTTTTACATTTTTCTTGGAAATTCGCTAAAATTCAATTTTTCTTATATATCTATAGAAATAGCATCGTTTTCAAATTTTGATTAATTTTCAGATTTTTCTTGCAAATTCGCTAAAATTTCAGTTTTTCTTATATATCATCCAAATCGGCGATATACGTAGAAATAGCATCGAATTAGAATTTCGGTTAATTTTTACAGTTTACTCGGAAATTCGCTAAAATTCAATTTTTCTTAAATATATTCCATATCATCTATATACGTAGAAATAGCATCGTTTTCAAATTTTGGTTAATTTTTACATTATTCTTGCAAATTCGTTAAAATTTCAGTTTTTCTTATATACCATCAAAATCGTCGATATACGAGAAATAGCAACGATTTACAATTTCGGTTAATTTTTTCATTTTTCTTTCAGATTCGCTAAAAGTCAATTTTTCTTATATATCTATAGAAATAGCATTGTTTTCAAATTTTGGTTAATTTTTACATTTTTGTTGGAAATTAGTTAAAATTTCAGTTTTTCTTATATATCATCCAAATCGTCGATATACGTAGAAATAGCAACGATTTAGAATTTCGGTTAATTTTTACAGTTTACTCGGAAATTCGATAAAATTCAATTTTTCCTAAATATATTCCATATCATCTATATACGTAGAAATAGCATCGTTTTCAAATTTTGGTTAATTTTACATTTTTCTTGCAAATTCGCTAAAAGTCAATTTTTCTTATATATCTATAGAAATAGCATCGTTTTCAAATTTTAGTTAATTTTTACATTTTTCTTGCAAATTCGTTAAAATTTCAGTTTTTCTTATATAACATCCAAATCGTCGATATACGAGAAATAGCATCGTTTTCGAATTGTAGTTAATTTTTACATTTTTCTTGGAAATTCGCTAAAATTCAATTTTTCTTATATATCTATAGAAATAGCATTGTTTTCAAATTTTGGTTAATTTTTACACTTTTCTTGGAAATTCGCTAAAATTCAATTTTTCCTATATATCTATAGAAATAGCATCGTTTTCAAATTTTGGTTAATTTTTACATTTTTCTTGCTAATTGGTTAAAATTTCAGTTTTTCTTATATATCATCCAAATCGTCGATATACGTAGAATTAGCATCGTTTTCGAATTTCGGTTAATTTTTACATTTTTCTTGGAAATCGCTAAAATTCAATTTTTCTTAAATATTTTCCAAGTCATCTAGATACGTAGAAATAGCACCGTTTTCAAATTTTTGTTAATTTTTACATTTTTCTTGGAAATTCGCTAAAATTCAATTCTTCTTAAATATCTTCCAAATCATATAGATCCGTAGAAATAGCATCCTTTCAAATTATGGTAAATTTTTACATTTTCCTTGGAAATTCGCTAAAACTTCAGTTTTTCTTATATATCATCCAAATCGTCGATATACGTAGAATTAGCATCGTTTTCGAATTTCGGTTAATTTTTACATTTTTCTTGGAAATCGATAAAATTCAATTTTTCTTAAATATTTTCCAAATCATCTAGATACGTAGAAGTAGCATCTTTTTCAAATTTTTGTTAATTTTTACATTTTTCTTGGAAATTCGCTAAAATTTCAGATTTCCTTATATATCAACCAAATCGTCGATATACGTAGAAATAGCAACGATTTAGAATTTCTGTTAATTTGTGCAGTTTGCTCGGAAATTCGCTAAAATCCAATTTTTCTTAAATATTTTCCAAATCATCTAGATACGTAGAAATAGCATCGTTTTCAAATTTTTGTTAATTTTTACATTTTTCTTGGAAATGTGCTAAAATTCAATTTTTCTTATATATCAATAGAAATAGCCTCGTTTTCAAATTTTTACATTTTTCTTGGAAATTCGCTAAAATTTCAGATTTTCTTATATATCAACCAAATCGTCCATATACGTAGAAATAGCATCGAATTAGAACTTCGGTTAATTTTTACAGTTTACTCGGAAATTCGATAAAATTCAATTTTTCCTAAATATATTCCATATCATCTATATACGTAGAAATAGCATCGTTTTCAAATTTTGATTAATTTTCAGATTTTTCTTGGAAATTCGCTAAAATTTCAGTTTTTCTTATATATCATCCAAATCGTCGATATACGTAGAAATAGCATCGAATTAGAATTTCGGTTAATTTTTACAGTTTACTCGGAAATTCGCTAAAATTCAATTTTTCTCAAATATATTCCATATCATCTATATACGTAGAAATAGCATCGTTTTCAAATTTTGGTTAATTTTTACATTATTCTTGCAAATTCGTTAAAATTTCAGTTTTTCTTATATACCATCAAAATCGTCGATATACGAGAAATAGCAACGATTTACAATTTCGGTTAATTTTTACAGTTTACTCGGAAATTCGCAAAAATTCAAGTTTTTTAAATATCTTCCCAATCATCTAGATACGTAGAAATAGCATCGTTATCAAATTTTGGTTAATTTTTTCATTTTTCTTTCAGATTCGCTAAAGTTCAATTTTTCTTATATATCTATAGAAATAGCATTGTTTTCAAATTTTGGTTAATTTTTACATTTCTGTTGGAAATTAGTTAAAATTTCAGTTTTTCTTATATATCATCCAAATCGTCGATATACGTAGAAATAGCAACGATTTAGAATTTCGGTTAATTTTTACAGTTTACTCGGAAATTCGATAAAATTCAATTTTTCCTAAATATATTCCATATCATCTATATACGTAGAAATAGCATCGTTTTCAAATTTTGGTTAATTTTACATTTTTCTTGCAAATTCGCTAAAAGTCAATTTTTCTTATATATCTATAGAAATAGCATCGTTTTCAAATTTTAGTTAATTTTTACATTTTTCTTGCAAATTCGTTAAAATTTCAGTTTTTCTTATATAACATCCAAATCGTCGATATACGAGAAATAGCATCGTTTTCGAATTGTAGTTAATTTTTACATTTTTCTTGGAAATTCGCTAAAATTCAATTTTTCTTATATATCTATAGAAATAGCATCGTTTTCGAATTTCGGTTAATTTTTACATTTTTCTTGGAAATCGATAAAATTCAATTTTTCTTATATATCTATAGAAATAGCATCGTTTTCAAATTTTGGTTAATTTTTACATTTTTCTTGGAAATTCGCTAAAATTCAATTTTTCTTATATATCTATAGAAATAGCATTGTTATCAGATTTTGGTTAATTTTTACACTTTTCTTGGAAATTCGCTAAAATTCAATTTTTCCTATATATCTATAGAAATAGCATCGTTTTCAAATTTTGGTTAATTTTTACATTTTTCTTGGAAATCGATAAAATTCAATTTTTCTTATATTTCTATAGAAATAGCATCGTTTTCAAATTTTTACATTTTTCTTGGAAATTCGCTAAAATTTCAGATTTTCTTATATATCAACCAAATCGTCGATATACGTAGAAATAGCAACGATTTAGAATTTCGGTTAATTTGTGCAGTTTGCTCGGAAATTAGCTAAAATCCAATTTTTCTCAAATATTTTCCAAATCATCTACATACGTAGAAATAGCATCGTTTTCAAATTTTTGTTAATTTTTACATTTTTCTTGGAAATGTGCTAAAATTCAATTTTTCTTATATATCTATAGAAATAGCCTCGTTTTCAAATTTTTACATTTTTCTTGGAAATTCGCTAAAATTTCAGATTTTCTTATATATCAACCAAATCGTCGATATACGTAGAAATAGCATCGAATTAGAACTTCGGTTAATTTTTACAGTTTACTCGGAAATTCGCTAAAATTCAATTTTTCTTAAATATCTTCCAAATCAACTAAATACGTAGAGATAGCATCGTTTTCAAATTTTGGTTAATTTTTACATTTTTCTTGGAAATTCGCTAAAATTTCAGATTTCCTTATATATCAACCAAATCGTCGATATACGTAGAAATAGCATCGAATTAGAACTTCGGTTAATTTTTACAGTTTACTCGGAAATTCGCTAAAATTCAATTTTTCTTAAATATCTTCCAAATCAACTAAATACGTAGAGATAGCATCGTTTTCAAATTTTGGTTAATTTTTACATTTTTCTTGGAAATTCGCTAAAATTTCAGATTTTCTTATGTATTATCCAAATTGTCGATATACGTAGAAATGCAACGATTTATATACAGGGTTAATTTTTACAATTTTTTGGATATTCTCTAAAATTCAAATTTTCTTAAGTTTCTTCCAAATCATCTAGACACGTAGAAATGGCAACGTTTTCAAATTTTCATTATCTTTAGATTTATCTTGGAAATTCGCTAAAATTTCAGTTTTTCTTATGTATCATCCAAATCGTCGATATACGTAGAATTAGCATCGTTTTCGAATTTCGGTTAATTTTTACATTTTTCTTGGAAATTCGCTAAAAGTAATTTTTCTTATATATCTTCCAAATGATCTAGATACGTAGAAATAACATCGTTTTCAAATTTTGGTTAATTCTTACATTTTACTCGGAAATTCGTTAAAATTCCAGTTTTTCTTATATATCATTAAAATCGTCGATATACGTAGAAATAGCATCGATTTAGAATTTCGGTTAATTTTTACATTTTTCTTGGAAATCGATAAAATTCAATTTTTCTTATATTTCTATAGAAATAGCATCGTTTTCAAATTTTTACATTTTTCTTGGAAATTCGCTAAAATTTCAGATTTTCTTATATATCAACCAAATCGTCGATATACGTAGAAATAGCAACGATTTAGAATTTCGGTTAATTTGTGCAGTTTGCTCGGAAATTAGCTAAAATCCAATTTTTCTTAAATATTTTCCAAATCATCTAGATACGTAGAAATAGCATCGTTTTCAAATTTTTGTAAATTTTTACATTTTTCTTGGAAATGTGCTAAAATTCAATTTTTCTTATATATCTATAGAAATAGCCTCGTTTTCAAATTTTTACATTTTTCTTGGAAATTCGCTAAAATTTCAGATTTTCTTATATATCAACCAAATCGTCGATATACGTAGAAATAGCATCGAATTAGAACTTCGGTTAATTTTTACAGTTTACTCGGAAATTCGCTAAAATTCAATTTTTCTTAAATATCCTCCAAATCAACTAAATACGTAGAGATAGCATCGTTTTCAAATTTTGGTTAATTTTTACATTTTTCTTGGAAATTCGCTAAAATTTCAGATTTTCTTATATATCAACCAAATCGTCGATATACGTAGAAATAGCATCGAATTAGAACTTCGGTTAATTTTTACAGTTTACTCGGAAATTCGCTAAAATTCAATTTTTCTTAAATATCTTCCAAATCAACTAAATACGTAGAGATAGCATCGTTTTCAAATTTTGGTTAATTTTTACATTTTTCTTGGAAATTCGCTAAAATTTCAGATTTTCTTATGTATTATCCAAATTGTCGATATACGTAGAAATGCAACGATTTATATACAGGGTTAATTTTTACAATTTTTTGGATATTCTCTAAAATTCAAATTTTCTTAAGTTTCTTCCAAATCATCTAGACACGTAGAAATGGCAACGTTTTCAAATTTTGATTATCTTTAGATTTATCTTGGAAATTCGCTAAAATTTCAGTTTTTCTTATATATCATCCAAATCGTCGATATACGTAGAATTAGCATCGTTTTCGAATTTCGGTTAATTTTTACATTTTTCTTGGAAATTCGCTAAAAGTAATTTTTCTTATATATCTTCCAAATGATCTAGATACGTAGAAATAACATCGTTTTCAAATTTTGGTTAATTCTTACATTTTACTCGGAAATTCGTTAAAATTCCAGTTTTTCTTACATATCATTAAAATCGTCGATATACGTAGAAATAGCATCGATTTAGAATTTCGGTTAATTTTTACATTTTTCTTGGAAATTCGCTAAAATTCAACTCTTCTTAAATATCTTCCAAATCATATAGATCCGTAGAAATAGCATCCTTTCAAATTATGGTAAATTTTTACATTTTCCTTGGAAATTCGCTAAAACTTCAGTTTTTCTTATATATCATCCAAATCGTCGATATACGTAGAATTAGCATTGTTTTCGAATTTCGGTTAATTTTTACATTTTTCTTGGAAATCGATAAAATTCAATTTTTCTTATATATCTATAGAAATAGCATCGTTTTCAAATTTTTACATTTTTCTTGGAAATTCGCTAAAATTTCAGATTTTCTTATATATCAACCAAACCGTCGATATACGTAGAAATAGCATCGATTTAGGATTTCGGTTAATTTTTACATTTTTCTTAGAAATTCGCTAAAATCAATTTTACTTATATACCTATAGAAATAGAATCGTTTTCAAAATTTGGTTAATTTTTACATTTTTCTTAAAAATTCGTTAAAATTTCAGTTTTTCTTATATACCATCAAAATCGTCGATATACGAGAAATAGCAACGATTTACAATTTCGGTTAATTTTTACAGTTTACTCGGAAATTCGCAAAAATTCAAGTTTTTTAAATATCTTCCCAATCATCTAGATACGTAGAAATAGCATCGTTTTCAAATTTTGGTTAATTTTTACATTATTCTTGCAAATTCGTTAAAATTTCAGTTTTTCTTATATACCATCAAAATCGTCGATATACGAGAAATAGCAACGATTTACAATTTCGGTTAATTTTTACAGTTTACTCGGAAATTCGCAAAAATTCAAGTTTTTTAAATATCTTCCCAATCATCTAGATACGTAGAAATAGCATCGTTTTCAAATTTTGGTTAATTTTTTCATTTTTCTTTCAGATTCGCTAAAGTTCAATTTTTCTTATATATCTATAGAAATAGCATTGTTTTCAAATTTTGGTTAATTTTTACATTTCTGTTGGAAATTAGTTAAAATTTCAGTTTTTCTTATATATCATCCAAATCGTCGATATACGTAGAAATAGCAACGATTTAGAATTTCGGTTAATTTTTACAGTTTACTCGGAAATTCGATAAAATTCAATTTTTCCTAAATATATTCCATATCATCTATATACGTAGAAATAGCATCGTTTTCAAATTTTGGTTAATTTTACATTTTTCTTGCAAATTCGCTAAAAGTCAATTTTTCTTATATATCTATAGAAATAGCATCGTTTTCAAATTTTAGTTAATTTTTACATTTTTCTTGCAAATTCGTTAAAATTTCAGTTTTTCTTATATAACATCCAAATCGTCGATATACGAGAAATAGCATCGTTTTCGAATTGTAGTTAATTTTTACATTTTTCTTGGAAATTCGCTAAAATTCAATTTTTCTTATATATCTATAGAAATAGCATCGTTTTCGAATTTCGGTTAATTTTTACATTTTTCTTGGAAATCGATAAAATTCAATTTTTCTTATATATCTATAGAAATAGCATCGTTTTCAAATTTTGGTTAATTTTTACATTTTTCTTGGAAATTCGCTAAAATTCAATTTTTCTTATATATCTATAGAAATAGCATTGTTATCAGATTTTGGTTAATTTTTACACTTTTCTTGGAAATTCGCTAAAATTCAATTTTTCCTATATATCTATAGAAATAGCATCGTTTTCAAATTTTGGTTAATTTTTACATTTTTCTTGGAAATCGATAAAATTCAATTTTTCTTATATTTCTATAGAAATAGCATCGTTTTCAAATTTTTACATTTTTCTTGGAAATTCGCTAAAATTTCAGATTTTCTTATATATCAACCAAATCGTCGATATACGTAGAAATAGCAACGATTTAGAATTTCGGTTAATTTGTGCAGTTTGCTCGGAAATTAGCTAAAATCCAATTTTTCTTAAATATTTTCCAAATCATCTAGATACGTAGAAATAGCATCGTTTTCAAATTTTTGTTAATTTTTACATTTTTCTTGGAAATGTGCTAAAATTCAATTTTTCTTATATATCTATAGAAATAGCCTCGTTTTCAAATTTTTACATTTTTCTTGGAAATTCGCTAAAATTTCAGATTTTCTTATATATCAACCAAATCGTCGATATACGTAGAAATAGCATCGAATTAGAACTTCGGTTAATTTTTACAGTTTACTCGGAAATTCGCTAAAATTCAATTTTTCTTAAATATCTTCCAAATCAACTAAATACGTAGAGATAGCATCGTTTTCAAATTTTGGTTAATTTTTACATTTTTCTTGGAAATTCGCTAAAATTTCAGATTTCCTTATATATCAACCAAATCGTCGATATACGTAGAAATAGCATCGAATTAGAACTTCGGTTAATTTTTACAGTTTACTCGGAAATTCGCTAAAATTCAATTTTTCTTAAATATCTTCCAAATCAACTAAATACGTAGAGATAGCATCGTTTTCAAATTTTGGTTAATTTTTACATTTTTCTTGGAAATTCGCTAAAATTTCAGATTTTCTTATGTATTATCCAAATTGTCGATATACGTAGAAATGCAACGATTTATATACAGGGTTAATTTTTACAATTTTTTGGATATTCTCTAAAATTCAAATTTTCTTAAGTTTCTTCCAAATCATCTAGACACGTAGAAATGGCAACGTTTTCAAATTTTCATTATCTTTAGATTTATCTTGGAAATTCGCTAAAATTTCAGTTTTTCTTATGTATCATCCAAATCGTCGATATACGTAGAATTAGCATCGTTTTCGAATTTCGGTTAATTTTTACATTTTTCTTGGAAATTCGCTAAAAGTAATTTTTCTTATATATCTTCCAAATGATCTAGATACGTAGAAATAACATCGTTTTCAAATTTTGGTTAATTCTTACATTTTACTCGGAAATTCGTTAAAATTCCAGTTTTTCTTATATATCATTAAAATCGTCGATATACGTAGAAATAGCATCGATTTAGAATTTCGGTTAATTTTTACATTTTTCTTGGAAATCGATAAAATTCAATTTTTCTTATATTTCTATAGAAATAGCATCGTTTTCAAATTTTTACATTTTTCTTGGAAATTCGCTAAAATTTCAGATTTTCTTATATATCAACCAAATCGTCGATATACGTAGAAATAGCAACGATTTAGAATTTCGGTTAATTTGTGCAGTTTGCTCGGAAATTAGCTAAAATCCAATTTTTCTTAAATATTTTCCAAATCATCTAGATACGTAGAAATAGCATCGTTTTCAAATTTTTGTAAATTTTTACATTTTTCTTGGAAATGTGCTAAAATTCAATTTTTCTTATATATCTATAGAAATAGCCTCGTTTTCAAATTTTTACATTTTTCTTGGAAATTCGCTAAAATTTCAGATTTTCTTATATATCAACCAAATCGTCGATATACGTAGAAATAGCATCGAATTAGAACTTCGGTTAATTTTTACAGTTTACTCGGAAATTCGCTAAAATTCAATTTTTCTTAAATATCCTCCAAATCAACTAAATACGTAGAGATAGCATCGTTTTCAAATTTTGGTTAATTTTTACATTTTTCTTGGAAATTCGCTAAAATTTCAGATTTTCTTATATATCAACCAAATCGTCGATATACGTAGAAATAGCATCGAATTAGAACTTCGGTTAATTTTTACAGTTTACTCGGAAATTCGCTAAAATTCAATTTTTCTTAAATATCTTCCAAATCAACTAAATACGTAGAGATAGCATCGTTTTCAAATTTTGGTTAATTTTTACATTTTTCTTGGAAATTCGCTAAAATTTCAGATTTTCTTATGTATTATCCAAATTGTCGATATACGTAGAAATGCAACGATTTATATACAGGGTTAATTTTTACAATTTTTTGGATATTCTCTAAAATTCAAATTTTCTTAAGTTTCTTCCAAATCATCTAGACACGTAGAAATGGCAACGTTTTCAAATTTTGATTATCTTTAGATTTATCTTGGAAATTCGCTAAAATTTCAGTTTTTCTTATATATCATCCAAATCGTCGATATACGTAGAATTAGCATCGTTTTCGAATTTCGGTTAATTTTTACATTTTTCTTGGAAATTCGCTAAAAGTAATTTTTCTTATATATCTTCCAAATGATCTAGATACGTAGAAATAACATCGTTTTCAAATTTTGGTTAATTCTTACATTTTACTCGGAAATTCGTTAAAATTCCAGTTTTTCTTACATATCATTAAAATCGTCGATATACGTAGAAATAGCATCGATTTAGAATTTCGGTTAATTTTTACATTTTTCTTGGAAATTCGCTAAAATTCAACTCTTCTTAAATATCTTCCAAATCATATAGATCCGTAGAAATAGCATCCTTTCAAATTATGGTAAATTTTTACATTTTCCTTGGAAATTCGCTAAAACTTCAGTTTTTCTTATATATCATCCAAATCGTCGATATACGTAGAATTAGCATTGTTTTCGAATTTCGGTTAATTTTTACATTTTTCTTGGAAATCGATAAAATTCAATTTTTCTTATATATCTATAGAAATAGCATCGTTTTCAAATTTTTACATTTTTCTTGGAAATTCGCTAAAATTTCAGATTTTCTTATATATCAACCAAACCGTCGATATACGTAGAAATAGCATCGATTTAGGATTTCGGTTAATTTTTACATTTTTCTTAGAAATTCGCTAAAATCAATTTTACTTATATACCTATAGAAATAGAATCGTTTTCAAAATTTGGTTAATTTTTACATTTTTCTTAAAAATTCGTTAAAATTTCAGTTTTTCTTATATATCATCCAATTTGTCGATATACGTAGAATTAGCATCATTTTCGAATTTTGGTTAATTTTTACATATTTCCTGGAAATCGATAAAATTCAATTTTTCTTATATATCTATAGAAATAGAATCGTTTTCAAATTTTGGTTAATTTTTACATTTTTCTTGCAAATTCGTTAAAATTTGAGTTTTTCTTATATACCATCCAAATCGTCGATATACGTAGAATTAGCATCGTTTTCGAATTTCGGTTAATTTTTACATTTTTCTTGGAAATCGTTAAAATTCAATTTTTCTTAAATATTTTCCAAATCATCTAGATACGTAGAAATAGCATCTTTTTCAAATTTTTGTTAATTTTTACATTTTTCTTGGAAATTCGCTAATATTTCAGATTTTCTTATATATCAACCAAATCGTCGATATACGTAGAAATAGCAACGATTTAGAATTTCGGTTAATTTGTGCAGTTTGCTCGGAAATTCGCTAAAATCCAATTTTTCGTAAATATTTTCCAAATCATCTAGATACGTAGAAATAGCATCGCTTTCAAATTTTTGTTAATTTTTACATTTTTCTTGGAAATGTGCTAAAATTCAATTTTTCTTATATATCTATAGAAATAGCCTCGTTTTCAAATTTTTACATTTTTCTTGGAAATTCGCTAAAATTTCAGATTTTCTTATATATCAACCAAATCGTCGATATACGTAGAAATAGCATCGAATTAGAACTTCGGTTAATTTTTACAGTTTACTCGGAAATTCGCTAAAATTCAATTTTTCTTAAATATCTTCCAAATCAACTAAATACGTAGAGATAGCATCGTTTTCAAATTTTGGTTAATTTTTACATTTTTCTTGGAAATTCGCTAAAATTTCAGATTTTCTTATATATCAACCAAATCGTCGATATACGTAGAAATAGCATCGAATTAGAACTTCGGATAATTTTTACAGTTTACTCGGAAATTCGCTAAAATTCAATTTTTCTTAAATATCTTACAAATCAACTAAATACGTAGAGATAGCATCGTTTTCAAATTTTGGTTAATTTTTACATTTTTCTTGGAAATTCGCTAAAATTTCAGATTTTCTTATGTATTATCCAAATTGTCGATATACGTAGAAATGCAACGATTTATATACAGGGTTAATTTTTACAATTTTTTGGATATTCTCTAAAATTCAAATTTTCTTAAGTTTCTTCCAAATCATCTAGACACGTAGAAATGGCAACGTTTTCAAATTTTGATTATCTTTAGATTTATCTTGGAAATTCGCTAAAATTTCAGTTTTTCTTATATATCATCCAAATCGTCGATATACGTAGAATTAGCATTGTTTTCGAATTTCTGTTAATTTTTACATTTTTCTTGGAAATTCGCTAAAAGTAATTTTTCATATATATCTTCCAAATGATCTAGATACGTAGAAATAACATCGTTTTCAAATTTTGGTTAATTCTTACATTTTACTCGGAAATTCGTTAAAATTCCAGTTTTTCTTATATATCATTAAAATCGTCGATATACGTAGAAATAGCATCGATTTAGAATTTCGGTTAATTTTTACATTTTTCTTGGAAATTCGCTAAAATTCAATTCTTCTTAAATATCTTCCAAATCATATAGATCCGTAGAAATAGCATCCTTTCAAATTATGGTAAATTTTTACATTTTCCTTGGAAATTCGCTAAAACTTCAGTTTTTCTTATATATCATCCAAATCGTCGATATACGTAGAATTAGCATTGTTTTCGAATTTCTGTTAATTTTTACATTTTTCTTGGAAATCGATAAAATTCAATTTTTCTTATATATCTATAGAAATAGCATCGTTTTCAAATTTTTACATTTTTCTTGGAAATTCGCTAAAATTTCAGATTTTCTTATATATCAACCAAACCGTCGATATACGTAGAAATAGCATCGATTTAGGATTTCGGTTAATTTTTACATTTTTCTTAGGAATTCGCTAAAATCAATTTTACTTATATACCTATAGAAATAGAATCGTTTTCAAAATTTGGTTAATTTTTACATTTTTCTTGCAAATTCGTTAAAATTTCAGTTTTTCTTATATATCATCCAATTTGTCGATATACGTAGAATTAGCATCATTTTCGAATTTTGGTTAATTTTTACATATTTCCTGGAAATCGATAAAATTCAATTTTTCTTATATATCTATAGAAATAGAATCGTTTTCAAATTTTGGTTAATTTTTACATTTTTCTTGCAAATTCGTTAAAATTTGAGTTTTTCTTATATACCATCCAAATCGTCGATATACGTAGAATTAGCATCGTTTTCGAATTTCGGTTAATTTTTACATTTTTCTTGGAAATCGTTAAAATTCAATTTTTCTTAAATATTTTCCAAATCATCTAGATACGTAGAAATAGCATCTTTTTCAAATTTTTGTTAATTTTTACATTTTTCTTGGAAATTCGCTAAAATTTCAGACTTTCTTATATATCAACCAAATCGTCGATATACGTAGAAATAGCAACGATTTAGAATTTCGGTTAATTTGTGCAGTTTGCTCGGAAATTCGCTAAAATCCAATTTTTCGTAAATATTTTCCAAATCATCTAGATACGTAGAAATAGCATCGCTTTCAAATTTTTGTTAATTTTTACATTTTTCTTGGAAATGTGCTAAAATTCAATTTTTCTTATATATCTATAGAAATAGCCTCGTTTTCAAATTTTTACATTTTTCTTGGAAATTCGCTAAAATTTCAGATTTTCTTATATATCAACCAAATCGTCGATATACGTAGAAATAGCATCGAATTAGAACTTCGGTTAATTTTTACAGTTTACTCGGAAATTCGCTAAAATTCAATTTTTCTTAAATATCTTACAAATCAACTAAATACGTAGAGACAGCATCGTTTTCAAATTTTGGTTAATTTTTACATTTTTCTTGGAAATTCGCTAAAATTTCAGATTTTCTTATATATCAACCAAATCGTCGATATACGTAGAAATAGCATCGAATTAGAACTTCGGATAATTTTTACAGTTTACTCGGAAATTCGCTAAAATTCAATTTTTCTTAAATATCTTACAAATCAACTAAATACGTAGAGATAGCATCGTTTTCAAATTTTGGTTAATTTTTACATTTTTCTTGGAAATTCGCTAAAATTTCAGATTTTCTTATGTATTATCCAAATTGTCGATATACGTAGAAATGCAACGATTTATATATAGGGTTAATTTTTACAATTTTTTGGATATTCTCTAAAATTCAAATTTTCTTAAATTTCTTCCAAATCATCTAGACACGTAGAAATGGCAACGTTCTCAAATTTTGATTAATCTTTAGATTTATCTTGGAAATTCGCTAAAATTTCAGTTTTTCTTATATATCATCCAAATCGTCGATATACGTAGAATTAGCATCGTTTTCGAATTTCGGTTAATTTTTACATTTTTCTTGGAAATTCGCTAAAAGTAATTTTTCTTATATATCTTCCAAATGATCTAGATACGTAGAAATAACATCGTTTTCAAATTTTGGTTAATTCTTACATTTTACTCGGAAATTCGTTAAAATTCCAGTTTTTCTTATATATCATTAAAATCGTCGATAAACGTAGAAATAGCATCGATTTAGAATTTCGGTTAATTTTTACATTTTTCTTGGAAATTCGCTAAAAGTAATTTTTCTTATATATCTATAGAAATAGCATCGTTTTCAAATTTTGGTTAATTTTTACATTTCTCTTGGAAATTCGTTAAAATTTCAGTTTTTCTTATATATCATCCAAATCGTCGATATACGTAGAATTAGCATCGTTTTCGAATTTCGGTTAATTTTTACATTTTTCTTGGAAATTCGCTAAAAGTAATTTTTCTTATATATCTTCCAAATGATCTAGATACGTAGAAATAGCATCGTTTTCAAATTTTGGTTAATTCTTACAATTTACTCGGAAATTCGTTAAAATTCAATTTTTCTTAAATATCTTCCAAATGATCTAGATACGTAGAAATAACATCGTATTCAAATTTGGTTAATTTTTACATTTCTCTTGGAAATTCGTTAAAATTTCAGTTTTTCTTATATATCATCCAAATCGTCAATATACGTAGAAATAGCATCGATTTAGAATTTCGGATAATTTGTGCAGTTTATCATCCAAATCGTCGATATACGTAGAATTAGCATCGTTTTCGAATTTTTACATTCTTCTTGGAAATTCGTTAAAATTTCAGTTTTTCTTATATATCATCCAAATCGTCGATATACGTAGAATTAGCATCGTTTTCGAATTTCGGTTAATTTTTACAGTTTATCATCCAAATCGTCGATATACGTAGAATTAGCATCGTTTTCGAATTTCGGTTAATTTTCACATTTTTCCTGGAAATCGATAAAATTCAATTTTTCTTATATATCTATAGAAATAGAATCGTCTTCAAATTTTGGTTAATTTTTACATTTTTCTTGCAAATTCGTTAAAATTTCAGTTTTCCTTATATATCATCCAAATCGTCGATATACGTAGAATTAGCATCGTTTTCGAATTTCGGTTAATTTTTACATTTTTCTTGGAAATCGATAAAATTCAATTTTTCTTATATATCTATAGAAATAGCATCGTTTTCAAATTTTGGTTAATTTTTACATTTTTCTTGCAAATTCGTTAAAATTTCAGTTTTTCTTATATATCATCCAAATCGTCGATATACGTAGAATTAGCATCGTTTTCGAATTTCGGTTAATTTTTACAGTTTATCATCCAAATCGTCGATATACGTAGAATTAGCAGCGTTTTCGAATTTCGGTTAATTTTTACATTTTTCCTGGAAATCGATAAAATTCAATTTTTCTTATATATCTATAGAAATAGAATGGTTTTCAAATTTTGGTTAATTTTTACATTTTTCTGGCAAATTCGTTAAAATTTCAGTTTTCCTTATATATCATCCAAATCGTCGATATACGTAGAATTAGCATCGTTTTCAAATTTCGGTTAATTTTTACATTTTTCTTGGAAATCGATAAAATTCAATTTTTATTATATATCTATAGAAATAGCATCGTTTTCAAATTTTGGTTAATTTTTACATTTTTCTTGGAAATTCGCTAAAATTCAATTTTTCTTATATATCTATAGAAATAGAATCGTTTTCAAATTTTGGTTAATTTTTACATTTTTCTTGCAAATTCGTTAAAATTTCAGTTTTTCTTATATATCATCCAAATTGTCGATATACGTAGAATTAGCATCGTTTTCGAATTTCGGTTAATTTTTACAGTTTATCATCCAAATCGTCGATATACGTAGAATTAGCATCATTCTCGAATTTCGGTTAATTTTTACATTTTTCTTGGAAATCGATAAAATTCAATTTTTCTTATATATCTATAGAAATAGCATCGTTTTCAAATTTTGGTTAATTTTTACATTTTTCTGGCAAATTCGTTAAAATTTCAGTTTTCCTTATATATCATCCAAATCGTCGATATACGTAGAAATAGCACCGTTTTCAAATTTTTGTGAATTTTTACACTTTTCTTGGAAATTCGCTAAAATTCAATTTTTCTTATATATCTATAGAAATAGCATTGTTTTCAAATTTTGGTTAATTTTTACATTTTTCTTGCAAATTCGTTAAAATTTCAGTTTTTCTTATATATCATCCAAATCGTCGATATACGTAGAATTAGCATCGTTTTCGAATTTCGGTTAATTTTTACATTTTTCTTGGAAATCGCTAAAATTCAATTTTTCTTAAATATTTTCCAAATCATCTAGATACGTAGAAATAGCACCGTTTTCAAATTTTTGTTAGTTTTTACATTTTTCTTGGAAATTCGCTAAAATTCAATTCTTCTTAAATATCTTCCAAATCATATAGATCCGTAGAAATAGCATCCTTTCAAATTATGGTAAATTTTTACATTTTCCATGGAAATTCGCTAAAACTTCACTTTTTCTTATATATCATCCAAATCGTCGATATACGTAGAATTAGTATCGTTTTCGAATTTCGGTTAATTTTTACATTTTTCTTGGAAATTGATAAAATTCAATTTTTCTTATATATCTATAGAAATAGCATCGTTTTCAAATTTTTACATTTTTCTTGGAAATTCGTTAAAATTTCAGATTTTCTTATATATCAACCAAATCGTCGATATACGTAGAAATAGCATCGATTTAGGATTTCGGTTAATTTTTACATTTTTCTTGCAAATTCGGTAAAATTGAATTTTTCTTATATATCTATAGAAATAGAATCGTTTTCAAATTTTGGTTAATTTTTACATTTTCTGCAAATTCGTTAAAATTTGAGTTTTTCTTATATATCATCCAAATCGTCGATATACGTAGAATTAGCATCGTTTTCGAATTTCGGTTAATTTTTTCATTTTTCTTGGAAATCGCTAAAATTCAATTTTTCTTAAATATTTTCCAAATCATCTAGATACGTAGAAATAGCATCTTGTTCAAATTTTTGTTGATTTTTACATTTTTCTTTCAGATTCGCTAAAAGTCGATTTTTCTTATATATCTATAGAAATAGAATCGTTTTCAAATTTTGGTTAATTTTTAAATTTTTCTTGGAAGTTCGTTAAGATTTGAGTTTTTCTTATGTATCATCCAAATTGTCGATATACGTAGAAATAGCAACGATTTATATATTGGGTTAATTTTTACAATTTACTCGGATATTCTCTAAAATTCAATTTTTCTTAAGTTTCCTCCATATCATCTAGATACGTAGAAATGGCAACGTTTTCAAATTTTGATTAATTTTCAGATTTTTCTTGGAAATTCGCTAAAATTTCAGTTTTTCTTATATATCATCCAAATCGTCGATATACGTAGAAATAGCATCGATTTAGGATTTCGGTTAATTTTTACATTTTTCTTGCAAATTCGGTAAAATTGAATTTTTCTTATATATCTATAGAAATAGAATCGTTTTCAAATTTTGGTTAATTTTTACATTTTCTGCAAATTCGTTAAAATTTGAGTTTTTCTTATATATCATCCAAATCGTCGATATACGTAGAATTAGCATCGTTTTCGAATTTCGGTTAATTTTTTCATTTTTCTTGGAAATCGCTAAAATTCAATTTTTCTTAAATATTTTCCAAATCACCTAGATACGTAGAAATAGCATCTTGTTCAAATTTTTGTTGATTTTTACATTTTTCTTTCAGATTCGCTAAAAGTCAATTTTTCTTATATATCTATAGAAACAGAATCGTTTTCAAATTTTGGTTAATTTTTAAATTTTTCTTGGAAGTTCGTTAAGATTTGAGTTTTTCTTATGTATCATCCAAATTGTCGATATACGTAGAAATAGCAACGATTTATATATTGGGTTAATTTTTACAATTTACTCGGATATTCTCTAAAATTCAATTTTTCTTAAGTTTCCTCCATATCATCTAGATACGTAGAAATGGCAACGTTTTCAAATTTTGATTAATTTTCAGATTTTTCTTGGAAATTCGCTAAAATTTCAGTTTTTCTTATATATCATCCAAATCGTCGATATACGTAGAAATAGCATCGAATTAGAATTTCGGTTAATTTTTACAGTTTACTCGGAAATTCGCTAAAATTCAATTATTCTTAAATATATTCCATATCATCTATATACGTAGAAATAGCATCGTTTTCAAATTTTGGTTAATTTTTACATTATTCTTGCAAATTCGTTAAAATTTCAGTTTTTCTTATATACCATCAAAATCGTCGATATACGAGAAATAGCAACGATTTACAATTTCGGTTAATTTTTTCATTTTTCTTTCAGATTCGCTAAAAGTCAATTTTTCTTATATATCTATAGAAATAGCATTGTTTTCAAATTTTGGTTAATTTTTACATTTTTGTTGGAAATTAGTTAAAATTTCAGTTTTTCTTATATATCATCCAAATCGTCGATATACGTAGAAATAGCAACGATTTAGAATTTCGGTTAATTTTTACAGTTTACTCGGAAATTCGATAAAA
This sequence comes from Agrilus biguttatus, assembly GCA_963921985.1. NCBI lineage: Eukaryota > Metazoa > Arthropoda > Insecta > Coleoptera > Buprestidae > Agrilus > Agrilus biguttatus. Next base: position 12,313,991 of record OY998127.1, on the reverse strand, counting down.
TTCAATTTTTCCTAAATATATTCCATATCATCTATATACGTAGAAATAGCATCGTTTTCAAATTTTGGTTAATTTTACATTTTTCTTGCAAATTCGCTAAAAGTCAATTTTTCTTATATATCTATAGAAATAGCATCGTTTTCAAATTTTAGTTAATTTTTACATTTTTCTTGCAAATTCGTTAAAATTTAAGTTTTTCTTATATAACATCCAAATCGTCGATATACGAGAAATAGCATCGTTTTCGAATTGTAGTTAATTTTTACATTTTTCTTGGAAATTCGCTAAAATTCAATTTTTCTTATATATCTATAGAAATAGCATTGTTTTCAAATTTTGGTTAATTTTTACACTTTTCTTGGAAATTCGCTAAAATTTCAGTTTTTCTTATATATCATCCAAATCGTCGATATACGTAGAAATAGCATCGAATTAGAATTTCGGTTAATTTTTACAGTTTACTCGGAAATTCGCTAAAATTCAATTATTCTTAAATATATTCCATATCATCTATATACGTAGAAATAGCATCGTTTTCAAATTTTGGTTAATTTTTACATTATTCTTGCAAATTCGTTAAAATTTCAGTTTTTCTTATATACCATCAAAATCGTCGATATACGAGAAATAGCAACGATTTACAATTTCGGTTAATTTTTTCATTTTTCTTACAGATTCGCTAAAAGTCAATTTTTCTTATATATCTATAGAAATAGCATTGTTTTCAAATTTTGGTTAATTTTTACATTTTTGTTGGAAATTAGTTAAAATTTCAGTTTTTCTTATATATCATCCAAATCGTCGATATACGTAGAAATAGCAACGATTTAGAATTTCGGTTAATTTTTACAGTTTACTCGGAAATTCGATAAAATTCAATTTTTCCTAAATATATTCCATATCATCTATATACGTAGAAATAGCATCGTTTTCAAATTTTGGTTAATTTTACATTTTTCTTGCAAATTCGCTAAAAGTCAATTTTTCTTATATATCTATAGAAATAGCATCGTTTTCAAATTTTAGTTAATTTTTACATTTTTCTTGCAAATTCGTTAAAATTTAAGTTTTTCTTATATAACATCCAAATCGTCGATATACGAGAAATAGCATCGTTTTCGAATTGTAGTTAATTTTTACATTTTTCTTGGAAATTCGCTAAAATTCAATTTTTCTTATATATCTATAGAAATAGCATTGTTTTCAAATTTTGGTTAATTTTTACACTTTTCTTGGAAATTCGCTAAAATTCAATTTTTCTTATATATCTATAGAAATAGCATCGTTTTCAAATTTTGGTTAATTTTTACATTTTTCTTGCTAATTGGTTAAAATTTCAGTTTTTCTTATATATCATCCAAATCGTCGATATACGTAGAATTAGCATCGTTTTCGAATTTCGGTTAATTTTTACATTTTTCTTGGAAATCGCTAAAATTCAATTCTTCTTAAATATCTTCCAAATCATATAGATCCGTAGAAATAGCATCCTTTCAAATTATGGTAAATTTTTACATTTTCCTTGGAAATTCGCTAAAATTTCAGATTTTCTTATATATCAACCAAATCGTCGATATACGTAGAAATAGCATCGATTTAGGATTTCGGTTAATTTTTACATTTTTCTTGCAAATTCGGTAAAATTGAATTTTTCTTATATATCTATAGAAATAGAATCGTTTTCAAATTTTGGTTAATTTTTACATTTTCTGCAAATTCGTTAAAATTTGAGTTTTTCTTATATATCATCCAAATCGTCGATATACGTAGAATTAGCATCGTTTTCGAATTTCGGTTAATTTTTTCATTTTTCTTGGAAATCGCTAAAATTCAATTTTTCTTAAATATTTTCCAAATCATCTAGATACGTAGAAATAGCATCTTGTTCAAATTTTTGTTGATTTTTACATTTTTCTTTCAGATTCGCTAAAAGTCAATTTTTCTTATATATCTATAGAAATAGAATCGTTTTCAAATTTTGGTTAATTTTTAAATTTTTCTTGGAAGTTCGTTAAGATTTGAGTTTTTCTTATGTATCATCCAAATTGTCGATATACGTAGAAATAGCAACGATTTCTATATTGGGTTAATTTTTACAATTTACTCGGATATTCTCTAAAATTCAATTTTTCTTAAGTTTCCTCCATATCATCTAGATACGTAGAAATGGCAACGTTTTCAAATTTTGATTAATTTTCAGATTTTTCTTGGAAATTCGCTAAAATTTCAGTTTTTCTTATATATCATCCAAATCGTCGATATACGTAGAAATAGCATCGAATTAGAATTTCGGTTAATTTTTACAGTTTACTCGGAAATTCGCTAAAATTCAATTTTTCTTAAATATATTCCATATCATCTATATACGTAGAAATAGCATCGTTTTCAAATTTTGGTTAATTTTTACATTATTCTTGCAAATTCGTTAAAATTTCAGTTTTTCTTATATACCATCAAAATCGTCGATATACCAGAAATAGCAACGATTTACAATTTCGGTTAATTTTTTCATTTTTCTTTCAGATTCGCTAAAAGTCAATTTTTCTTATATATCTATAGAAATAGCATTGTTTTCAAATTTTGGTTAATTTTTACATTTTTGTTGGAAATTAGTTAAAATTTCAGTTTTTCTTATATATCATCCAATTCGTCGATATACGAGAAATAGCATCGTTTTCGAATTGTAGTTAATTTTTACATTTTTCTTGGAAATTCGCTAAAATTCAATTTTTCTTATATATCTATAGAAATAGCATTGTTTTCAAATTTTGGTTAATTTTTACACTTTTCTTGGAAATTCGCTAAAATTCAATTTTTCTTATATATCTATAGAAATAGCATCGTTTTCAAATTTTGGTTAATTTTTACATTTTTCTTGCTAATTGGTTAAAATTTCAGTTTTTCTTATATATCATCCAAATCGTCGATATACGTAGAATTAGCATCGTTTTCGAATTTCGGTTAATTTTTACATTTTTCTTGGAAATCGCTAAAATTCAATTTTTCTTAAATATCTTCCAAGTCATCTAGATACGTAGAAATAGCACCGTTTTCAAATTTTTGTTAATTTTTACATTTTTCTTGGAAATTCGCTAAAATTCAATTCTTCTTAAATATCTTCCAAATCATATAGATCCGTAGAAATAGCATCCTTTCAAATTATGGTAAATTTTTACATTTTCCTTGGAAATTCGCTAAAACTTCAGTTCTTCTTATATATCGTCCAAATCGTCCATATACGTAGAATTAGCATCGTTTTCGAATTTCGGTTAATTTTTACATTTTTCTTGGAAATCGATAAAATTCAATTTTTCTTAAATATTTTCCAAATCATCTAGATACGTAGAAGTAGCATCTTTTTCAAATTTTTGTTAATTTTTACATTTTTCTTGGAAATTCGCTAAAATTTCAGATTTTCTTATATATCAACCAAATCGTCGATATACGTAGAAATAGCATCGATTTAGGATTTCGGTTAATTTTTACATTTTTCTTGCAAATTCGGTAAAATTGAATTTTTCTTATATATCTATAGAAATAGAATCGTTTTCAAATTTTGGTTAATTTTTACATTTTCTGCAAATTCGTTAAAATTTGAGTTTTTCTTATATATCATCCAAATCGTCGATATACGTAGAATTAGCATCGTTTTCGAATTTCGGTTAATTTTTTCATTTTTCTTGGAAATCGCTAAAATTCAATTTTTCTTAAATATTTTCCAAATCATCTAGATACGTAGAAATAGCATCTTGTTCAAATTTTTGTTGATTTTTACATTTTTCTTTCAGATTCGCTAAAAGTCAATTTTTCTTATATATCTATAGAAATAGAATCGTTTTCAAATTTTGGTTAATTTTTAAATTTTTCTTGGAAGTTCGTTAAGATTTGAGTTTTTCTTATGTATCATCCAAATTGTCGATATACGTAGAAATAGCAACGATTTCTATATTGGGTTAATTTTTACAATTTACTCGGATATTCTCTAAAATTCAATTTTTCTTAAGTTTCCTCCATATCATCTAGATACGTAGAAATGGCAACGTTTTCAAATTTTGATTAATTTTCAGATTTTTCTTGGAAATTCGCTAAAATTTCAGTTTTTCTTATATATCATCCAAATCGTCGATATACGTAGAAATAGCATCGAATTAGAATTTCGGTTAATTTTTACAGTTTACTCGGAAATTCGCTAAAATTCAATTTTTCTTAAATATATTCCATATCATCTATATACGTAGAAATAGCATCGTTTTCAAATTTTGGTTAATTTTTACATTATTCTTGCAAATTCGTTAAAATTTCAGTTTTTCTTATATACCATCAAAATCGTCGATATACCAGAAATAGCAACGATTTACAATTTCGGTTAATTTTTTCATTTTTCTTTCAGATTCGCTAAAAGTCAATTTTTCTTATATATCTATAGAAATAGCATTGTTTTCAAATTTTGGTTAATTTTTACATTTTTGTTGGAAATTAGTTAAAATTTCAGTTTTTCTTATATATCATCCAAATCGTCGATATACGTAGAAATAGCAACGATTTAGAATTTCGGTTAATTTTTACAGTTTACTCGGAAATTCGATAAAATTCAATTTTTCCTAAATATATTCCATATCATCTATATACGTAGAAATAGCATCGTTTTCAAATTTTGGTTAATTTTACATTTTTCTTGCAAATTCGCTAAAAGTCAATTTTTCTTATATATCTATAGAAATAGCATCGTTTTCAAATTTTAGTTAATTTTTACATTTTTCTTGCAAATTCGTTAAAATTTCAGTTTTTCTTATATAACATCCAAATCGTCGATATACGAGAAATAGCATCGTTTTCGAATTGTAGTTAATTTTTACATTTTTCTTGGAAATTCGCTAAAATTCAATTTTTCTTATATATCTATAGAAATAGCATTGTTTTCAAATTTTGGTTAATTTTTACACTTTTCTTGGAAATTCGCTAAAATTCAATTTTTCTTATATATCTATAGAAATAGCATCGTTTTCAAATTTTGGTTAATTTTTACATTTTTCTTGCTAATTGGTTAAAATTTCAGTTTTTCTTATATATCATCCAAATCGTCGATATACGTAGAATTAGCATCGTTTTCGAATTTCGGTTAATTTTTACATTTTTCTTGGAAATCGCTAAAATTCAATTTTTCTTATATATCTATAGAAATAGCATCGTTTTCAAATTTTGGTTAATTTTTACATTTTTCTTGGAAATTCGCTAAAATTCAATTTTTCTTATATATCTATAGAAATAGCATCTTGTTCAAATTTTTGTTGATCCAAATCGTCGATATACGTAGAATTAGCATCGTTTTCGAATTTCGGTTAATTTTTACATTTTTCCTGGAAATCGATAAAATTCAATTTTTCTTATATATCTATAGAAATAGAATCGTTTTCAAATTTTGGTTAATTTTTACATTTTTCTTGCAAATTCGTTAAAATTTCAGTTTTCCTTATATATCATCCAAATCGTCGATATACGTAGAATTAGCATCGTTTTCGAATTTCGGTTAATTTTTACATTTTTCTTGGAAATCGATAAAATTCAATTTTTCTTATATATCTATAGAAATAGCATCGTTTTCAAATTTTGGTTAATTTTTACATTTTTCTTGGAAATTCGCTAAAATTTCAGATTTTCTTATATATCAACCAAATCGTCGATATACGTAGAAATAGCAACGATTTAGAATTTCTGTTAATTTGTGCAGTTTGCTCGGAAATTCGCTAAAATCCAATTTTTCTTAAATATTTTCCAAATCATCTAGATACGTAGAAATAGCATCGTTTTCGAATTTCGGTTAATTTTTACATTTTTCTTGGAAATCGCTAAAATTCAATTTTTCTTAAATATTTTCCAAATCATCTAGATACGTAGAAATAGCATCTTGTTCAAATTTTTGTTGATTTTTACATTTTTCTTTCAGATTCGCTAAAAGTCAATTTTTCTTATATATCTATAGAAATAGCATTGTTTTCAAATTCAATTTTTCTTAAATATCTTCCAAATGATCTAGATACGTAGAAATAACATCGTATTCAAATTTGGTTAATTTTTACATTTCTCTTGGAATTTATATATCATCCAAATCGTCGATATACGTAGAATTAGCATCGTTTTCGAATTTCGGTTAATTTTTACAGTTTATCATCCAAATCGTCGATATACGTAGAATTAGCATCATTTTCGAATTTCGGTTAATTTTTACATTTTTCTTGGAAATCGATAAAATTCAATTTTTCTTATATATCTATAGAAATAGAATCGTTTTCAAATTTTGGTTAATTTTTACATTTTTCTGGCAAATTCGTTAAAATTTCAGTTTTCCTTATATATCATCCAAATCGTCGATATACGTAGAATTAGCATCGTTTTCAAATTTCGGTTAATTTTTACATTTTTCTAGGAAATCGATAAAATTCAATTTTTCTTATATATCTATAGAAATAGCATCGTTTTCAAATTTTGGTTAATTTTTACATTTTTCTTGGAAATTCGCTAAAATTCAATTTTTCTTATATATCTATAGAAATAGCATCTTGTTCAAATTTTTGTTGATTTTTACATTTTTCTTTCAGATTCGCTAAAAGTCAATTTTTCTTATATATCTATAGAAATAGCATCGTTTTCAAATTTTGGTTAATTTTTACATTTTTCTTGGAAATTCGCTAAAATTCAATTTTTCTTATATATCTATAGAAATAGAATCGTTTTCAAATTTTGGTTAATTTTTACATTTTTCTTGCAAATTCGTTAAAATTTCAGTTTTTCTTATATATCATCCAAATCGTCGATATACGTAGAATTAGCATCGTTTTCGAATTTCGGTTAATTTTTACAGTTTATCATCCAAATCGTCGATATACGTAGAATTAGCATCATTTTCGAATTTCGGTTAACTTTTACATTTTTCTTGGAAATCGATAAAATTCAATTTTTCTTATATATCTATAGAAATAGCATCGTTTTCAAATTTTGGTTAATTTTTACATTTTTCTTGGAAATTCGCTAAAATTCAATTTTTCTTATATCTATAGAAATAGAATCGTTTTCAAATTTTGGTTAATTTGTACATTTTTCTTGCAAATTCGTTAAAATTTCAGTTTTTCTTATATATCATCCAAATCGTCGATATACGTAGAAATAGCACCGTTTTCAAATTTTTGTGAATTTTTACACTTTTCTTGGAAATTCGCTAAAATTCAATTTTTCTTATATATCTATAGAAATAGCATCGTTTTCAAATTTTGGTTAATTTTTACATTTTTCTTGCAAATTCGTTAAAATTTCAGTTTTTCTTATATATCATCCAAATCATCTAGATACGTAGAAATAGCACCGTTTTCAAATTTTTGTTAATTTTTACATTTTTCTTGGAAATTCGCTAAAATTCAATTCGTCTTAAATATCTTCCAAATCATATAGATCCGTAGAAATAGCATCCTTTCAAATTATGGTAAATTTTTACATTTTCCATGGAAATTCGCTAAAACTTCACTTTTTCTTATATATCATCCAAATCGTCGATATACGTAGAATTAGTATCGTTTTCGAATTTCGGTTAATTTTTACATTTTTCTTGGAAATTGATAAAATTCAATTTTTCTTATATATCTATAGAAATAGCATCGTTTTCAAATTTTGGTTAATTTTTACATTTTTCTTGGAAATTCGCTAAAATTCAATTTTTCTTATATATCTATAGAAATAGAATCGTTTTCAAATTTTGGTTAATTTTTACATTTTTCTTGCAAATTCGTTAAAATTTCAGTTTTTCTTATATATCATCCAAATCGTCGATATACGTAGAAATAGCACCGTTTTCAAATTTTTGTTAATTTTTACACTTTTCTTGGAAATTCGCTAAAATTCAATTTTTCTTATATATCTATAGAATTAGCATCGTTTTCGAATTTCGGTTAATTTTTACATTTTTCTTGGAAATTCGCTAAAATTCAATTCTTCTTAAATATCTTCCAAATCATATAGATCCGTAGAAATAGCATCCTTTCCAATTATGGTAAATTTTTACATTTTCCTTGGAAATTCGCTAAAACTTCAGTTTTTCTTATATATCATCCAAATCGTCGATATACGTAGAATTAGCATCGTTTTCGAATTTCGGTTAATTTTTACATTTTTCTTGGAAATCGATAAAATTCAATTTTTCTTATATATCTATAGAAATAGCATCGTTTTCAAATTTTTACATTTTTCTTGGAAATTCGCTAAAATTTCAGATTTTCTTATATATCAACCAAATCGTCGATATACGGAGAAATAGCATCGATTTAGGATTTCGGTTAATTTTTACATTTTTCTTAGAAATTCGCTAAAATCGATTTTACTTATATACCTATAGAAATAGAATCGTTTTCAAATTTTGGTTAATTTTTACATTTTTCTTGCAAATTCGTTAAAATTTCAGTTTTTCTTATATATCATCCAATTTGTCGATACACGTAGAATTAGCATCATTTTCGAATTTTGGCTAATTATTACATATTTCATGGAAATCGATAAAATTCAATTTTTCTTATATATCTATAGAAATAGAATCGTTTTCAAATTTTGGTTAATTTTTACATTTTTCTTGCAAATTCGCTAAAATTGAATTTTCCTTATATATCTATAGAAATAGAATCGTTTTCAAATTTTGGCTAATTTTTACATTTTTCTTGCAAATTCGTTAAAATTTGAGTTTTTCTTATATATCATCCAAATCGTCGATATACGTAGAATTAGCATCGTTTTCGAATTTCGGTTAATTTTTACATTTTTCTTGGAAATCGTTAAAATTCAATTTTTCTTAAATATTTTCCAAATCATCTAGATACGTAGAAATAGCATCTTTTTCAAATTTTTGTTAATTTTTACATTTTTCTTGGAAATTCGCTAAAATTTCAGATTTTCTTATATATCAACCAAATCGTCGATATACGTAGAAATAGCAACTATTTAGAATTTCGGTTAATTTGTGCAGTTTGCTCGGAAATTCGCTAAAATCCAATTTTTCTTAAATATTTTCCAAATCATCTAGATACGTAGAAATAGCATCGTTTTCAAATTTTTGTTAATTTTTACATTTTTCTTGGAAATGTGCTAAAATTCAATTTTTCTTATATATCTATAGAAATAGCCTCGTTTTCAAATTTTTACATTTTTCTTGGAAATTCGCTAAAATTTCAGATTTTCTTATATATTAACCAAATCGTCGATATACGTAGAAATAGCATCGAATTAGAGCTTCGGTTAATTTTTACAGTTTACTCGGAAATTCGCTAAAATTCAATTTTTCTTAAATATCTTCCAAATCAACTAAATACGTAGAGATAGCATCGTTTTCAAATTTTGGTTAATTTTTACATTTTTCTTGGAAATTCGCTAAAATTTCAGATTTTCTTATATATCAACCAAATCGTCGATATACGTAGAAATAGCATCGATTTAGAATTTCGGATAATTTGTGCAGTTTATCATCCAAATCGTCGATATACGTAGAATTAGCATCGTTTTCGAATTTTTACATTCTTCTTGGAAATTCGTTAAAATTTCAGTTTTTCTTATATATCATCCAAATCGTCGATATACGTAGAATTAGCATCGTTTTCGAATTTCGGTTAATTTTTACAGTTTATCATCCAAATCGTCGATATACGTAGAATTAGCAGCGTTTTCGAATTTCGGTTAATTTTTACATTTTTCCTGGAAATCGATAAAATTCAATTTTTCTTATATATCTATAGAAATAGAATCGTTTTCAAATTTTGGTTAATTTTTACATTTTTCTTGCAAATTCGTTAAAATTTCAGTTTTCCTTATATATCATCCAAATCGCCGATATACGTAGAATTAGCATCGTTTTCGAATTTCGGTTAATTTTTACATTTTTCTTGGAAATCGATAAAATTCAATTTTTCTTACATATCTATAGAAATAGCATCGTTTACAAATTTTGGTTAATTTTTACATTTTTCTTGGAAATTCGCTAAAATTCAATTTTTCTTATATATCTATAGAAATAGAATCGTTTTCAAATTTTGGTTAATTTTTACATTTTTCTTGCATATTCGTTAAAATTTCAGTTTTTCTTATATATCATCCAAATAGTCGATATACGTAGAATTAGCATCGTTTTCGAATTTCGGTTAATTTTTTACAGTTTATCATCCAAATCGTCGATATACGTAGAATTAGCATCGTTTTCGAATTTCGGTTAATTTTTACATTTTTCTTGGAAATCGATAAAATTCAATTTTTCTTATATATCTATAGAAATAGCATCGTTTTCAAATTTTGGTTAATTTTTAAATTTTTCTTGGAAATTCGCTAAAATTCAATTTTTCTTATATCTATAGAAATAGAATCGTTTTCAAATTTTGGTTAATTTTTACATTTTTCTTGCAAATTCGTTAAAATTTCAGTTTTTCTTATATATCATCCAAATCGTCGATATACGTAGAAATAGCACCGTTTTCAAATTTTTGTTAATTTTTAAATTTTTCTTGGAAATTCGCTAAAATTCAATTTTTCTTATATCTATAGAAATAGAATCGTTTTCAAATTTTGGTTAATTTTTACATTTTTCTTGCAAATTCGTTAAAATTTCAGTTTTTCTTATATATCATCCAAATCGTCGATATACGTAGAATTAGCATCGTTGTCGAATTTCGGTTAATTTTTACATTTTTCTTGGAAATAGCTAAAATTCAATTTTTCTTAGATATTTTCCAAATCATCTAGATACGTAGAAATAGCACCGTTTTCAAATTTTTGTTAATTTTCACATTTTTCTTGGAAATTCGCTAAAATTCAATTCTTCTTAAATATCTTCCAAATCATATAGATCCGTAGAAATAGCATCCTTTCAAATTATGGTAAATTTTTACATTTTCCATGGAAATTCGCTAAAACTTCACTTTTTCTTATATATCATCCAAATCAACTAAATACGTAGAGATAGCATCGTTTTCAAATTTTGGTTAATTTTTACATTTTTCTTGGAAATTCGCTAAAATTTCAGATTTTCTTATGTATTATCCAAATTGTCGATATACGTAGAAATGCAACGATTTATATACAGGGTTAATTTTTACAATTTTTTGGATATTCTCTAAAATTCAAATTTTCTTAAGTTTCTTCCAAATCATCTAGACACGTAGAAATGGCAACGTTTTCAAATTTTCATTATCTTTAGATTTATCTTGGAAATTCGCTAAAATTTCAGTTTTTCTTATGTATCATCCAAATCGTCGATATACGTAGAATTAGCATCGTTTTCGAATTTCGGTTAATTTTTACATTTTTCTTGGAAATTCGCTAAAATTTCAGATTTTCTTATATATCAACCAAATCGTCGATATACGTAGAAATAGCAACGATTTAGAATTTCGGTTAATTTGTGCAGTTTGCTCGGAAATTAGCTAAAATCCAATTTTTCTTAAATATTTTCCAAATCATCTAGATACGTAGAAATAGCATCGTTTTCAAATTTTTGTAAATTTTTACATTTTTCTTGGAAATGTGCTAACATTCAATTTTTCTTATATATCTATAGAAATAGCCTCGTTTTCAAATTTTTACATTTTTCTTGGAAATTCGCTAAAATTTCAGATTTTCTTATATATCAACCAAATCGTCGATATACGTAGAAATAGCATCGAATTAGAACTTCGGTTAATTTTTACAGTTTACTCGGAAATTCGCTAAAATTCAATTTTTCTTAAATATCCTCCAAATCAACTAAATACGTAGAGATAGCATCGTTTTCAAATTTTGGTTAATTTTTACATTTTTCTTGGAAATTCGCTAAAATTTCAGATTTTCTTATATATCAACCAAATCGTCGATATACGTAGAAATAGCATCGAATTAGAACTTCGGTTAATTTTTACAGTTTACTCGGAAATTCGCTAAAATTCAATTTTTCTTAAATATCTTCCAAATCAACTAAATACGTAGAGATAGCATCGTTTTCAAATTTTGGTTAATTTTTACATTTTTCTTGGAAATTCGCTAAAATTTCAGATTTTCTTATGTATTATCCAAATTGTCGATATACGTAGAAATGCAACGATTTATATACAGGGTTAATTTTTACAATTTTTTGGATATTCTCTAAAATTCAAATTTTCTTAAGTTTCTTCCAAATCATCTAGACACGTAGAAATGGCAACGTTTTCAAATTTTGATTATCTTTAGATTTATCTTGGAAATTCGCTAAAATTTCAGTTTTTCTTATATATCATCCAAATCGTCGATATACGTAGAATTAGCATCGTTTTCGAATTTCGGTTAATTTTTACATTTTTCTTGGAAATTCGCTAAAAGTAATTTTTCTTATATATCTTCCAAATGATCTAGATACGTAGAAATAACATCGTTTTCAAATTTTGGTTAATTCTTACATTTTACTCGGAAATTCGTTAAAATTCCAGTTTTTCTTACATATCATTAAAATCGTCGATATAAGTAGAAATAGCATCGATTTAGAATTTCGGTTAATTTTTACATTTTTCTTGGAAATTCGCTAAAATTCAACTCTTCTTAAATATCTTCCAAATCATATAGATCCGTAGAAATAGCATCCTTTCAAATTATGGTAAATTTTTACATTTTCCTTGGAAATTCGCTAAAACTTCAGTTTTTCTTATATATCATCCAAATCGTCGATATACGTAGAATTAGCATTGTTTTCGAATTTCGGTTAATTTTTACATTCTTCTTGGAAATCGATAAAATTCAATTTTTCTTATATATCTATAGAAATAGCATCGTTTTCAAATTTTTACATTTTTCTTGGAAATTCGCTAAAATTTCAGATTTTCTTATATATCAACCAAACCGTCGATATACGTAGAAATAGCATCGATTTAGGATTTCGGTTAATTTTTACATTTTTCTTAGAAATTCGCTAAAATCAATTTTACTTATATACCTATAGAAATAGAATCGTTTTCAAAATTTGGTTAATTTTTACATTTTTCTTGCAAATTCGTTAAAATTTCAGTTTTTCTTATATATCATCCAATTTGTCGATATACGTAGAATTAGCATCATTTTCGAATTTTGGTTAATTTTTACATATTTCCTGGAAATCGATAAAATTCAATTTTTCTTATATATCTATAGAAATAGAATCGTTTTCAAATTTTGGTTAATTTTTACATTTTTCTTGCAAATTCGTTAAAATTTGAGTTTTTCTTATATACCATCCAAATCGTCGATATACGTAGAATTAGCATCGTTTTCGAATTTCGGTTAATTTTTACATTTTTCTTGGAAATCGTTAAAATTCAATTTTTCTTAAATATTTTCCAAATCATCTAGATACGTAGAAATAGCATCTTTTTCAAATTTTTGTTAATTTTTACATTTTTCTTGGAAATTCGCTAATATTTCAGATTTTCTTATATATCAACCAAATCGTCGATATACGTAGAAATAGCAACGATTTAGAATTTCGGTTAATTTGTGCAGTTTGCTCGGAAATTCGCTAAAATCCAATTTTTCGTAAATATTTTCCAAATCATCTAGATACGTAGAAATAGCATCGCTTTCAAATTTTTGTTAATTTTTACATTTTTCTTGGAAATTCGCTAAAATTCAATTTTTCTTATATATCTATAGAAATAGCATTGTTATCAGATTTTGGTTAATTTTTACACTTTTCTTGGAAATTCGCTAAAATTCAATTTTTCCTATATATCTATAGAAATAGAATCGTTTTCAAATTTTGGTTAATTTTTACATTTTTCTTGCAAATTCGTTAAAATTTGAGTTTTTCTTATATACCATCCAAATCGTCGATATACGTAGAATTAGCATCGTTTTCGAATTTCGGTTAATTTTTACATTTTTCTTGGAAATCGATAAAATTCAATTTTTCTTATATATTTTCCAAATCATCTAGATACGTAGAAATAGCATCTTTTTCAAATTTTTGTTAATTTTTACATTTTTCTTGGAAATTCGCTAATATTTCAGATTTTCTTATATATCAACCAAATCGTCGATATACGTAGAAATAGCAACGATTTAGAATTTCGGTTAATTTGTGCAGTTTGCTCGGAAATTCGCTAAAATCCAATTTTTCGTAAATATTTTCCAAATCATCTAGATACGTAGAAATAGCATCGCTTTCAAATTTTTGTTAATTTTTACATTTTTCTTGGAAATGTGCTAAAATTCAATTTTTCTTATATATCTATAGAAATAGCCTCGTTTTCAAATTTTTACATTTTTCTTGGAAATTCGCTAAAATTTCAGATTTTCTTATATATCAACCAAATCGTCGATATACGTAGAAATAGCATCGAATTAGAACTTCGGTTAATTTTTACAGTTTACTCGGAAATTCGCTAAAATTCAATTTTTCTTAAATATCTTCCAAATCAACTAAATACGTAGAGATAGCATCGTTTTCAAATTTTGGTTAATTTTTACATTTTTCTTGGAAATTCGCTAAAATTTCAGATTTTCTTATATATAAACCAAATCGTCGATATACGTAGAAATAGCATCGAATTAGAACTTCGGATAATTTTTACAGTTTACTCGGAAATTCGCTAAAATTCAATTTTTCTTAAATATCTTACAAATCAACTAAATACGTAGAGATAGCATCGTTTTCAAATTTTGGTTAATTTTTACATTTTTCTTGGAAATTCGCTAAAATTTCAGATTTTCTTATGTATTATCCAAATTGTCGATATACGTAGAAATGCAACGATTTATATACAGGGTTAATTTTTACAATTTTTTGGATATTCTCTAAAATTCAAATTTTCTTAAGTTTCTTCCAAATCATCTAGACACGTAGAAATGGCAACGTTTTCAAATTTTGATTATCTTTAGATTTATCTTGGAAATTCGCTAAAATTTCAGTTTTTCTTATATATCATCCAAATCGTCGATATACGTAGAATTAGCATTGTTTTCGAATTTCTGTTAATTTTTACATTTTTCTTGGAAATTCGCTAAAAGTAATTTTTCTTATATATCTTCCAAATGATCTAGATACGTAGAAATAACATCGTTTTCAAATTTTGGTTAATTCTTACATTTTACTCGGAAATTCGTTAAAATTCCAGTTTTTCTTATATATCATTAAAATCGTCGATATACGTAGAAATAGCATCGATTTAGAATTTCGGTTAATTTTTACATTTTTCTTGGAAATTCGCTAAAATTCAATTCTTCTTAAATATCTTCCAAATCATATAGATCCGTAGAAATAGCATCCTTTCAAATTATGGTAAATTTTTACATTTTCCTTGGAAATTCGCTAAAACTTCAGTTTTTCTTATATATCATCCAAATCGTCGATATACGTAGAATTAGCATTGTTTTCGAATTTCTGTTAATTTTTACATTTTTCTTGGAAATCGATAAAATTCAATTTTTCTTATATATCTATAGAAATAGCATCGTTTTCAAATTTTTACATTTTTCTTGGAAATTCGCTAAAATTTCAGATTTTCTTATATATCAACCAAACCGTCGATATACGTAGAAATAGCATCGATTTAGGATTTCGGTTAATTTTTACATTTTTCTTAGAAATTCGCTAAAATCAATTTTACTTATATACCTATAGAAATAGAATCGTTTTCAAAATTTGGTTAATTTTTACATTTTTCTTGCAAATTCGTTAAAATTTCAGTTTTTCTTATATATCATCCAATTTGTCGATATACGTAGAATTAGCATCATTTTCGAATTTTGGTTAATTTTTACATATTTCCTGGAAATCGATAAAATTCAATTTTTCTTATATATCTATAGAAATAGAATCGTTTTCAAATTTTGGTTAATTTTTACATTTTTCTTGCAAATTCGTTAAAATTTGAGTTTTTCTTATATACCATCCAAATCGTCGATATACGTAGAATTAGCATCGTTTTCGAATTTCGGTTAATTTTTACATTTTTCTTGGAAATCGTTAAAATTCAATTTTTCTTAAATATTTTCCAAATCATCTAGATACGTAGAAATAGCATCTTTTTCAAATTTTTGTTAATTTTTACATTTTTCTTGGAAATTCGCTAAAATTTCAGACTTTCTTATATATCAACCAAATCGTCGATATACGTAGAAATAGCAACGATTTAGAATTTCGGTTAATTTGTGCAGTTTGCTCGGAAATTCGCTAAAATCCAATTTTTCGTAAATATTTTCCAAATCATCTAGATACGTAGAAATAGCATCGCTTTCAAATTTTTGTTAATTTTTACATTTTTCTTGGAAATGTGCTAAAATTCAATTTTTCTTATATATCTATAGAAATAGCCTCGTTTTCAAATTTTTACATTTTTCTTGGAAATTCGCTAAAATTTCAGATTTTCTTATATATCAACCAAATCGTCGATATACGTAGAAATAGCATCGAATTAGAACTTCGGTTAATTTTTACAGTTTACTCGGAAATTCGCTAAAATTCAATTTTTCTTAAATATCTTACAAATCAACTAAATACGTAGAGATAGCATCGTTTTCAAATTTTGGTTAATTTTTACATTTTTCTTGGAAATTCGCTAAAATTTCAGATTTTCTTATGTATTATCCAAATTGTCGATATACGTAGAAATGCAACGATTTATATATAGGGTTAATTTTTACAATTTTTTGGATATTCTCTAAAATTCAAATTTTCTTAAATTTCTTCCAAATCATCTAGACACGTAGAAATGGCAACGTTCTCAAATTTTGATTAATCTTTAGATTTATCTTGGAAATTCGCTAAAATTTCAGTTTTTCTTATATATCATCCAAATCGTCGATATACGTAGAATTAGCATCGTTTTCGAATTTCGGTTAATTTTTACATTTTTCTTGGAAATTCGCTAAAAGTAATTTTTCTTATATATCTTCCAAATGATCTAGATACGTAGAAATAACATCGTTTTCAAATTTTGGTTAATTCTTACATTTTACTCGGAAATTCGTTAAAATTCCAGTTTTTCTTATATATCATTAAAATCGTCGATAAACGTAGAAATAGCATCGATTTAGAATTTCGGTTAATTTTTACATTTTTCTTGGAAATTCGCTAAAAGTAATTTTTCTTATATATCTATAGAAATAGCATCGTTTTCAAATTTTGGTTAATTTTTACATTTCTCTTGGAAATTCGTTAAAATTTCAGTTTTTCTTATATATCATCCAAATCGTCGATATACGTAGAATTAGCATCGTTTTCGAATTTCGGTTAATTTTTACATTTTTCTTGGAAATTCGCTAAAAGTAATTTTTCTTATATATCTTCCAAATGATCTAGATACGTAGAAATAGCATCGTTTTCAAATTTTGGTTAATTCTTACAATTTACTCGGAAATTCGTTAAAATTCAATTTTTCTTAAATATCTTCCAAATGATCTAGATACGTAGAAATAACATCGTATTCAAATTTGGTTAATTTTTACATTTCTCTTGGAAATTCGTTAAAATTTCAGTTTTTCTTATATATCATCCAAATCGTCAATATACGTAGAAATAGCATCGATTTAGAATTTCGGATAATTTGTGCAGTTTATCATCCAAATCGTCGATATACGTAGAATTAGCATCGTTTTCGAATTTTTACATTCTTCTTGGAAATTCGTTAAAATTTCAGTTTTTCTTATATATCATCCAAATCGTCGATATACGTAGAATTAGCATCGTTTTCGAATTTCGGTTAATTTTTACAGTTTATCATCCAAATCGTCGATATACGTAGAATTAGCATCGTTTTCGAATTTCGGTTAATTTTTACATTTTTCCTGGAAATCGATAAAATTCAATTTTTCTTATATATCTATAGAAATAGAATCGTCTTCAAATTTTGGTTAATTTTTACATTTTTCTTGCAAATTCGTTAAAATTTCAGTTTTCCTTATATATCATCCAAATCGTCGATATACGCAGAATTAGCATCGTTTTCGAATTTCGGTTAATTTTTACATTTTTCTTGGAAATCGATAAAATTCAATTTTTCTTATATATCTATAGAAATAGCATCGTTTTCAAATTTTGGTTAATTTTTACATTTTTCTTGCAAATTCGTTAAAATTTCAGTTTTTCTTATATATCATCCAAATCGTCGATATACGTAGAATTAGCATCGTTTTCGAATTTCGGTTAATTTTTACAGTTTATCATCCAAATCGTCGATATACGTAGAATTAGCAGCGTTTTCGAATTTCGGTTAATTTTTACATTTTTCCTGGAAATCGATAAAATTCAATTTTTCTTATATATCTATAGAAATAGAATGGTTTTCAAATTTTGGTTAATTTTTACATTTTTCTGGCAAATTCGTTAAAATTTCAGTTTTCCTTATATATCATCCAAATCGTCGATATACGTAGAATTAGCATCGTTTTCAAATTTCGGTTAATTTTTACATTTTTCTTGGAAATCGATAAAATTCAATTTTTATTATATATCTATAGAAATAGCATCGTTTTCAAATTTTGGTTAATTTTTACATTTTTCTTGGAAATTCGCTAAAATTCAATTTTTCTTATATATCTATAGAAATAGAATCGTTTTCAAATTTTGGTTAATTTTTACATTTTTCTTGCAAATTCGTTAAAATTTCAGTTTTTCTTATATATCATCCAAATTGTCGATATACGTAGAATTAGCATCGTTTTCGAATTTCGGTTAATTTTTACAGTTTATCATCCAAATCGTCGATATACGTAGAATTAGCATCATTCTCGAATTTCGGTTAATTTTTACATTTTTCTTGGAAATCGATAAAATTCAATTTTTCTTATATATCTATAGAAATAGCATCGTTTTCAAATTTTGGTTAATTTTTACATTTTTCTGGCAAATTCGTTAAAATTTCAGTTTTCCTTATATATCATCCAAATCGTCGATATACGTAGAAATAGCACCGTTTTCAAATTTTTGTGAATTTTTACACTTTTCTTGGAAATTCGCTAAAATTCAATTTTTCTTATATATCTATAGAAATAGCATCGTTTTCAAATTTTGGTTAATTTTTACATTTTTCTTGCAAATTCGTTAAAATTTCAGTTTTTCTTATATATCATCCAAATCGTCGATATACGTAGAATTAGCATCGTTTTCGAATTTCGGTTAATTTTTACATTTTTCTTGGAAATCGCTAAAATTCAATTTTTCTTAAATATTTTCCAAATCATCTAGATACGTAGAAATAGCACCGTTTTCAAATTTTTGTTAGTTTTTACATTTTTCTTGGAAATTCGCTAAAATTCAATTCTTCTTAAATATCTTCCAAATCATATAGATCCGTAGAAATAGCATCCTTTCAAATTATGGTAAATTTTTACATTTTCCATGGAAATTCGCTAAAACTTCACTTTTTCTTATATATCATCCAAATCGTCGATATACGTAGAATTAGTATCGTTTTCGAATTTCGGTTAATTTTTACATTTTTCTTGGAAATTGATAAAATTCAATTTTTCTTATATATCTATAGAAATAGCATCGTTTTCAAATTTTTACATTTTTCTTGGAAATTCGTTAAAATTTCAGATTTTCTTATATATCAACCAAATCGTCGATATACGTAGAAATAGCATCGATTTAGGATTTCGGTTAATTTTTACATTTTTCTTGCAAATTCGGTAAAATTGAATTTTTCTTATATATCTATAGAAATAGAATCGTTTTCAAATTTTGGTTAATTTTTACATTTTCTGCAAATTCGTTAAAATTTGAGTTTTTCTTATATATCATCCAAATCGTCGATATACGTAGAATTAGCATCGTTTTCGAATTTCGGTTAATTTTTTCATTTTTCTTGGAAATCGCTAAAATTCAATTTTTCTTAAATATTTTCCAAAGCATCTAGATACGTAGAAATAGCATCTTGTTCAAATTTTTGTTGATTTTTACATTTTTCTTTCAGATTCGCTAAAAGTCGATTTTTCTTATATATCTATAGAAATAGAATCGTTTTCAAATTTTGGTTAATTTTTAAATTTTTCTTGGAAGTTCGTTAAGATTTGAGTTTTTCTTATGTATCATCCAAATTGTCGATATACGTAGAAATAGCAACGATTTATATATTGGGTTAATTTTTACAATTTACTCGGATATTCTCTAAAATTCAATTTTTCTTAAGTTTCCTCCATATCATCTAGATACGTAGAAATGGCAACGTTTTCAAATTTTGATTAATTTTCAGATTTTTCTTGGAAATTCGCTAAAATTTCAGTTTTTCTTATATATCATCCAAATCGTCGATATACGTAGAAATAGCATCGATTTAGGATTTCGGTTAATTTTTACATTTTTCTTGCAAATTCGGTAAAATTGAATTTTTCTTATATATCTATAGAAATAGAATCGTTTTCAAATTTTGGTTAATTTTTACATTTTCTGCAAATTCGTTAAAATTTGAGTTTTTCTTATATATCATCCAAATCGTCGATATACGTAGAATTAGCATCGTTTTCGAATTTCGGTTAATTTTTTCATTTTTCTTGGAAATCGCTAAAATTCAATTTTTCTTAAATATTTTCCAAATCACCTAGATACGTAGAAATAGCATCTTGTTCAAATTTTTGTTGATTTTTACATTTTTCTTTCAGATTCGCTAAAAGTCAATTTTTCTTATATATCTATAGAAATAGAATCGTTTTCAAATTTTGGTTAATTTTTAAATTTTTCTTGGAAGTTCGTTAAGATTTGAGTTTTTCTTATGTATCATCCAAATTGTCGATATACGTAGAAATAGCAACGATTTATATATTGGGTTAATTTTTACAATTTACTCGGATATTCTCTAAAATTCAATTTTTCTTAAGTTTCCTCCATATCATCTAGATACGTAGAAATGGCAACGTTTTCAAATTTTGATTAATTTTCAGATTTTTCTTGGAAATTCGCTAAAATTTCAGTTTTTCTTATATATCATCCAAATCGTCGATATACGTAGAAATAGCATCGAATTAGAATTTCGGTTAATTTTTACAGTTTACTCGGAAATTCGCTAAAATTCAATTATTCTTAAATATATTCCATATCATCTATATACGTAGAAATAGCATCGTTTTCAAATTTTGGTTAATTTTTACATTATTCTTGCAAATTCGTTAAAATTTCAGTTTTTCTTATATACCATCAAAATCGTCGATATACGAGAAATAGCAACGATTTACAATTTCGGTTAATTTTTTCATTTTTCTTTCAGATTCGCTAAAAGTCAATTTTTCTTATATATCTATAGAAATAGCATTGTTTTCAAATTTTGGTTAATTTTTACATTTTTGTTGGAAATTAGTTAAAATTTCAGTTTTTCTTATATATCATCCAAATCGTCGATATACGTAGAAATAGCAACGATTTAGAATTTCGGTTAATTTTTACAGTTTACTCGGAAATTCGATAAAATTCAATTTTTCCTAAATATATTCCATATCATCTATATACGTAGAAATAGCATCGTTTTCAAATTTTGGTTAATTTTACATTTTTCTTGCAAATTCGCTAAAAGTCAATTTTTCTTATATATCTATAGAAATAGCATCGTTTTCAAATTTTAGTTAATTTTTACATTTTTCTTGCAAATTCGTTAAAATTTAAGTTTTTCTTATATAACATCCAAATCGTCGATATACGAGAAATAGCATCGTTTTCGAATTGTAGTTAATTTTTACATTTTTCTTGGAAATTCGCTAAAATTCAATTTTTCTTATATATCTATAGAAATAGCATTGTTTTCAAATTTTGGTTAATTTTTACACTTTTCTTGGAAATTCGCTAAAATTTCAGTTTTTCTTATATATCATCCAAATCGTCGATATACGTAGAAATAGCATCGAATTAGAATTTCGGTTAATTTTTACAGTTTACTCGGAAATTCGCTAAAATTCAATTATTCTTAAATATATTCCATATCATCTATATACGTAGAAATAGCATCGTTTTCAAATTTTGGTTAATTTTTACATTATTCTTGCAAATTCGTTAAAATTTCAGTTTTTCTTATATACCATCAAAATCGTCGATATACGAGAAATAGCAACGATTTACAATTTCGGTTAATTTTTTCATTTTTCTTACAGATTCGCTAAAAGTCAATTTTTCTTATATATCTATAGAAATAGCATTGTTTTCAAATTTTGGTTAATTTTTACATTTTTGTTGGAAATTAGTTAAAATTTCAGTTTTTCTTATATATCATCCAAATCGTCGATATACGTAGAAATAGCAACGATTTAGAATTTCGGTTAATTTTTACAGTTTACTCGGAAATTCGATAAAATTCAATTTTTCCTAAATATATTCCATATCATCTATATACGTAGAAATAGCATCGTTTTCAAATTTTGGTTAATTTTACATTTTTCTTGCAAATTCGCTAAAAGTCAATTTTTCTTATATATCTATAGAAATAGCATCGTTTTCAAATTTTAGTTAATTTTTACATTTTTCTTGCAAATTCGTTAAAATTTAAGTTTTTCTTATATAACATCCAAATCGTCGATATACGAGAAATAGCATCGTTTTCGAATTGTAGTTAATTTTTACATTTTTCTTGGAAATTCGCTAAAATTCAATTTTTCTTATATATCTATAGAAATAGCATTGTTTTCAAATTTTGGTTAATTTTTACACTTTTCTTGGAAATTCGCTAAAATTCAATTTTTCTTATATATCTATAGAAATAGCATCGTTTTCAAATTTTGGTTAATTTTTACATTTTTCTTGCTAATTGGTTAAAATTTCAGTTTTTCTTATATATCATCCAAATCGTCGATATACGTAGAATTAGCATCGTTTTCGAATTTCGGTTAATTTTTACATTTTTCTTGGAAATCGCTAAAATTCAATTCTTCTTAAATATCTTCCAAATCATATAGATCCGTAGAAATAGCATCCTTTCAAATTATGGTAAATTTTTACATTTTCCTTGGAAATTCGCTAAAATTTCAGATTTTCTTATATATCAACCAAATCGTCGATATACGTAGAAATAGCATCGATTTAGGATTTCGGTTAATTTTTACATTTTTCTTGCAAATTCGGTAAAATTGAATTTTTCTTATATATCTATAGAAATAGAATCGTTTTCAAATTTTGGTTAATTTTTACATTTTCTGCAAATTCGTTAAAATTTGAGTTTTTCTTATATATCATCCAAATCGTCGATATACGTAGAATTAGCATCGTTTTCGAATTTCGGTTAATTTTTTCATTTTTCTTGGAAATCGCTAAAATTCAATTTTTCTTAAATATTTTCCAAATCATCTAGATACGTAGAAATAGCATCTTGTTCAAATTTTTGTTGATTTTTACATTTTTCTTTCAGATTCGCTAAAAGTCAATTTTTCTTATATATCTATAGAAATAGAATCGTTTTCAAATTTTGGTTAATTTTTAAATTTTTCTTGGAAGTTCGTTAAGATTTGAGTTTTTCTTATGTATCATCCAAATTGTCGATATACGTAGAAATAGCAACGATTTCTATATTGGGTTAATTTTTACAATTTACTCGGATATTCTCTAAAATTCAATTTTTCTTAAGTTTCCTCCATATCATCTAGATACGTAGAAATGGCAACGTTTTCAAATTTTGATTAATTTTCAGATTTTTCTTGGAAATTCGCTAAAATTTCAGTTTTTCTTATATATCATCCAAATCGTCGATATACGTAGAAATAGCATCGAATTAGAATTTCGGTTAATTTTTACAGTTTACTCGGAAATTCGCTAAAATTCAATTTTTCTTAAATATATTCCATATCATCTATATACGTAGAAATAGCATCGTTTTCAAATTTTGGTTAATTTTTACATTATTCTTGCAAATTCGTTAAAATTTCAGTTTTTCTTATATACCATCAAAATCGTCGATATACCAGAAATAGCAACGATTTACAATTTCGGTTAATTTTTTCATTTTTCTTTCAGATTCGCTAAAAGTCAATTTTTCTTATATATCTATAGAAATAGCATTGTTTTCAAATTTTGGTTAATTTTTACATTTTTGTTGGAAATTAGTTAAAATTTCAGTTTTTCTTATATATCATCCAAATCGTCGATATACGAGAAATAGCATCGTTTTCGAATTGTAGTTAATTTTTACATTTTTCTTGGAAATTCGCTAAAATTCAATTTTTCTTATATATCTATAGAAATAGCATTGTTTTCAAATTTTGGTTAATTTTTACACTTTTCTTGGAAATTCGCTAAAATTCAATTTTTCTTATATATCTATAGAAATAGCATCGTTTTCAAATTTTGGTTAATTTTTACATTTTTCTTGCTAATTGGTTAAAATTTCAGTTTTTCTTATATATCATCCAAATCGTCGATATACGTAGAATTAGCATCGTTTTCGAATTTCGGTTAATTTTTACATTTTTCTTGGAAATCGCTAAAATTCAATTTTTCTTAAATATTTTCCAAGTCATCTATATACGTAGAAATAGCATCGTTTTCAAATTTTGGTTAATTTTTACATTATTCTTGCAAATTCGTTAAAATTTCAGTTTTTCTTATATACCATCAAAATCGTCGATATACCAGAAATAGCAACGATTTACAATTTCGGTTAATTTTTTCATTTTTCTTTCAGATTCGCTAAAAGTCAATTTTTCTTATATATCTATAGAAATAGCATTGTTTTCAAATTTTGGTTAATTTTTACATTTTTGTTGGAAATTAGTTAAAATTTCAGTTTTTCTTATATATCATCCAAATCGTCGATATACGTAGAAATAGCAACGATTTAGAATTTCGGTTAATTTTTACAGTTTACTCGGAAATTCGATAAAATTCAATTTTTCCTAAATATATTCCATATCATCTATATACGTAGAAATAGCATCGTTTTCAAATTTTGGTTAATTTTACATTTTTCTTGCAAATTCGCTAAAAGTCAATTTTTCTTATATATCTATAGAAATAGCATCGTTTTCAAATTTTAGTTAATTTTTACATTTTTCTTGCAAATTCGTTAAAATTTCAGTTTTTCTTATATAACATCCAAATCGTCGATATACGAGAAATAGCATCGTTTTCGAATTGTAGTTAATTTTTACATTTTTCTTGGAAATTCGCTAAAATTCAATTTTTCTTATATATCTATAGAAATAGCATTGTTTTCAAATTTTGGTTAATTTTTACACTTTTCTTGGAAATTCGCTAAAATTCAATTTTTCTTATATATCTATAGAAATAGCATCGTTTTCAAATTTTGGTTAATTTTTACATTTTTCTTGCTAATTGGTTAAAATTTCAGTTTTTCTTATATATCATCCAAATCGTCGATATACGTAGAATTAGCATCGTTTTCGAATTTCGGTTAATTTTTACATTTTTCTTGGAAATCGCTAAAATTCAATTTTTCTTATATATCTATAGAAATAGCATCGTTTTCAAATTTTGGTTAATTTTTACATTTTTCTTGGAAATTCGCTAAAATTCAATTTTTCTTATATATCTATAGAAATAGCATCTTGTTCAAATTTTTGTTGATCCAAATCGTCGATATACGTAGAATTAGCATCGTTTTCGAATTTCGGTTAATTTTTACATTTTTCCTGGAAATCGATAAAATTCAATTTTTCTTATATATCTATAGAAATAGAATCGTTTTCAAATTTTGGTTAATTTTTACATTTTTCTTGCAAATTCGTTAAAATTTCAGTTTTCCTTATATATCATCCAAATCGTCGATATACGTAGAATTAGCATCGTTTTCGAATTTCGGTTAATTTTTACATTTTTCTTGGAAATCGATAAAATTCAATTTTTCTTATATATCTATAGAAATAGCATCGTTTTCAAATTTTGGTTAATTTTTACATTTTTCTTGGAAATTCGCTAAAATTTCAGATTTTCTTATATATCAACCAAATCGTCGATATACGTAGAAATAGCAACGATTTAGAATTTCTGTTAATTTGTGCAGTTTGCTCGGAAATTCGCTAAAATCCAATTTTTCTTAAATATTTTCCAAATCATCTAGATACGTAGAAATAGCATCGTTTTCGAATTTCGGTTAATTTTTACATTTTTCTTGGAAATCGCTAAAATTCAATTTTTCTTAAATATTTTCCAAATCATCTAGATACGTAGAAATAGCATCTTGTTCAAATTTTTGTTGATTTTTACATTTTTCTTTCAGATTCGCTAAAAGTCAATTTTTCTTATATATCTATAGAAATAGCATTGTTTTCAAATTCAATTTTTCTTAAATATCTTCCAAATGATCTAGATACGTAGAAATAACATCGTATTCAAATTTGGTTAATTTTTACATTTCTCTTGGAATTTATATATCATCCAAATCGTCGATATACGTAGAATTAGCATCGTTTTCGAATTTCGGTTAATTTTTACAGTTTATCATCCAAATCGTCGATATACGTAGAATTAGCATCATTTTCGAATTTCGGTTAATTTTTACATTTTTCTTGGAAATCGATAAAATTCAATTTTTCTTATATATCTATAGAAATAGAATCGTTTTCAAATTTTGGTTAATTTTTACATTTTTCTGGCAAATTCGTTAAAATTTCAGTTTTCCTTATATATCATCCAAATCGTCGATATACGTAGAATTAGCATCGTTTTCAAATTTCGGTTAATTTTTACATTTTTCTTGCAAATTCGTTAAAATTTCAGTTTTTCTTATATATCATCCAAATCATCTAGATACGTAGAAATAGCACCGTTTTCAAATTTTTGTTAATTTTTACATTTTTCTTGGAAATTCGCTAAAATTCAATTCGTCTTAAATATCTTCCAAATCATATAGATCCGTAGAAATAGCATCCTTTCAAATTATGGTAAATTTTTACATTTTCCATGGAAATTCGCTAAAACTTCACTTTTTCTTATATATCATCCAAATCGTCGATATACGTAGAATTAGTATCGTTTTCGAATTTCGGTTAATTTTTACATTTTTCTTGGAAATTGATAAAATTCAATTTTTCTTATATATCTATAGAAATAGCATCGTTTTCAAATTTTGGTTAATTTTTACATTTTTCTTGGAAATTCGCTAAAATTCAATTTTTCTTATATATCTATAGAAATAGAATCGTTTTCAAATTTTGGTTAATTTTTACATTTTTCTTGCAAATTCGTTAAAATTTCAGTTTTTCTTATATATCATCCAAATCGTCGATATACGTAGAAATAGCACCGTTTTCAAATTTTTGTTAATTTTTACACTTTTCTTGGAAATTCGCTAAAATTCAATTTTTCTTATATATCTATAGAATTAGCATCGTTTTCGAATTTCGGTTAATTTTTACATTTTTCTTGGAAATTCGCTAAAATTCAATTCTTCTTAAATATCTTCCAAATCATATAGATCCGTAGAAATAGCATCCTTTCAAATTATGGTAAATTTTTACATTTTCCTTGGAAATTCGCTAAAACTTCAGTTTTTCTTATATATCATCCAAATCGTCGATATACGTAGAATTAGCATCGTTTTCGAATTTCGGTTAATTTTTACATTTTTCTTGGAAATCGATAAAATTCAATTTTTCTTATATATCTATAGAAATAGCATCGTTTTCAAATTTTTACATTTTTCTTGGAAATTCGCTAAAATTTCAGATTTTCTTATATATCAACCAAATCGTCGATATACGGAGAAATAGCATCGATTTAGGATTTCGGTTAATTTTTACATTTTTCTTAGAAATTCGCTAAAATCAATTTTACTTATATACCTATAGAAATAGAATCGTTTTCAAATTTTGGTTAATTTTTACATTTTTCTTGCAAATTCGTTAAAATTTCAGTTTTTCTTATATATCATCCAATTTGTCGATACACGTAGAATTAGCATCATTTTCGAATTTTGGCTAATTATTACATATTTCATGGAAATCGATAAAATTCAATTTTTCTTATATATCTATAGAAATAGAATCGTTTTCAAATTTTGGTTAATTTTTACATTTTTCTTGCAAATTCGCTAAAATTGAATTTTCCTTATATATCTATAGAAATAGAATCGTTTTCAAATTTTGGCTAATTTTTACATTTTTCTTGCAAATTCGTTAAAATTTGAGTTTTTCTTATATATCATCCAAATCGTCGATATACGTAGAATTAGCATCGTTTTCGAATTTCGGTTAATTTTTACATTTTTCTTGGAAATCGTTAAAATTCAATTTTTCTTAAATATTTTCCAAATCATCTAGATACGTAGAAATAGCATCTTTTTCAAATTTTTGTTAATTTTTACATTTTTCTTGGAAATTCGCTAAAATTTCAGATTTTCTTATATATCAACCAAATCGTCGATATACGTAGAAATAGCAACGATTTAGAATTTCGGTTAATTTGTGCAGTTTGCTCGGAAATTCGCTAAAATCCAATTTTTCTTAAATATTTTCCAAATCATCTAGATACGTAGAAATAGCATCGTTTTCAAATTTTTGTTAATTTTTACATTTTTCTTGGAAATGTGCTAAAATTCAATTTTTCTTATATATCTATAGAAATAGCCTCGTTTTCAAATTTTTACATTTTTCTTGGAAATTCGCTAAAATTTCAGATTTTCTTATATATTAACCAAATCGTCGATATACGTAGAAATAGCATCGAATTAGAACTTCGGTTAATTTTTACAGTTTACTCGGAAATTCGCTAAAATTCAATTTTTCTTAAATATCTTCCAAATCAACTAAATACGTAGAGATAGCATCGTTTTCAAATTTTGGTTAATTTTTACATTTTTCTTGGAAATTCGCTAAAATTTCAGATTTTCTTATATATCAACCAAATCGTCGATATACGTAGAAATAGCATCGATTTAGAATTTCGGATAATTTGTGCAGTTTATCATCCAAATCGTCGATATACGTAGAATTAGCATCGTTTTCGAATTTTTACATTCTTCTTGGAAATTCGTTAAAATTTCAGTTTTTCTTATATATCATCCAAATCGTCGATATACGTAGAATTAGCATCGTTTTCGAATTTCGGTTAATTTTTACAGTTTATCATCCAAATCGTCGATATACGTAGAATTAGCAGCGTTTTCGAATTTCGGTTAATTTTTACATTTTTCCTGGAAATCGATAAAATTCAATTTTTCTTATATATCTATAGAAATAGAATCGTTTTCAAATTTTGGTTAATTTTTACATTTTTCTTGCAAATTCGTTAAAATTTCAGTTTTCCTTATATATCATCCAAATCGCCGATATACGTAGAATTAGCATCGTTTTCGAATTTCGGTTAATTTTTACATTTTTCTTGGAAATCGATAAAATTCAATTTTTCTTACATATCTATAGAAATAGCATCGTTTACAAATTTTGGTTAATTTTTACATTTTTCTTGGAAATTCGCTAAAATTCAATTTTTCTTATATATCTATAGAAATAGAATCGTTTTCAAATTTTGGTTAATTTTTACATTTTTCTTGCAAATTCGTTAAAATTTCAGTTTTTCTTATATATCATCCAAATAGTCGATATACGTAGAATTAGCATCGTTTTCGAATTTCGGTTAATTTTTACAGTTTATCATCCAAATCGTCGATATACGTAGAATTAGCATCGTTTTCGAATTTCGGTTAATTTTTACATTTTTCTTGGAAATCGATAAAATTCAATTTTTCTTATATATCTATAGAAATAGCATCGTTTTCAAATTTTGGTTAATTTTTAAATTTTTCTTGGAAATTCGCTAAAATTCAATTTTTCTTATATCTATAGAAATAGAATCGTTTTCAAATTTTGGTTAATTTTTACATTTTTCTTGCAAATTCGTTAAAATTTCAGTTTTTCTTATATATCATCCAAATCGTCGATATACGTAGAAATAGCACCGTTTTCAAATTTTTGTTAATTTTTACAATTTTCTTGGAAATTCGCTAAAATTCAATTTTTCTTATATATCTATAGAAATAGCATTGTTATCAAATTTTGGTTAGTTTTTACACTTTTCTTGGAAATTCGCTAAAATTCAATTTTTCTTATATATCTATAGAAATAGCATCGTTTTCGAATTTCGGTTAATTTTTACATTTTTCTTGCAAATTCGTTAAAATTTCAGTTTTTCTTATATATCATCCAAATCGTCGATATACGTACAATTAGCATCGTTGTCGAATTTCGGTTAATTTTTACATTTTTCTTGGAAATAGCTAAAATTCAATTTTTCTTAGATATTTTCCAAATCATCTAGATACGTAGAAATAGCACCGTTTTCAAATTTTTGTTAATTTTCACATTTTTCTTGGAAATTCGCTAAAATTCAATTCTTCTTAAATATCTTCCAAATCATATAGATCCGTAGAAATAGCATCCTTTCAAATTATGGTAAATTTTTACATTTTCCATGGAAATTCGCTAAAACTTCACTTTTTCTTATATATCATCCAAATCGTCAATATACGTAGAATTAGCATCGTTTTCGAATTTCGGTTAATTTTTACATTTTTCTTGGAAATCGATAAAATTCAATTTTTCTTATATATCTATAGAAATAGCATCGTTTTCAAATTTTTACATTTTTCTTGGAAATTCGCTAAAATTTCAGATTTTCTTATATATCAACCAAATCGTCGATATACGTAGAAATATCATCGATTTAGGATTTCGGTTAATTTTTACATTTTTCTTAGAAATTCG
This sequence comes from Agrilus biguttatus, assembly GCA_963921985.1. Lineage (NCBI taxonomy): Eukaryota > Metazoa > Arthropoda > Insecta > Coleoptera > Buprestidae > Agrilus > Agrilus biguttatus. Next base: position 12,283,367 of record OY998127.1, on the reverse strand, counting down.
CTAAAATCAATTTTTCCTATATACCTATAGAAATAGAATCGGTTTCAAATTTTGGTTAATTTTTACATTTTTCTTGCAAATTCGGTAAAATTGAATTTTTCTTATATATCTATAGAAATAGCATTGTTTTCAAATTTTGGTTAATTTTTACATTTTTGTTGGAAATTAGTTAAAATTTCAGTTTTTCTTATATATCATCCAAATCGTCGATATACGAGAAATAGCATCGTTTTCGAATTGTAGTTAATTTTTACATTTTTCTTGGAAATTCGCTAAAATTCAATTTTTCTTATATATCTATAGAAATAGCATCGTTTTCAAATTTTTACATTTTTCTTGGAAATTCGCTAAAATTTCAGATTTTCTTATATATCAACCAAATCGTCGATATACGTAGAAATAGCATCGATTTAGGATTTCGGTTAATTTTTACATTTTTCTTAGAAATTCGCTAAAATCAATTTTTCCTATATACCTATAGAAATAGAATCGTTTTCAAATTTTGGTTAATTTTTACATTTTTCTTGCAAATTCGGTAAAATTGAATTTTTCTTATATATCTATAGAAATAGCATTGTTTTCAAATTTTGGTTAATTTTTACATTTTTGTTGGAAATAAGTTAAAATTTCAGTTTTTCTTATATATCATCCAAATCGTCGATATACGAGAAATAGCATCGTTTTCGAATTGTAGTTAATTTTTACATTTTTCTTGGAAATTCGCTAAAATTCAATTTTTCTTATATATCTATAGAAATAGCATCGTTTTCAAATTTTTACATTTTTCTTGGAAATTCGCTAAAATTTCAGTTTTTCTTATATATCATCCAATTTGTCGATATACGTAGAATTAGCATCATTTTCGAATTTTGGCTAATTATTACATATTTCATGGAAATCGATAAAATTCAATTTTTCTTATATATCTATAGAAATAGAATCGTTTTCAAATTTTGGTTAATTTTTACATTTTTCTTGCAAATTCGCTAAAATTGAATTTTCCTTATATATCTATAGAAATAGAATCGTTTTCAAATTTTGGCTAATTTTTACATTTTTCTTGCAAATTCGTTAAAATTTGAGTTTTTCTTATATATCATCCAAATCGTCGATATACGTAGAATTAGCATCGTTTTCGAATTTCGGTTAATTTTTACATTTTTCTTGGAAATCGTTAAAATTCAATTTTTCTTAAATATTTTCCAAATCATCTAGATACGTAGAAATAGCATCTTTTTCAAATTTTTGTTAATTTTTACATTTTTCTTGGAAATTCGCTAAAATTTCAGATTTTCTTATATATCAACCAAATCGTCGATATACGTAGAAATAGCAACGATTTAGAATTTCGGTTAATTTGTGCAGTTTGCTCGGAAATTCGCTAAAATCCAATTTTTCTTAAATATTTTCCAAATCATCTAGATACGTAGAAATAGCATCGTTTTCAAATTTTTGTTAATTTTTACATTTTTCTTGGAAATGTGCTAAAATTCAATTTTTCTTATATATCTATAGAAATAGCCTCGTTTTCAAATTTTTACATTTTTCTTGGAAATTCGCTAAAATTTCAGATTTTCTTATATATCAACCAAATCGTCGATATACGTAGAAATAGCATCGAATTAGAACTTCGGTTAATTTTTACAGTTTACTCGGAAATTCGCTAAAATTCAATTTTTCTTAAATATCTTCCAAATCAACTAAATACGTAGAGATAGCATCGTTTTCAAATTTTTGTTAATTTTTACATTTTTCTTGGAAATTCGCTAAAATTTCAGATTTTCTTATATATCAACCAAATCGTCGATATACGTAGAAATAGCATCGATTTAGAATTTCGGATAATTTGTGCAGTTTATCATCCAAATCGTCGATATACGTAGAATTAGCATCGTTTTCGAATTTTTACATTCTTCTTGGAAATTCGTTAAAATTTCAGTTTTTCTTATATATCATCCAAATCGTCGATATACGTAGAATTAGCATCGTTTTCGAATTTCGGTTAATTTTTACAGTTTATCATCCAAATCGTCGATATACGTAGAATTAGCAGCGTTTTCGAATTTCGGTTAATTTTTACATTTTTCCTGGAAATCGATAAAATTCAATTTTTCTTATATATCTATAGAAATAGAATCGTTTTCAAATTTTGGTTAATTTTTACATTTTTCTTGCAAATTCGTTAAAATTTCAGTTTTCCTTATATATCATCCAAATCGCCGATATACGTAGAATTAGCATCGTTTTCGAATTTCGGTTAATTTTTACATTTTTCTTGGAAATCGATAAAATTCAATTTTTCTTACATATCTATAGAAATAGCATCGTTTACAAATTTTGGTTAATTTTTACATTTTTCTTGGAAATTCGCTAAAATTCAATTTTTCTTATATATCTATAGAAATAGAATCGTTTTCAAATTTTGGTTAATTTTTACATTTTTCTTGCAAATTCGTTAAAATTTCAGTTTTTCTTATATATCATCCAAATAGTCGATATACGTAGAATTAGCATCGTTTTCGAATTTCGGTTAATTTTTACAGTTTATCATCCAAATCGTCGATATACGTAGAATTAGCATCGTTTTCGAATTTCGGTTAATTTTTACATTTTTCTTGGAAATCGATAAAATTCAATTTTTCTTACATATCTATAGAAATAGCATCGTTTTCAAATTTTGGGTAATTTTTAAATTTTTCTTGGAAATTCGCTAAAATTCAATTTTTCTTATATCTATAGAAATAGAATCGTATTCAAATTTTGGTTAATTTTTACATTTTTCTTGCAAATTCGTTAAAATTTCAGTTTTTCTTATATATCATCCAAATCGTCGATATACGTAGAAATAGCACCGTTTTCAAATTTTTGTTAATTTTTACACTTTTCTTGGAAATTCGCTAAAATTCAATTTTTCTTATATATCTATAGAAATAGCATCGTTTTCGAATTTCGGTTAATTTTTACATTTTTCTTGCAAATTCGTTAAAATTTCAGTTTTTCTTATATATCATCCAAATCGTCGATATACGTACAATTAGCATCGTTGTCGAATTTCGGTTAATTTTTACATTTTTCTTGGAAATAGCTAAAATTCAATTTTTCTTAGATATTTTCCAAATCATCTAGATACGTAGAAATAGCACCGTTTTCAAATTTTTGTTAATTTTCACATTTTTCTTGGAAATTCGCTAAAATTCAATTCTTCTTAAATATCTTCCAAATCATATAGATCCGTAGAAATAGCATCCTTTCAAATTATGGTAAATTTTTACATTTTCCATGGAAATTCGCTAAAACTTCACTTTTTCTTATATATCATCCAAATCGTCAATATACGTAGAATTAGCATCGTTTTCGAATTTCGGTTAATTTTTACATTTTTCTTGGAAATCGATAAAATTCAATTTTTCTTATATATCTATAGAAATAGCATCGTTTTCAAATTTTTACATTTTTCTTGGAAATTCGCTAAAATTTCAGATTTTCTTATATATCAACCAAATCGTCGATATACGTAGAAATAGCATCGATTTAGGATTTCGGTTTATTTTTACATTTTTCTTAGAAATTCGCTAAAATCAATTTTTCCTATATACCTATAGAAATAGAATCGGTTTCAAATTTTGGTTAATTTTTACATTTTTCTTGCAAATTCGGTAAAATTGAATTTTTCTTATATATCTATAGAAATAGCATTGTTTTCAAATTTTGGTTAATTTTTACATTTTTGTTGGAAATTAGTTAAAATTTCAGTTTTTCTTATATATCATCCAAATCGTCGATATACGAGAAATAGCATCGTTTTCGAATTGTAGTTAATTTTTACATTTTTCTTGGAAATTCGCTAAAATTCAATTTTTCTTATATATCTATAGAAATAGCATCGTTTTCAAATTTTTACATTTTTCTTGGAAATTCGCTAAAATTTCAGATTTTCTTATATATCAACCAAATCGTCGATATACGTAGAAATAGCATCGATTTAGGATTTCGGTTAATTTTTACATTTTTCTTAGAAATTCGCTAAAATCAATTTTTCCTATATACCTATAGAAATAGAATCGTTTTCAAATTTTGGTTAATTTTTACATTTTTCTTGCAAATTCGGTAAAATTGAATTTTTCTTATATATCTATAGAAATAGCATTGTTTTCAAATTTTGGTTAATTTTTACATTTTTGTTGGAAATAAGTTAAAATTTCAGTTTTTCTTATATATCATCCAAATCGTCGATATACGAGAAATAGCATCGTTTTCGAATTGTAGTTAATTTTTACATTTTTCTTGGAAATTCGCTAAAATTCAATTTTTCTTATATATCTATAGAAATAGCATCGTTTTCAAATTTTTACATTTTTCTTGGAAATTCGCTAAAATTTCAGATTTTCTTATATATCAACCAAATCGTCGATATACGTAGATATAGCATGGTTTTCGAATTTCGGTTAATTAATACATTTTTCTTGGAAATTCGTTAAAATTCATTTTCTCTTATATATCATCCAAATCGTCGATATACGTAGAAATAGCATCGAATTAGAATTTCGGTTAATTTTTACAGTTTACTCGGAAATTCGCTAAAATTCAAGTTTTTTAAATATCTTCCCAATCATCTAGATACGTATAGATAGCATCGTTTTCGAATTTCGGTTAATTTTTACATTTTTCTTGGAAATTCGCTAAAATTCAATTATTCATATATTTATAGAAATAGAATCGTTTTCAAATTTTGGTTAATTTTTAAGTTTTTCTTGGAAGTTCGTTAAGATTTGAGTTTTTCTTATGTATCATCCAAATTGTCGATATACGTAGAAATAGCAACGATTTATATATTGGGTTAATTTTTACAATTTACTGGGATATTCTCTAAAATTCAATTTTTCTTAAATATATTCCATATCATCTATATACGTAGAAATAGCATCGTTTTCAAATTTTGGTTAATTTTTACATTATTCTTGCAAATTCGTTAAAATTTCAGTTTTTCTTATATACCATCAAAATCGTCGATATACGTAGAAATAGCATCGAATTAGAATTTCGGTTAATTTTTACAGTTTACTCGGAAATTCGCTAAAATACAATTTTTCTTAAATATATTCCATATCATCTATATACGTAGAAATAGCATCGTTTTCAAATTTTGGTTAATTTTTACATTATTCTTGCAAATTCGTTAAAATTTCAGTTTTTCTTATATACTATCGAAATCGTCGATATACGAGAAATAGCAACGATTTACAATTTCGGTTAATTTTTTCATTTTTCTTTCAGATTCGCTAAATGTCAATTTTTCTTATATATCTATAGAAATAGCATTGTTTTCAAATTTTGGTTAATTTTTACATTTTTGTTGGAAATTAGTTAAAATTTCAGTTTTTCTTATATATCATCCAAATCGTCGATATACGTAGAAATAGCATCGAATTAGAATTTCGGTTAATTTTTACAGTTTACTCGGAAATTCGCTAAAATTCAAGTTTTTTAAATATCTTCCCAATCATCTAGATACGTAGAAATAGCATCGTTTTCAAATTTTGGTTAATTTTTTCATTTTTCTTTCAGATTCGCTAAAGTTCAATTTTTCTTATATATCTATAGAAATAGCATTGTTTTCAAATTTTGGTTAATTTTTACATTTTTGTTGGAAATTAGTTAAAATTTCAGTTTTTCTTATATATCATCCAAATCGTCGATATACGTAGAAATAGCATCGAATTAGAATTTCGGTTAATTTTTACAGTTTACTCGGAAATTCGCTAAAATTCAATTTTTCTTAAATATATTCCATATCATCTATATACGTAGAAATAGCATCGTTTTCAAATTTTGGGTAATTTTTACATTATTCTTGCAAATTCGTTAAAATTTCAGTTTTTTTTATATACCATCAAAATCGTCGATATACGAGAAATAGCAACGATTTACAATTTCGGTTAATTTTTACAGTTTACTCGGAAATTCGCAAAAATTCAAGTCTTTTAAATATCTTCCCAATCATCTAGATACGTAGAAATAGCATCGTTTTCAAATTTTGGTTAATTTTTTCATTTTTCTTTCAGATTCGCTAAAGTTCAATTTTTCTTATATATCTATAGAAATAGCATTGTTTTCAAATTTTGGTTAATTTTTACATTTTTGTTGGAAATTAGTTAAAATTTCAGTTTTTCTTATATATCATCCAAATCGTCGATATACGTAGAAATAGCAACGATTTAGAATTTCGGTTAATTTTTACAGTTTACTCGGAAATTCGATAAAATTCAATTTTTCCTAAATATATTCCATATCATCTACATACGTAGAAATAGCATCGTTTTCAAATTTTGGTTAATTTTACATTTTTCTTGCAAATTCGCTAAAAGTCAGTTTTTCTTATATATCTATAGAAATAGCATCGTTTTCAAATTTTAGTTAATTTTTACATTTTTCTTGCAAATTCGTTAAAATTTCAGTTTTTCTTATATAACATCCAAATCGTCGATATACGAGAAATAGCATCGTTTTCGAATTGTAGTTAATTTTTACATTTTTCATGGAAATTCGCTAAAATTCAATTTTTCTTATATATCTATGGAAATAGCATCGTTTTCGAATTTCGGTTAATTTTTACATTTTTCTTGGAAATCGATAAAATTCAATTTTTCTTATATATCTATAGAAATAGCATCGTTTTCAAATTTTGGTTAATTTTTACATTTTTCTTGGAAATTCGCTAAAATTCAATTTTTCTTATATATCTATAGAAATAGCATTGTTTTCAAATTTTGGTTAATTTTTACACTTTTCTTGGAAATTCGCTAAAATTCAATTTTTCCTATATATCTATAGAAATAGCATCGTTTTCAAATTTTGGTTAATTTTTACATTTTTCTTGCTAATTGGTTAAAATTTCAGTTTTTCTTATATATCATCCAAATCGTCGATATACGTAGAATTAGCATCGTTTTCGAATTTCGGTTAATTTTTACATTTTTCTTGGAAATCGCTAAAATTCAATTTTTCTTAAATATTTTCCAAGTCATCTAGATACGTAGAAATAGCACCGTTTTCAAATTTTTGTTAATTTTTACATTTTTCTTGGAAATTCGCTAAAATTCAATTCTTAAATATCTTCCAAATCATATAGATCCGTAGAAATAGCATCCTTTCAAATTATGGTAAATTTTTACATTTTCCTTGGAAATTCGCTAAAACTTCAGTTTTTCTTATATATCATCCAAATCGTCGATATACGTAGAATTAGCATCGTTTTCGAATTTCGGTTAATTTTTACATTTTTCTTGGGAATCGATAAAATTCAATTTTTCTTATATATCTATAGAAATAGCATCGTTTTCAAATTTTTACATTTTTCTTGGTAATTCGCTAAAATTTCAGATTTTCTTATATATCAACCAAATCGTCGATATACGGAGAAATAGCATCGATTTAGGATTTCGGTTAATTTTTACATTTTTCTTAGAAATTCGCTAAAATCAATTTTACTTATATACCTATACAAATAGAATCGTTTTCAAATTTTGGTTAATTTTTACATTTTTCTTGCAAATTCGTTAAAATTGAATTTTCCTTATATATCTATAGAAATAGAATCGTTTTCAAATTTTGGCTAATTTTTACATTTTTCTTGCAAATTCGTTAAAATTTGTCGATATACGTAGAATTAGCATCATTTTCGAATTTTGGTTAATTATTACATATTTCATGGAAATCGATAAAATTCAATTTTTCATATATATCTATAGAAATAGAATCGTTTTCAAATTATGGTTAATTTTTACATTTTTCTTGCAAATTCGCTAAAATTGAATTTTCCTTATATATCTATAGAAATAGAATCGTTTTCAAATTTTGGCTAATTTTTACATTTTTCTTGCAAATTCGTTAAAATTTGAGTTTTTCTTATATATCATCCAAATCGTCGATATACCTAGAATTAGCATCGTTTTCGAATTTCGGTTAATTTTTACATTTTTCTTGGAAATCGTTAAAATTCAATTTTTCTTAAATATTTTCCAAATCATCTAGATACGTAGAAATAGCATCTTTTTCAAATTTTTGTTAATTTTTACATTTTTCTTGGAAACTCGCTAAAATTTCAGATTTTCTTATATATCAACCAAATCGTCGATATACGTAGAAATAGCAACGATTTAGAATTTCGGTTAATTTGTGCAGTTTGCTCGGAAATTCGCTAAAATCCAATTTTTCTTAAATATTTTCCAAATCATCTAGATACGTAGAAATAGCATCGTTTTCAAATTTTTGTTAATTTTTACATTTTTCTTGGAAATGTGCTAAAATTCAATTTTTCTTATATATCTATAGAAATAGCCTCGTTTTCAAATTTTTACATTTTTCTTGGAAATTCGCTAAAATTTCAGATTTTCTTATATATCAACCAAATCGTCGATATACGTAGAAATAGCATCGAATTAGAACTTCGGTTAATTTTTACAGTTTACTCGGAAATTCGCTAAAATTCAATTTTTCTTAAATATCTTCCAAATCAACTAAATACGTAGAGATAGCATCGTTTTCAAATTTTGGTTAATTTTTACATTTTTCTTGGAAATTCGCTAAAATTTCAGATTTTCTTATATATCAACCAAATCGTCGATATACGTAGAAATAGCATCGAATTAGAACTTCGGTTAATTTTTACAGTTTACTCGGAAATTCGCTAAAATTCAATTTTTCTTAAATATCTTCCAAATCAACTAAATACGTAGAGATAGCATCGTTTTCAAATTTTGGTTAATTTTTACATTTTTCTTGGAAATTCGCTAAAATTTCAGATTTTCTTATGTATTATCCAAATTGTCGATATACGTAGAAATGCAACGATTTATATACAGGGTTAATTTTTACAATTTTTTGGATATTCTCTAAAATTCAAATTTTCTTAAGTTTCTTCCAAATCATCTAGACACGTAGAAATGGCAACGTTTTCAAATTTTGATTATCTTTAGATTTATCTTGGAAATTCGCTAAAATTTCAGTTTTTCTTATATATCATCCAAATCGTCGATATACGTAGAATTAGCATCGTTTTCGAATTTCGGTTAATTTTTACATTTTTCTTGGAAATTCGCTAAAAGTAATTTTTCTTATTTATCTTCCAAATGACCTAGATACGTAGAAATAACATCGTTTTCAAATTTTGGTTAATTCTTACATTTTACTCGGAAATTCGTTAAAATTCCAGTTTTTCTTATATATCATCCAAATCGTCGATATACGTAGAATTAGCATCGTTTTCGAATTTCGGTTAATTTTTACATTTTTCTTGGAAATCGTTAAAATTCAATTTTTCTTAAATATTTTCCAAATCATCTAGATACGTAGAAATAGCATCTTTTTCAAATTTTTGATAATTTTTACATTTTTCTTGGAAATTCGCTAAAATTTCAGATTTTCTTATATATCAACCAAATCGCCGATATACGTAGAAATAGCAACGATTTAGAATTTCGGTTAATTTGTGCAGTTTGCTCGGAAATTCGCTAAAATCCAATTTTTCTTAAATATTTTCCAAATCATCTAGATACGTAGAAATAGCGTCGCTTTCAAATTTTTGTTAATTTTTACATTTTTCTTGGAAATGTGCTAAAATTCAATTTTTCTTATATATCTATAGAAATAGCCTCGTTTTCAAATTTTTACATTTTTCTTGGAAATTCGCTAAAATTTCAGATTTTCTTATATATCAACCAAATCGTCGATATACGTAGAAATAGCATCGAATTAGAACTTCGGTTAATTTTTACAGTTTACTCGGAAATTCGCTAAAATTCAATTTTTCTTAAATATCTTCCAAATCAACTAAATACGTAGAGATAGCATCGTTTTCAAATTTTGGTTAATTTTTACATTTTTCTTGGAAATTCGCTAAAATTTCAGATTTTCTTATGTATTATCCAAATTGTCGATATACGTAGAAATGCAACGATTTATATATAGGGTTAATTTTTACAATTTTTTGGATATTCTCTAAAATTCAAATTTTCTTAAGTTTCTTCCAAATCATCTAGACACGTAGAAATGGCAACGTTTTCAAATTTTGATTAATCTTTAGATTTATCTTGGAAATTCGCTAAAATTTCAGTTTTTCTTATATATCATCCAAATCGTCGATATACGTAGAATTAGCATCGTTTTCGAATTTCGGTTAATTTTTAAATTTTTCTTTGAAATTCGCTGAAAGTAATTTTTCTTATATATCTTCCAAATGATCTAGATACGTAGAAATAACATCGTTTTCAAATTTTGGTTAATTCTTACATTTTACTCGGAAATTCGTTAAAATTCCAGTTTTTCTTGTATATCATTAAAATCGTCGATAAACGTAGAAATAGCATCGATTTAGAATTTCGGTTAATTTTTACATTTTTCTTGAAAATTCGCTAAAAGTAATTTTTCTTATATATCTATAGAAATAGCATCGTTTTCAAATTTTGGTTAATTTTTACATTTCTCTTGGAAATTCGTTAAAATTTCAGTTTTTCTTATATATCATCCAAATGGTCGATATACGTAGAAATAGCAACGATTTAGAATTTCAGTTAATTTTTACAATTTACTCGGAAATTCTCTAAAATTCAATTCTTCTTAAATAATTTCCAAATCATCTAGATACGTAGAAATAGCATCGTTTTCAAATTTTGGTTAATTCTTACAATTTACTCGGAAATTCGTTAAAATTCAATTTTTCTTAAATATCTTCCAAATGATCTAGATACGTAGAAATAACATCGTATTCAAATTTGGTTAATTTTTACATTTCTCTTGGAAATTCGTTAAAATTTCAGTTTTTCTTATATATCATCCAAATCGTCGATATACGTAGAAATAGCATCGATTTAGAATTTCGGATAATTTGTGCAGTTTATCATCCAAATCGTCGATATACGTAGAATTAGCATCGTTTTCGAATTTTTACATTCTTCTTGGAAATTCGTTAAAATTTCAGTTTTTCTTATATATCATCCAAATCGTCGATATACGTAGAATTAGCATCGTTTTCGAATTTCGGTTAATTTTTACAGTTTATCATCCAAATCGTCGATATACGTAGAATTAGCATCGTTTTCGAATTTCGGTTAATTTTTACATTTTTCCTGGAAATCGATAAAATTCAATTTTTCTTATATATCTATAGAAATAGCATCGTTTTCAAATTTTGGTTAATTTTTACACTATTCTTGCAAATTCGTTGAAATTTCAGTTTTTCTTATATAACATCCAAATCGTCGATATACGAGAAATAGCATCGTTTTCGAATTGTAGTTAATTTTTACATTTTTCTTGGAAATTCGCTAAAATTCAATTTTTCTTATATATCTATAGAAATAGCATCGTTTTCAAATTTTGGTTAATTTTTACATTTTTCTTGGAAATTCGCTAAAATTCAATTTTTCTTATATATTTATAGAAATAGAATCGTTTTCAAATTTTGGTTAATTTTTACATTTTTCTTGCAAATTCGTTAAAATTTCAGTTTTTCTTATATAACATCCAAATCGTCGATATACGAGAAATAGCATCGTTTTCGAATTGTAGTTAATTTTTACATTTTTCTTGGAAATTCGCTAAAATTCAATTTTTCTTATATATCTATAGAAATAGCATCGTTTTCAAATTTTGGTTAATTTTTACATTTTTCTTGGAAATTCGGTAAAATTCAATTTTTCTTATATATCTATAGAAATAGCATCGTTTTCAAATTTTGGTTAATTTTTACATTATTCTTGCAAATTCGTTAAAATTTCAGTTTTTCTTATATACCATCAAAATCGTCGATATACGAGAAATAGCAACGATTTACAATTTCGGTTAATTTTTACAGGTTACTCGGAAATTCGCAAAAATTCAAGTTTTTTAAATATCTTCCCAATCATCTAGATACTTAGAAATAGCATCGTTTTCAAATTTTGGTTAATTTTTTCATTTTTCTTTCAGATTCGCTAAAGTCCAATTTTTCTTATATATCTATAGAAATAGCATTGTTTTCAAATTTTGGTTAATTTTTACATTTTTGTTGGAAATTAGTTAAAATTTCAGTTTTTCTTATATATCATCCAAATCGTCGATATACGTAGAAATAGCAACGATTTAGAATTTCGGTTAATTTTTACAGTTTACTCGGAAATTCGATAAAATTCAATTTTTCCTAAATATATTCCATATCATCTATATACGTAGAAATAGCATCGTTTTCAAATTTTGGTTAATTTTACATTTTTCTTGCAAATTCGCTAAAAGTCAATTTTTCTTATATATATATAGAAATAGCATCGTTTTCAAATTTTAGTTAATTTTTACATTTTTCTTGCAAATTCGTTAAAATTTCAGTTTTTCTTATATAACATCCAAATCGTCGATATACGAGAAATAGCATCGTTTTCGAATTGTAGTTAATTTTTACATTTTTCTTGGAAATTCGCTAAAATTCAATTTTTCTTATATATCTATAGAAATAGCATCGTTTTCAAATTTTGGTTAATTTTTACATTTTTCTTGGAAATTCGCTAAAATTCAATTTTTCTTATATATCTATAGAAATAGCATCGTTTTCAAATTTTGGTTAATTTTACATTTTTCTTGCAAATTCGCTAAAAGTCAATTTTTCTTATATATATATAGAAATAGCATCGTTTTCAAATTTTAGTTAATTTTTACATTTTTCTTGCAAATTCGTTAAAATTTCAGTTTTTCTTATATAACATCCAAATCGTCGATATACGAGAAATAGCATCGTTTTCGAATTGTAGTTAATTTTTACATTTTTCTTGGAAATTCGCTAAAATTCAATTTTTCTTATATATCTATAGAAATAGCATCGTTTTCAAATTTTGGTTAATTTTTACATTATTCTTGCAAATTCGTTAAAATTTCAGTTTTTCTTATATACCATCAAAATCGTCGATATACGAGAAATAGCAACGATTTACAATTTCGGTTAATTTTTTCATTTTTCTTTCCGATTCGCTAAATGTCAATTTTTCTTATATATCTATAGAAATAGCATTGTTTTCAAATTTTGGTTAATTTTTACATTTTTGTTGGAAATTAGTTAAAATTTCAGTTTTTCTTATATATCATCCAAATCGTCGATATACGTAGAAATAGCATCGAATTAGAATTTCGGTTAATTTTTACAGTTTACTCGGAAATTCGCTAAAATTCAATTTTTCTTAAATATATTCCATATCATCTATATACGTAGAAATAGCATCGTTTTCAAATTTTGGGTAATTTTTACATTATTCTTGCAAATTCGTTAAAATTTCAGTTTTTCTTATATACCATCAAAATCGTCGATATACGAGAAATAGCAACGATTTACAATTTCGGTTAATTTTTACAGTTTACTCGGAAATTCGCAAAAATTCAAGTTTTTTAAATATCTTCCCAATCATCTAGATACTTAGAAATAGCATCGTTTTCAAATTTTGGTTAATTTTTTCATTTTTCTTTCAGATTCGCTAAAGTTCAATTTTTCTTATATATCTATAGAAATAGCATTGTTTTCAAATTTTGGTTAATTTTTACATTTTTGTTGGAAATTAGTTAAAATTTCAGTTTTTCTTATATATCATCCAAATCGTCGATATACGTAGAAATAGCAACGATTTAGAATTTCGGTTAATTTTTACAGTTTACTCGGAAATTCGATAAAATTCAATTTTTCCTAAATATATTCCATATCATCTATATACGTAGAAATAGCATCGTTTTCAAATTTTGGTTAATTTTACATTTTTCTTGCAAATTCGCTAAAAGTCAATTTTTCTTATATATATATAGAAATAGCATCGTTTTCAAATTTTAGTTAATTTTTACATTTTTCTTGCAAATTCGTTAAAATTTCAGTTTTTCTTATATAACATCCAAATCGTCGATATACGAGAAATAGCATCGTTTTCGAATTGTAGTTAATTTTTACATTTTTCTTGGAAATTCGCTAAAATTCAATTTTTCTTATATATCTATAGAAATAGCATCGTTTTCAAATTTTGGTTAATTTTTACATTTTTCTTGGAAATTCGCTAAAATTCAATTTTTCTTATATATCTATAGAAATAGCATCGTTTTCAAATTTTGGTTAATTTTACATTTTTCTTGCAAATTCGCTAAAAGTCAATTTTTCTTATATATATATAGAAATAGCATCGTTTTCAAATTTTAGTTAATTTTTACATTTTTCTTGCAAATTCGTTAAAATTTCAGTTTTTCTTATATAACATCCAAATCGTCGATATACGAGAAATAGCATCGTTTTCGAATTGTAGTTAATTTTTACATTTTTCTTGGAAATTCGCTAAAATTCAATTTTTCTTATATATCTATAGAAATAGCATCGTTTTCAAATTTTGGTTAATTTTTACATTATTCTTGCAAATTCGTTAAAATTTCAGTTTCTCTTATATACCATCAAAATCGTCGATATACGAGAAATAGCAACGATTTACAATTTCGGTTAATTTTTTCATTTTTCTTTCAGATTCGCTAAATGTCAATTTTTCTTATATATCTATAGAAATAGCATTGTTTTCAAATTTTGGTTAATTTTTACATTTTTGTTGGAAATTAGTTAAAATTTCAGTTTTTCTTATATATCATCCAAATCGTCGATATACGTAGAAATAGCATCGAATTAGAATTTCGGTTAATTTTTACAGTTTACTCGGAAATTCGCTAAAATTCAATTTTTCTTAAATATATTCCATATCATCTATATACGTAGAAATAGCATCGTTTTCAAATTTTGGGTAATTTTTACATTATTCTTGCAAATTCGTTAAAATTTCAGTTTTTCTTATATACCATCAAAATCGTCGATATACGAGAAATAGCAACGATTTACAATTTCGGTTAATTTTTACAGTTTACTCGGAAATTCGCAAAAATTCAAGTTTTTTAAATATCTTCCCAATCATCTAGATACGTAGAAATAGCATCGTTTTCAAATTTTGGTTAATTTTTTCATTTTTCTTTCGGATTCGCTAAAGTTCAATTTTTCTTATATATCTATAGAAATAGCATTGTTTTCAAATTTTGGTTAATTTTTACATTTTTGTTGGAAATTAGTTAAAATTTCAGTTTTTCTTATATATCATCCAAATCGTCGATATACGTAGAAATAGCAACGATTTAGAATTTCGGTTAATTTTTACAGTTTACTCGGAAATTCGATAAAATTCAATTTTTCCTAAATATATTCCATATCATCTATATACGTAGAAATAGCAGCGTTTTCAAATTTTGGTTAATTTTACATTTTTCTTGCAAATTCGCTAAAAGTCAATTTTTCTTATATATCTATAGAAATAGCATCGTTTTCAAATTTTAGTTAATTTTTACATTTTTCTTGCAAATTCGTTAAAATTTCAGTTTTTCTTATATAACATCCAAATCGTCGATATACGAGAAATAGCATCGTTTTCGAATTGTAGTTAATTTTTACATTTTTCTTGGAAATTCGCTAAAATTCAATTTTTCTTATATATCTATAGAAATAGCATCGTTTTCGAATTTCGGTTAATTTTTACATTTTTCTTGGAAATCGATAAAATTCAATTTTTCTTATATATCTATAGAAATAGCATCGTTTTCAAATTTTGGTTAATTTTTACATTTTTCTTGGAAATTCGCTAAAATTCAATTTTTCTTATATATCTATAGAAATAGCATTGTTTTCAAATTTTGGTTAATTTTTACACTTTTCTTGGAAATTCGCTAAAATTCAATTTTTCCTATATATCTATAGAAATAGCATCGTTTTCAAATTTTGGTTAATTTTTACATTTTTCTTGCTAATTGGTTAAAATTTCAGTTTTTCTTATATATCATCCAAATCGTCGATATACGTAGAATTAGCATCGTTTTCGAATTTCGGTTAATTTTTACATTTTTCTTGGAAATCGCTAAAATTCAATTTTTCTTAAATATTTTCCAAGTCATCTAGATACGTAGAAATAGCACCGTTTTCAAATTTTTGTTCATTTTTACATTTTTCTTGGAAATTCGCTAAAATTCAATTCTTCTTAAATATCTTCCAAATCATATAGATCCGTAGAAATAGCATCCTTTCAAATTATGGTAAATTTTTACATTTTCCTTGGAAATTCGCTAAAACTTCAGTTTTTCTTATATTTCATCCAAATCGTCGATATACGTAGAATTAGCATCGTTTTCGAATTTCGGTTAGTTTTTACATTTTTCTTGGAAATCGATAAAATTCAATTTTTCTTATATATCTATAGAAATAGCATCGTTTTCAAATTTTTACATTTTTCTTGGAAATTCGCTAAAATTTCAGATTTTCTTATATATCAACCAAATCGTCGATATACGGAGAAATAGCATCGATTTAGGATTTCGGTTAATTTTTACATTTTTCTTAGAAATTCGCTAAAATCAATTTTACTTATATACCTATAGAAATAGAATCGTTTTCAAATTTTGGTTAATTTTTACATTTTTCTTGCAAATTCGTTAAAATTTCAGTTTTTCTTATATATCATCCAATTTGTCGATATACGTAGAATTAGCATCATTTTCGAATTTTGGTTAATTATTACATATTTCATGGAAATCGATAAAATTCAATTTTTCTTATATATCTATAGAAATAGAATCGTTTTCAAATTTTGGTTAATTTTTACATTTTTCTTGCAAATTCGCTAAAATTGAATTTTCCTTATATATCTATAGAAATAGAATCGTTTTCAAATTTTGGCTAATTTTTACATTTTTCTTGCAAATTCGTTAAAATTTGAGTTTTTCTTATATATCATCCAAATCGTCGATATACGTAGAATTAGCATCGTTTTCGAATTTCGGTTAATTTTTACATTTTTCTTGGAAATCGTTAAAATTCAATTTTTCTTAAATATTTTCCAAATCATCTAGATACGTAGAAATAGCATCTTTTTCAAATTTTTGTTAATTTTTACATTTTTCTTGGAAATTCGCTAAAATTTCAGATTTTCTTATATATCAACCAAATCGTCGATATACGTAGAAATAGCAACGATTTAGAATTTCGGTTAATTTGTGCAGTTTACTCGGAAATTCGCTAAAATCCAATTTTTCTTAAATATTTTCCAAATCATCTAGATACGTAGAAATAGCATCGTTTTCAAATTTTTGTTAATTTTTACATTTTTCTTGGAAATGTGCTAAAATTCAATTTTTCTTATATATCTATAGAAATAGCCTCGTTTTCAAATTTTTACATTTTTCTTGGAAATTCGCTAAAATTTCAGATTTTCTTATATATCAACCAAATCGTCGATATACGTAGAAATAGCATCGATTTAGAATTTCGGTTAATTTTTACATTTTTCTTGGAAATTCGCTAAAATTCAATTCTTCTTAAATATCTTCCAAATCATATAGATCCGTAGAAATAGCATCCTTTCAAATTATGGTAAATTTTTACATTTTCCTTGGAAATTCGCTAAAATTTCAGATTTTCTTATATATCAACCAAATCGTCGATATACGTAGAAATAGCATCGATTTAGGATTTCGGTTAATTTTTACATTTTTCTTAGAAATTCGCTAAAATCAATTTTACTTATACACCTATAGAAATAGAATCGTTTTCAAATTTTGGTTAATTTTTACATTTTTCTTGCAAATTCGTTAAAATTTCAGTTTTTCTTATATATCATCCAATTTGTCGATATACGTAGAATTAGCATCATTTTCGAATCTTGGTTAATTTTTACATATTTCCTGGAAATCGATAAAATTCAATTTTTCTTATATATCTATAGAAATAGAATCGTTTTCAAATTTTGGTTAATTTTTACATTTTTCTTGCAAATTCGCTAAAATTGAATTTTCCTTATATATCTATAGAAATAGAATCGTTTTCAAATTTTGGTTAATTTTTACATTTTTCTTGCAAATTCGTTAAAATTTGAGTTTTTCTTATATATCATCCAAATCGTCGATATACGTAGAATTAGCATCGTTTTCGAATTTCGGTTAATTTTTACATTTTTCTTGGAAATCGTTAAAATTCAATTTTTCTTAAATATTTTCCAAATCATCTAGATACGTAGAAATAGCATCTTTTTCAAATTTTTGTTAATTTTTACATTTTTCTTGGAAATTCGCTAAAATTTCAGATTTTCTTATATATCAACCAAATCGTCGATATACGTAGAAATAGCAACGATTTAGAATTTCGGTTAATTTGTGCAGTTTGCTCGGAAATTCGCTAAAATCCAATTTTTCTTAAATATTTTCCAAATCATCTAGATACGTAGAAATAGCATCGCTTTCAAATTTTTGTTAATTTTTACATTTTTCTTGGAAATGTGCTAAAATTCAATTTTTCTTATATATCTATAGAAATAGCCTCGTTTTCAAGTTTTTACATTTTTCTTGGAAATTCGCTAAAATTTCAGATTTTCTTATATATCAACCAAATCGTCGATATACGTAGAAATAGCATCGAATTAGAACTTCGGTTAATTTTTACAGTTTACTCGGAAATTCGCTAAAATTCAAATTTTCTTAAATAACTTCCAAATCAACTAAATACGTAGAGATAGCATCGTTTTCAAATTTTGGTTAATTTTTACATTTTTCTTGGAAATTCGCTAAAATTTCAGATTTTCTTATGTATTATCCAAATTGTCGATATACGTAGAAATGCAACGATTTATATATAGGGTTAATTTTTACAATTTTTTGGATATTCTCTAAAATTCAAATTTTCTTAAGTTTCTTCCAAATCATCTAGACACGTAGAAATGGCAACGTTTTCAAATTTTGATTAATCTTTAGATTTATCTTGGAAATTCGCTAAAATTTCAGTTATTCTTATATATCATCCAAATCGTCGATATACGTAGAATTAGCATCGTTTTCGAATTTTTACATTCTTGGAAATTCGTTAAAATTTCAGTTTTTCTTATATATCATCCAAATCGTCGATATACGTAGAATTAGCATCGTTTTCGAATTTCGGTCAATTTTTACAGTTTATCATCCAAATCGTCGATATACGTAGAATTAGCATCGTTTTCGAATTTCGGTTAATTTTTACATTTTTCCTGGAAATCGATAAAATTCAATTTTTCTTATATATCTATAGAAATAGAATCGTTTTCAAATTTTGGTTAATTTTTACATTTTTCTTGCAAATTCGTTAAAATTTCAGTTTTCCTTATATAACATCCAAATCGTCGATATACGTAGAATTAGCATCGTTTTCGAATTTCGGTTAATTTTTACATTTTTCTTGGAAATCGATAAAATTCAATTTTTCTTATATATCTATAGAAATAGCATCGCTTTCAAATTTTGGTTAATTTTTACATTTTTCTTGCAAATTCGTTAAAATTTCAGTTTTTCTTATATATCATCCAAATCGTCGATATACGTAGAATTAGCATCGTTTTCGAATTTCGGTTAATTTTTACAGTTTATCATCCAAATCGTCGATGTACGTAGAATTAGCAGCGTTTTCGAATTTCGGTTAATTTTTACATTTTTCCTGGAAATCGATAAAATTCAATTTTTCTTATATATCTATAGAAATAGAATCGTTTTCAAATTTTGGTTAATTTTTACATTTTTCTGGAAAATTCGTTAAAATTTCAGTTTTCCTTATATATCATCCAAATCGTCGATATACGTAGAATTAGCATCGTTTTCAAATTTCGGTTAATTTTTACATTTTTCTTGGAAATCGATAAAATTCAATTTTTCTTATATATCTATAGAAATAGCATCGTTTTCAAATTTTGGTTAATTTTTACATTTTTCTTGGAAATTCGCTAAAATTTCAGATTTTCTTATGTATTATCCAAATTGTCGATATACGTAGAAATGCAACGATTTATATATAGGGTTAATTTTTACAATTTTTTGGATATTCTCTAAAATTCAAATTTTCTTAAGTTTCTTCCAAATCATCTAGACACGTAGAAATGGCAACGTTTTCAAATTTTGATTAATCTTTAGATTTATCTTGGAAATTCGCTAAAATTTCAGTTATTCTTATATATCATCCAAATCGTCGATATACGTAGAATTAGCATCGTTTTCGAATTTCGGTTAATTTTTACATTTTTCTTGGAAATTCGCTAAAAGTATTTTTTCTTATATATCTATAGAAATAGCATCGTTTTCAAATTTTGGTTAATTTTTACATTTCTCTTGGAAATTCGTTAAAATTTCAGTTTTTCTTATATATCATCCAAATGGTCGATATACGTAGAAATAGCAACGATTTAGAATTTCAGTTAATTTTTACAATTTACTCGGAAATTCTCTAAAATTCAATTCTTCTTAAATAATTTCCAAATCATCTAGATACGTAGAAATAGCATCGTTTTCAAATTTTGGTTAATTCTTACAATTTACTCGGAAATTTGTTAAAATTCAATTTTTCTTAAATATCTTCCAAATGATCTAGATACGTAGAAATAACATCGTATTCAAATTTGGTTAATTTTTACATTTCTCTTGGAAATTCGTTAAAATTTCAGTTTTTCTTATATATTATCCAAATCGTCGATATACGTAGAAATAGCATCGATTTAGAATTTCGGATAATTTGTGCAGTTTATCATCCAAATCGTCGATATACGTAGAATTAGCATCGTTTTCGGATTTTTACATTCTTCTTGGAAATTCGTTAAAATTTCAGTTTTTCTTATATATCATCCAAATCGTCGATATACGTAGAATTAGCATCGTTTTCGAATTTCGGTCAATTTTTACAGTTTATCATCCAAATCGTCGATATACGTAGAATTAGCATCGTTTTCGAATTTCGGTTAATTATTACATTTTTCCTGGAAATCGATAAAATTCAATTTTTCTTATATATCTATAGAAATAGAATCGTTTTCAAATTTTGGTTAATTTTTACATTTTTCTTGCAAATTCGTTAAAATTTCAGTTTTTCTTATATATCATCCAAATCGTCGATATACGTAGAATTAGCATCGTTTTCGAATTTCGGTTAATTTTTGCAGTTTATCATCCAAATCATCGATATACGTAGAATTAGCAGCGTTTTCGAATTTCGGTTAATTTTTACATTTTTCCTGGAAATCGATAAAATTCAATTTTTCTTATATATCTATAGAAATAGAATCGTTTTCAAATTTTGGTTAATTTTTACATTTTTCTGGAAAATTCGTTAAAATTTCAGTTTTCCTTATATATCATCCAAATCGTCGATATACGTAGAATTAGCATCGTTTTCAAATTTCGGTTAATTTTTACATTTTTCTTGGAAATCGATAAAATTCCATTTTTCTTATATATCTATAGAAATAGCATCGTTTTCAAATTTTGGTTAATTTTTACATTTTTCTTGGAAATTCGCTAAAATTCAATTTTTCTTATATATCTATAGAAATAGAATCGTTTTCAAATTTTGGTTAATTTTTACATTTTTCTTGCAAATTCGTTAAAATTTCAGTTTTTCTTATATATCATCCAAATCGTCGATATACGTAGAATTAGCATCGTTTTCGAATTTCGGTTAATTTTTACAGTTTATCATCCAAATCGTCGATATACGTAGAATTAGCATCATTTTCGAATTTCGGTTAATTTTTACATTTTTCTTGGAAATCGATAAAATTCAATTTTTCTTATATATCTATAGAAATAGCATCGTTTTCAAATTTTGGTTAATTTTTACATTTTTCTTGGAAATTCGCTAAAATTCATTTTTTCTTATATCTATAGAAATAGAATCCTTTTCAAATTTTGGTTAATTTGTACATTTTTCTTGCAAATTCGTTAAAATTTCAGTTTTTCTTATATATCATCCAAATCGTCGATATACGTAGAAATAGCACCGTTTTCAAATTTTTGTTAATTTTTACACTTTTCTTGGAAATTCGCTAAAATTCAATTTTTCTTATATATCTATAGAAATAGCATCGTTTTCAAATTTTGGTTAATTTTTACATTTTTCTTGCAAATTCGTTAAAATTTCAGTTTTTCTTATATATCATCCAAATCATCTAGATACGTAGAAATAGCACCGTTTTCAAATTTTTGTTAATTTTTACATTTTTCTTGGAAATTCGCTAAAATTCAATTCGTCTTAAATATCTTCCAAATCATATAGATCCGTAGAAATAGCATCCTTTCAAATTATGGTAAATTTTTACATTTTCCATGGAAATTCGCTAAAACTTCACTTTTTCTTATATATCATCCAAATCGTCGATATACGTAGAATTAGTATCGTTTTCGAATTTCGGTTAATTTTTACATTTTTCTTGGAAATTGATAAAATTCAATTTTTCTTATATATCTATAGAAATAGCATCGTTTTCAAATTTTGGTTAATTTTTACATTTTTCTTGGAAATTCGCTAAAATTCAATTTTTCTTATATCTATAGAAATAGAATCGTTTTCAAATTTTGGTTAATTTGTACATTTTTCTTGCAAATTCGTTAAAATTTCAGTTTTTCTTATATATCATCCAAATCGTCGATATACGTAGAAATAGCACCGTTCTCAAATTTTTGTTAATTTTTACACTTTTCTTGGAAATTCGCTAAAATTCAATTTTGCTTATATATCTATAGAATTAGCATCGTTTTCGAATTTCGGTTAATTTTTACATTTTTCTTGGAAATCGCTAAAATTCAATTTTTCTTAAATATTTTCCAAATCATCTAGATACGTAGAAATACCACCGTTTTCAAATTTTTGTTAATTTTTACATTTTTCTTGGAAATTCGCTAAAATTCAATTCGTCTTAAATATCTTCCAAATCATATAGATCCGTAGAAATAGCATCCTTTCAAATTATGGTAAATTTTTACATTTTCCATGGAAATTCGCTAAAACTTCACTTTTTCTTATATATCATCCAAATCGTCGATATACGTAGAATTAGTATCGTTTTCGAATTTCGGTTAATTTTTACATTTTTCTTGGAAATTGATAAAATTCAATTTTTCTTATATATCTATAGAAATAGCATCGTTTTCAAATTTTTACATTTTTCTTGGAAATTCGTTAAAATTTCAGATTTTCTTATATATCAACCAAATCGTCGATATACGTAGAAATAGCATCGATTTAGGATTTCGGTTAATTTTTACATTTTTCTTGCAAATTCGGTAAAATTGAATTTTTCTTATATATCTATAGAAATAGAATCGTTTTCAAATTTTGGTTAATTTTTACATTTTCTGCAAATTCGTTAAAATTTGAGTTTTTCTTATATATCATCCAAATCGTCGATATACGTAGAATTAGCATCGTTTTCGAATTTCGGTTAATTTTTTCATTTTTCTTGGAAATCGCTAAAATTCAATTTTTCTTAAATATTTTCCAAATCATCTAGATACGTAGAAATAGCATCTTGTTCAAATTTTTGTTGATTTTTACATTTTTCTTTCAGATTCGCTAAAATTCAATTTTTCCTATATATCTATAGAAATAGCATCGTTTTCAAATTTTGGTTAATTTTTACATTTTTCTTGCTAATTGGTTAAAATTTCAGTTTTTCTTATATATCATCCAAATCGTCGATATACGTAGAATTAGCATCGTTTTCGAATTTCGGTTAATTTTTACATTTTTCTTGGAAATCGCTAAAATTCAATTTTTCTTAAATATTTTCCAAGTCATCTAGATACGTAGAAATAGCACCGTTTTCAAATTTTTGTTCATTTTTACATTTTTCTTGGAAATTCGCTAAAATTCAATTCTTCTTAAATATCTTCCAAATCATATAGATCCGTAGAAATAGCATCCTTTCAAATTATGGTAAATTTTTACATTTTCCTTGGAAATTCGCTAAAACTTCAGTTTTTCTTATATTTCATCCAAATCGTCGATATACGTAGAATTAGCATCGTTTTCGAATTTCGGTTAGTTTTTACATTTTTCTTGGAAATCGATAAAATTCAATTTTTCTTATATATCTATAGAAATAGCATCGTTTTCAAATTTTTACATTTTTCTTGGAAATTCGCTAAAATTTCAGATTTTCTTATATATCAACCAAATCGTCGATATACGGAGAAATAGCATCGATTTAGGATTTCGGTTAATTTTTACATTTTTCTTAGAAATTCGCTAAAATCAATTTTACTTATATACCTATAGAAATAGAATCGTTTTCAAATTTTGGTTAATTTTTACATTTTTCTTGCAAATTCGTTAAAATTTCAGTTTTTCTTATATATCATCCAATTTGTCGATATACGTAGAATTAGCATCATTTTCGAATTTTGGTTAATTATTACATATTTCATGGAAATCGATAAAATTCAATTTTTCTTATATATCTATAGAAATAGAATCGTTTTCAAATTTTGGTTAATTTTTACATTTTTCTTGCAAATTCGCTAAAATTGAATTTTCCTTATATATCTATAGAAATAGAATCGTTTTCAAATTTTGGCTAATTTTTACATTTTTCTTGCAAATTCGTTAAAATTTGAGTTTTTCTTATATATCATCCAAATCGTCGATATACGTAGAATTAGCATCGTTTTCGAATTTCGGTTAATTTTTACATTTTTCTTGGAAATCGTTAAAATTCAATTTTTCTTAAATATTTTCCAAATCATCTAGATACGTAGAAATAGCATCTTTTTCAAATTTTTGTTAATTTTTACATTTTTCTTGGAAATTCGCTAAAATTTCAGATTTTCTTATATATCAACCAAATCGTCGATATACGTAGAAATAGCATCGAATTAGAACTTCGGTTAATTTTTACAGTTTACTCGGAAATTCGCTAAAATTCAATTTTTCTTAAATATCTTCCAAATCAACTAAATACGTAGAGATAGCATCGTTTTCAAATTTTGGTTAATTTTTACATTTTTCTTGGAAATTCGCAAAAATTTCAGATTTTCTTATGTATTATCCAAATTGTCGATATACGTAGAAATGCAACGATTTATATACAGGGTTAATTTTTACAATTTTTTGGATATTCTCTAAAATTCAAATTTTCTTAAGTTTCTTCCAAATCATCTAGACACGTAGAAATGGCAACGTTTTCAAATTTTGATTATCTTTAGATTTATCTTGGAAATTCGCTAAAATTTCAGTTTTTCTTATATATCATCCAAATCGTCGATATACGTAGAATTAGCATCGTTTTCGAATTTCGGTTAATTTTTACATTTTTCTTGGAAATTCGCTAAAAGTAATTTTTCTTATTTATCTTCCAAATGATCTAGATACGTAGAAATAACATCGTTTTCAAATTTTGGATAATTCTTACATTTTACTCGGAAATTCGTTAAAATTCCAGTTTTTCTTATATATCATTAAAATCGTCGATATACGTAGACATAGCATCGATTTAGAATTTCGGTTAATTTTTACATTTTTCTTGGAAATTCGCTAAAATTCAATTCTTCTTAAATATCTTCCAAATCATATAGATCCGTAGAAATAGCATCCTTTCAAATTATGGTAAATTTTTACATTTTCCTTGGAAATTCGCTAAAACTTCAGTTTTTCTTATATATCATCCAAATCGTCGATATACGTAGAATTAGCATCGTTTTCGAATTTCGGTTAATTTTTACATTTTTCTTGGAAATCGATAAAATTCAATTTTTCTTATATATCTATAGAAATAGCATCGTTTTCAAATTTTTACATTTTTCTTGGAAATTCGCTAAAATTTCAGATTTTCTTATATATCAACCAAATCGTCGATATACGTAGAAATAGCATCGATTTAGGATTTCGGTTAATTTTTACATTTTTCTTAGAAATTCGCTAAAATCAATTTTACTTATATACCTATAGAAATAGAATCGTTTTCAAATTTTGGTTAATTTTTACATTTTTCCTGCAAATTCGTTAAAATTTCAGTTTTTCTTATATATCATCCAATTTGTCGATATACGTAGAATTAGCATCATTTTCGAATCTTGGTTAATTTTTACATATTTCCTGGAAATCGATAAAATTCAATTTTTCTTATATATCTATAGAAATAGAATCGTTTTCGAATTTCGGTTAATTTTTACATTTTTCCTGGAAATCGATAAAATTCAATTTTTCTTATATATCTATAGAAATAGAATCGTTTTCAAATTTTGGTTAATTTTTACATTTTTCTTGCAAATTCGTTAAAATTTCAGTTTTCCTTATATAACATCCAAATCGTCGATATACGTAGAATTAGCATCGTTTTCGAATTTCGGTTAATTTTTACATTTTTCTTGGAAATCGATAAAATTCAATTTTTCTTATATATCTATAGAAATAGCATCGTTTTCAAATTTTGGTTAATTTTTACATTTTTCTTGCAAATTCGTTAAAATTTCAGTTTTTCTTATATATCATCCAAATCGTCGATATACGTAGAATTAGCATCGTTTTCGAATTTCGGTTAATTTTTACAGTTTATCATCCAAATCGTCGATATACGTAGAATTAGCAGCGTTTTCGAATTTCGGTTAATTTTTACATTTTTCCTGGAAATCGATAAAATTCAATTTTTCTTATATATCTATAGAAATAGAATCGTTTTCAAATTTTGGTTAATTTTTACATTTTTCTGGAAAATTCGTTAAAATTTCAGTTTTCCTTATATATCATCCAAATCGTCGATATACGTAGAATTAGCATCGTTTTCAAATTTCGGTTAATTTTTACATTTTTCTTGGAAATCGATAAAATTCAATTTTTCTTATATATCTATAGAAATAGCATCGTTTTCAAATTTTGGTTAATTTTTACATTCTTCTTGGAAATTCGCTAAAATTCAATTTTTCTTAAATAACTTCCAAATCAACTAAATACGTAGAGATAGCATCGTTTTCAAATTTTGGTTAATTTTTACATTTTTCTTGGAAATTCGCTAAAATTTCAGATTTTCTTATGTATTATCCAAATTGTCGATATACGTAGAAATGCAACGATTTATATATAGGGTTAATTTTTACAATTTTTTGGATATTCTCTAAAATTCAAATTTTCTTAAGTTTCTTCCAAATCATCTAGACACGTAGAAATGGCAACGTTTTCAAATTTTGATTAATCTTTAGATTTATCTTGGAAATTCGCTAAAATTTCAGTTATTCTTATATATCATCCAAATCGTCGATATACGTAGAATTAGCATCGTTTTCAAATTTTGGTTAATTTTTACATTCTTCTTGGAAATTCGCTAAAATTCAATTTTTCTTAAATAACTTCCAAATCAACTAAATACGTAGAGATAGCATCGTTTTCAAATTTTGGTTAATTTTTACATTTTTCTTGGAAATTCGCTAAAATTTCAGATTTTCTTATGTATTATCCAA
This sequence comes from Agrilus biguttatus, assembly GCA_963921985.1. NCBI lineage: Eukaryota > Metazoa > Arthropoda > Insecta > Coleoptera > Buprestidae > Agrilus > Agrilus biguttatus. The sequence goes on along the minus strand of OY998127.1, from coordinate 12,256,067 downwards.
ATTGTCGATATACGTAGAAATGCAACGATTTATATATAGGGTTAATTTTTACAATTTTTTGGATATTCTCTAAAATTCAAATTTTCTTAAGTTTCTTCCAAATCATCTAGACACGTAGAAATGGCAACGTTTTCAAATTTTGGTTAATTTTTACATTTCTCTTGGAAATTCGTTAAAATTTCAGTTTTTCTTATATATCATCCAAATGGTCGATATACGTAGAAATAGCAACGATTTAGAATTTCAGTTAATTTTTACAATTTACTCGGAAATTCTCTAAAATTCAATTCTTCTTAAATAATTTCCAAATCATCTAGATACGTAGAAATAGCATCGTTTTCAAATTTTGGTTAATTCTTACAATTTACTCGGAAATTTGTTAAAATTCAATTTTTCTTAAATATCTTCCAAATGATCTAGATACGTAGAAATAACATCGTATTCAAATTTGGTTAATTTTTACATTTCTCTTGGAAATTCGTTAAAATTTCAGTTTTTCTTATATATCATCCAAATCGTCGATATACGTAGAAATAGCATCGATTTAGAATTTCGGATAATTTGTGCAGTTTATCATCCAAATCGTCGATATACGTAGAATTAGCATCGTTTTCGAATTTTTACATTCTTCTTGGAAATTCGTTAAAATTTCAGTTTTTCTTATATATCATCCAAATCGTCGATATACGTAGAATTAGCATCGTTTTCGAATTTCGGTCAATTTTTACAGTTTATCATCCAAATCGTCGATATACGTAGAATTAGCATCGTTTTCGAATTTCGGTTAATTTTTACATTTTTCCTGGAAATCGATAAAATTCAATTTTTCTTATATATCTATAGAAATAGAATCGTTTTCAAATTTTGGTTAATTTTTACATTTTTCTTGCAAATTCATTAAAATTTCAGTTTTTCTTATATATCATCCAAATCGTCGATATACGTAGAATTAGCATCGTTTTCGAATTTCGGTTAATTTTTGCAGTTTATCATCCAAATCATCGATATACGTAGAATTAGCAGCGTTTTCGAATTTCGGTTAATTTTTACATTTTTCCTGGAAATCGATAAAATTCAATTTTTCTTATATATCTATAGAAATAGCATCGTTTTCAAATTTTGGTTAATTTTTACATTTTTCTTGGAAATTCGCTAAAATTCAACTTTTCTTATATATCTATAGAAATAGAATCGTTTTCAAATTTTGGTTAATTTTTACATTTTTCTTGCAAATTCGTTAAAATTTCAGTTTTTCTTATATATCATCCAAATCGTCGATATACGTAGAATTAGCATCGTTTTCGAATTTCGGTTAATTTTTACAGTTTATCATCCAAATCGTCCATATACGTAGAATTAGCATCATTTTCGAATTTCGGTTAATTTTTACATTTTTCTTGGAAATCGATAAAATTCAATTTTTCTTATATATCTATAGAAATAGCATCGTTTTCAAATTTTGGTTAATTTTTACATTTTTCTTGGAAATTCGCTAAAATTCAATTCTTCTTAAATATCTTCCAAATCATATAGATCCGTAGAAATAGCATCCTTTCAAATTATGGTAAATTTTTACATTTTCCTTGGAAATTCGCTAAAACTTCAGTTTTTCTTATATATCATCCAAATCGTCGATATACGTAGAATTAGCATCGTTTTCGAATTTCGGTTAATTTTTACATTTTTCTTGGAAATCGATAAAATTCAATTTTTCTTATATATCTATAGAAATAGCATCGTTTTCAAATTTTTACATTTTTCTTGGAAATTCGCTAAAATTTCAGATTTTCTTATATATCAACCAAATCGTCGATATACGTAGAAATAGCATCGTTTTCAAATTTTGGTTAATTTTTACATTTTTCTTGGAAATTCGCTAAAATTCATTTTTTCTTATATCTATAGAAATAGAATCCTTTTCAAATTTTGGTTAATTTGTACATTTTTCTTGCAAATTCGTTAAAATTTCAGTTTTTCTTATATATCATCCAAATCGTCGATATACGTAGAAATAGCACCGTTTTCAAATTTTTGTTAATTTTTACACTTTTCTTGGAAATTCGCTAAAATTCAATTTTTCTTATATATCTATAGAAATAGCATCGTTTTCAAATTTTGGTTAATTTTTACATTTTTCTTGCAAATTCGTTAAAATTTCAGTTTTTCTTATATATCATCCAAATCATCTAGATACGTAGAAATAGCACCGTTTTCAAATTTTTGTTAATTTTTACATTTTTCTTGGAAATTCGCTAAAATTCAATTCGTCTTAAATATCTTCCAAATCATATAGATCCGTAGAAATAGCATCCTTTCAAATTATGGTAAATTTTTACATTTTCCATGGAAATTCGCTAAAACTTCACTTTTTCTTATATATCATCCAAATCGTCGATATACGTAGAATTAGTATCGTTTTCGAATTTCGGTTAATTTTTACATTTTTCTTGGAAATTGATAAAATTCAATTTTTCTTATATATCTATAGAAATAGCATCGTTTTCAAATTTTGGTTAATTTTTACATTTTTCTTGGAAATTCGCTAAAATTCAATTTTTCTTATATCTATAGAAATAGAATCGTTTTCAAATTTTGGTTAATTTGTACATTTTTCTTGCAAATTCGTTAAAATTTCAGTTTTTCTTATATATCATCCAAATCGTCGATATACGTAGAAATAGCACCGTTCTCAAATTTTTGTTAATTTTTACACTTTTCTTGGAAATTCGCTAAAATTCAATTTTGCTTATATATCTATAGAATTAGCATCGTTTTCGAATTTCGGTTAATTTTTACATTTTTCTTGGAAATCGCTAAAATTCAATTTTTCTTAAATATTTTCCAAATCATCTAGATACGTAGAAATACCACCGTTTTCAAATTTTTGTTAATTTTTACATTTTTCTTGGAAATTCGCTAAAATTCAATTCGTCTTAAATATCTTCCAAATCATATAGATCCGTAGAAATAGCATCCTTTCAAATTATGGTAAATTTTTACATTTTCCATGGAAATTCGCTAAAACTTCACTTTTTCTTATATATCATCCAAATCGTCGATATACGTAGAATTAGTATCGTTTTCGAATTTCGGTTAATTTTTACACTTTTCTTGGAAATTGATAAAATTCAATTTTTCTTATATATCTATAGAAATAGCATCGATTTCAAATTTTTACATTTTTCTTGGAAATTCGTTAAAATTTCAGATTTTCTTATATATCAACCAAATCGTCGATATACGTAGAAATAGCATCGATTTAGGATTTCGGTTAATTTTTACATTTTTCTTGCAAATTCGGTAAAATTGAATTTTTCTTATATATCTATAGAAATAGAATCGTTTTCAAATTTTGGTTAATTTTTACATTTTCTGCAAATTCGTTAAAATTTGAGTTTTTCTTATATATCATCCAAATCGTCGATATACGTAGAATTAGCATCGTTTTCGAATTTCGGTTAATTTTTTCATTTTTCTTGGAAATCGCTAAAATTCAATTTTTCTTAAATATTTTCCAAATCATCTAGATACGTAGAAATAGCATCTTGTTCAAATTTTTGTTGATTTTTACATTTTTCTTTCAGATTCGCTAAAAGTCAATTTTTCTTATATATCTATAGAAATAGCATTGTTTTCAAATTTTGGTTAATTTTTACATTTTTGTTGGAAATTAGTTAAAATTTCAGTTTTTCTTATATATCATCCAAATCGTCGATATACGAGAAATCGCATCGTTTTCTAATTGTAGTTAATTTTTACATTTTTCTTGGAAATTGATAAAATTCAATTTTTCTTATATATCTATAGAAATAGCATCGTTTTCAAATTTTGGTTAATTTTTACATTTTTCTTGGAAATTCGCTAAAATTCAATTTTTCTTATATCTATAGAAATAGAATCGTTTTCAAATTTTGGTTAATTTGTACATTTTTCTTGCAAATTCGTTAAAATTTCAGTTTTTCTTATATATCATCCAAATCGTCGATATACGTAGAAATAGCACCGTTTTCAAATTTTTGTTAATTTTTACACTTTTCTTGGAAATTCGCTAAAATTCAATTTTTCTTATATATCTATAGAATTAGCATCGTTTTCGAATTTCGGTTAATTTTTACATTTTTCTTGGAAATCGCTAAAATTCAATTTTTCTTAAATATTTTCCAAATCATCTAGATACGTAGAAATAGCACCGTTTTCAAATTTTTGTTAATTTTTACATTTTTCTTGGAAATTCGCTAAAATTCAATTCGTCTTAAATATCTTCCAAATCATATAGATCCGTAGAAATAGCATCCTTTCAAATTATGGTAAATTTTTACATTTTCCATGGAAATTCGCTAAAACTTCACTTTTTCTTATATATCATCCAAATCGTCGATATACGTAGAATTAGTATCGTTTTCGAATTTCGGTTAATTTTTACATTTTTCTTGGAAATTGATAAAATTCAATTTTTCTTATATATCTATAGAAATAGCATCGTTTTCAAATTTTTACATTTTTCTTGGAAATTCGTTAAAATTTCAGATTTTCTTATATATCAACCAAATCGTCGATATACGTAGAAATAGCATCGATTTAGGATTTCGGTTAATTTTTACATTTTTCTTGCAAATTCGGTAAAATTGAATTTTTCTTATATATCTATAGAAATAGAATCGTTTTCAAATTTTGGTTAATTTTTACATTTTCTGCAAATTCGTTAAAATTTGAGTTTTTCTTATATATCATCCAAATCGTCGATATACGTAGAATTAGCATCGTTTTCGAATTTCGGTTAATTTTTTCATTTTTCTTGGAAATCGCTAATATTCAATTTTTCTTAAATATTTTCCAAATCATCTAGATACGTAGAAATAGCATCTTGTTCAAATTTTTGTTGATTTTTACATTTTTCTTTCAGATTCGCTAAAAGTCAATTTTTCTTATATATCTATAGAAATAGCATTGTTTTCAAATTTTGGTTAATTTTTACATTTTTGTTGGAAATTAGTTAAAATTTCAGTTTTTCTTATATATCATCCAAATCGTCGATATACGAGAAATCGCATCGTTTTCTAATTGTAGTTAATCTTTACATTTTTCCTGGAAATCGATAAAATTCAATTTTTCTTATATATCTATAGAAATAGAATCGTTTTCAAATTTTGGTTAATTTTTACATTTTTCTTGCAAATTCGTTAAAATTTCAGTTTTCCTTATATATCATCCAAATCGTCGATATACGTAGAATTAGCATCGTTTTCGAATTTCGGTTAATTTTTACATTTTTCTTGGAAATCGATAAAATTCAATTTTTCTTATATATCTATAGAAATAGCATCGTTTTCAAATTTTGGTTAATTTTTACATTTTTCTTGCAAATTCGTTAAAATTTCAGTTTTTCTTATATATCATCCAAATCGTCGATATACGTAGAATTAGCATCGTTTTCGAATTTCGGTTAATTTTTACAGTTTATCATCCAAATCGTCGATATACGTAGAATTAGCAGCGTTTTCGAATTTCGGTTAATTTTTACATTTTTCCTGGAAATCGATAAAATTCAATTTTTCTTATATATCTATAGAAATAGAACCGTTTTCAAATTTTGGTTAATTTTTACATTTTTCTATCAAATTCGTTAAAATTTCAGTTTTCCTTATATATCATCCAAATCGTCGATATACGTAGAAATAGCACCGTTTTCAAATTTTTGTTAATTTTTACACTTTTCTTGGAAATTCGCTAAATTTCAGTCTTTCTTATATATCATCCAAATCATCTAGATACGTAGAAATAGCACCGTTTTCAAATTTTTGTTAATTTTTACATTTTTCTTGGAAATTCGCTAAAATTCAATTCGTCTTAAATATCTTCCAAATCATATAGATCCGTAGAAATAGCATCCTTTCAAATTATGGTAAATTTTTACATTTTCCATGGAAATTCGCTAAAACTTCACTTTTTCTTATATATCATCCAAATCGTCGATATACGTAGAATTAGTATCGTTTTCGAATTGTAGTTAATTTTTACATTTTTCTTGGAAATTCGCTAAAATTCAATTTTTCTTATATATCTATAGAAATAGCATCGTTTTCAAATTTTGGTTAATTTTTACATTTTTCTTGCAAATTCGTTAAAATTTCAGTTTTTCTTATATATCATCCAAATCGTCGATATACGTAGAATTAGCATCGTTTTCGAATTTCGGTTAATTTTTACAGTTTATCATCCAAATCGTCGATATACGTAGAATTAGCAGCGTTTTCGAATTTCGGTTAATTTTTACATTTTTCCTGGAAATCGATAAAATTCAATTTTTCTTATATATCTATAGAAATAGAATCGTTTTCAAATTTTGGTTAATTTTTACATTTTTCTGGCAAATTCGTTAAAATTTCAGTTTTCCTTATATATCATCCAAATCGTCGATATACGTAGAATTAGCATCGTTTTCAAATTTCGGTTAATTTTTACATTTTTCTTGGAAATCGATAAAATTCAATTTTTCTTATATATCTATAGAAATAGCATCGTTTTCAAATTTTGGTTAATTTTTACATTTTTCTTGGAAATTCGCTAAAATTCAATTTTTCTTATATATCTATAGAAATAGAATCGTTTTCAAATTTTGGTTAATTTTTACATTTTTCTTGCAAATTCGTTAAAATTTCAGTTTTTCTTATATATCATCCAAATCGTCGATATACGTAGAATTAGCATCGTTTTCGAATTTCGGTTAATTTTTACAGTTTATCATCCAAATCGTCGATATACGTAGAATTAGCATCATTTTCGAATTTCGGTTAATTTTTACATTTTTCTTGGAAATCGATAAAATTCAATTTTTCTTATATATCTATAGAAATAGCATCGTTTTCAAATTTTGGTTAATTTTTACATTTTTCTTGGAAATTCGCTAAAATTCAATTTTTCTTATATCTATAGAAATAGAATCGTTTTCAAATTTTGGTTAATTTGTAGATTTTTCTTGCAAATTCGTTAAAACTTCAGTTTTTCTTATATATCATCCAAATCGTCGATATACGTAGAAATAGCACCGTTTTCAAATTTTTGTTAATTTTTACACTTTTCTTGGAAATTCGCTAAAATTCAATTTTTCTTATATATCTATAGAATTAGCATCGTTTTCGAATTTCGGTTAATTTTTACATTTTTCTTGGAAATTCGCTAAAATTCAATTCTTCTTAAATATCTTCCAAATCATATAGATCCGTAGAAATAGCATCCTTTCAAATTATGGTAAATTTTTACATTTTCCTTGGAAATTCGCTAAAACTTCAGTTTTTCTTATATATCAACCAAATCGTCGATATACGGAGAAATAGCATCGATTTAGGATTTCGGTTAATTTTTACATTTTTCTTAGAAATTCGCTAAAATCAATTTTACTTATATACCTATAGAAATAGAATCGTTTTCAAATTTTGGTTAATTTTTACATTTTTCTTGCAAATTCGTTAAAATTTCAGTTTTTCTTATATATCATCCAATTTGTCGATATACGTAGAATTAGCATCATTTTCGAATTTTGGTTAATTATTACATATTTCATGGAAATCGATAAAATTCAATTTTTCTTATATATCTATAGAAATAGAATCGTTTTCAAATTTTGGTTAATTTTTACAATTTTCTTGCAAATTCGCTAAAATTGAATTTTCCTTATATATCTATAGAAATAGAATCGTTTTCAAATTTTGGCTAATTTTTACATTTTTCTTGCAAATTCGTTAAAATTTGAGTTTTTCTTATATATCATCCAAATCGTCGATATACGTAGAATTAGCATCGTTTTCGAATTTCGGTTAATTTTTACATTTTTCTTGGAAATCGATAAAATTCAATTTTTCTTATATATCTATAGAAATAGCATCGTTTTCAAATTTTTACGTTTTTCTTGGAAATTCGCTAAAATTTCAGATTTTCTTATATATCAACCAAATCGTCGATATACGGAGAAATAGCATCGTTTTCGAATTTCGGTTAATTTTTACAGTTTATCATCCAAATCGTCGATATACGTAGAATTAGCAGCGTTTTCGAATTTCGGTTAATTTTTACATTTTTCCTGGAAATCGATAAAATTCAATTTTTGTTATATATCTATAGAAATAGAATCGTTTTCAAATTTTGGTTAATTTTTACATTTTTCTGGCAAATTCGTTAAAATTTCAGTTTTCCTTATATATCATCCAAATCGTCGATATACGTAGAATTAGCATCGTTTTCAAATTTCGGTTAATTTTTACATTTTTCTTGGAAATCGATAAAATTCAATTTTTCTTATATATCTATAGAAATAGCATCGTTTTCAAATTTTGGTTAATTTTTACATTTTTCTTGGAAATTCGCTAAAATTCAATTTTTCTTATATATCTATAGAAATAGAATCGTTTTCAAATTTTGGTTAATTTTTACATTTTTCTTGCAAATTCGTTAAAATTTCAGTTTTTCTTATATATCATCCAAATCGTCGATATACGTAGAATTAGCATCGTTTTCGAATTTCGGTTAATTTTTACAGTTTATCATCCAAATCGTCGATATACGTAGAATTAGCATCATTTTCGAATTTCGGTTAATTTTTACATTTTTCTTGGAAATCGATAAAATTCAATTTTTCTTATATATCTATAGAATTAGCATCGTTTTCGAATTTCGGTTAATTTTTACATTTTTCTTGGAAATTCGCTAAAATTCAATTTTTCTTATATCTATAGAAATAGAATCGTTTTCAAATTTTGGTTAATTTGTAGATTTTTCTTGCAAATTCGTTAAAACTTCAGTTTTTCTTATATATCATCCAAATCGTCGATATACGTAGAAATAGCACCGTTTTCAAATTTTTGTTAATTTTTACACTTTTCTTGGAAATTCGCTAAAATTCAATTTTTCTTATATATCTATAGAATTAGCATCGTTTTCGAATTTCGGTTAATTTTTACATTTTTCTTGGAAATTCGCTAAAATTCAATTCTTCTTAAATATCTTCCAAATCATATAAATCCGTAGAAATAGCATCCTTTCAAATTATGGTAAATTTTTACATTTTCCTTGGAAATTCGCTAAAACTTCAGTTTTTCTTATATATCAACCAAATCGTCGATATACGGAGAAATAGCATCGATTTAGGATTTCGGTTAATTTTTACATTTTTCTTAGAAATTCGCTAAAATCAATTTTACTTATATACCTATAGAAATAGAATCGTTTTCAAATTTTGGTTAATTTTTACATTTTTCTTGCAAATTCGTTAAAATTTCAGTTTTTCTTATATATCATCCAATTTGTCGATATACGTAGAATTAGCATCATTTTCGAATTTTGGTTAATTATTACATATTTCATGGAAATCGATAAAATTCAATTTTTCTTATATATCTATAGAAATAGAATCGTTTTCAAATTTTGGTTAATTTTTACAATTTTCTTGCAAATTCGCTAAAATTGAATTTTCCTTATATATCTATAGAAATAGAATCGTTTTCAAATTTTGGCTAATTTTTACATTTTTCTTGCAAATTCGTTAAAATTTGAGTTTTTCTTATATATCATCCAAATCGTCGATATACGTAGAATTAGCATCGTTTTCGAATTTCGGTTAATTTTTACATTTTTCTTGGAAATCGATAAAATTCAATTTTTCTTATATATCTATAGAAATAGCATCGTTTTCAAATTTTTACATTTTTCTTGGAAATTCGCTAAAATTTCAGATTTTCTTATATATCAACCAAATCGTCGATATACGGAGAAATAGCATCGATTTAGGATTTCGGTTAATTTTTACATTTTTCTTAGAAATTCGCTAAAATCAATTTTACTTATATACCTATAGAAATAGAATCGTTTTCAAATTTTGGTTAATTTTTACATTTTTCTTGCAAATTCGTTAAAATTTCAGTTTTTCTTATATATCATCCAATTTGTCGATATACGTAGAATTAGCATCATTTTCGAATTTTGGTTAATTATTACATATTTCATGGAAATCGATAAAATTCAATTTTTCTTATATATCTATAGAAATAGAATCGTTTTCAAATTTTGGTTAATTTTTACAATTTTCTTGCAAATTCGCTAAAATTGAATTTTCCTTATATATCTATAGAAATAGAATCGTTTTCAAATTTTGGCTAATTTTTACATTTTTCTTGCAAATTCGTTAAAATTTGAGTTTTTCTTATATATCATCCAAATCGTCGATATACGTAGAATTAGCATCGTTTTCGAATTTCGGTTAATTTTTACATTTTTCTTGGAAATTCGCTAAAAGTAATTTTTCTTATTTATCTTCCAAATGATCTAGATACGTAGAAATAACATCGTTTTCAAATTTTGGTTAATTGTTACATTTTACTCGGAAATTCGTTAAAATTCCAGTTTTTCTTATGTATTATCCAAATTGTCGATATACGTAGAAATGCAACGATTTATATACAGGGTTAATTTTTACAATTTTTTGGATATTCTCTAAAATTCAAATTTTCTTAAGTTTCTTCCAAATCATCTAGACACGTAGAAATGGCAACGTTTTCAAATTTTGATTATCTTTAGATTTATCTTGGAAATTCGCTAAAATTTCAGTTTTTCTTATATATCATCCAAATCGTCGATATACGTAGAATTAGCATCGTTTTCGAATTTCGGTTAATTTTTACATTTTTCTTGGAAATTCGCTAAAAGTAATTTTTCTTATTTATCTTCCAAATGATCTAGATACGTAGAAATAACATCGTTTTCAAATTTTGGTTAATTCTTACATTTTACTCGGAAATTCGTTAAAATTCCAGTTTTTCTTATATATCATTAAAATCGTCGATATACGTAGAAATAGCATCGATTTAGAATTTCGGTTAATTTTTACATTTTTCTTGGAAATTCGCTAAAATTCAATTCTTCTTAAATATCTTCCAAATCATATAGATCCGTAGAAATAGCATCCTTTCAAATTATGGTAAATTTTTACATTTTCCTTGGAAATTCGCTAAAACTTCAGTTTTTCTTATATATCATCCAAATCGTCGATATACGTAGAATTAGCATCGTTTTCGAATTTCGGTTAATTTTTACATTTTTCTTGGAAATCGATAAAATTCAATTTTTCTTATATATCTATAGAAATAGCATCGTTTTCAAATTTTTACATTTTTCTTGGAAATTCGCTAAAATTTCAGATTTTCTTATATATCAACCAAATCGTCGATATACGTAGAAATAGCATCGATTTAGGATTTCGGTTAATTTTTACATTTTTCTTAGAAATTCGCTAAAATCAATTTTACTTATATACCTATAGAAATAGAATCGTTTTCAAATTTTGGTTAATTTTTACATTTTTCTTGCAAATTCGCTAAAACTTCACTTTTTCTTATATATCATCCAAATCGTCGATATACGTAGAATTAGTATCGTTTTCGAATTTCGGTTAATTTTTACATTTTTCTTGGAAATTGATAAAATTCAATTTTTCTTATATATCTATAGAAATAGCATCGCTTTCAAATTTTGGTTAATTTTTACATTTTTCTTGGAAATTCGCTAAAATTCAATTTTTCTTATATATCTATAGAAATAGAATCGTTTTCAAATTTGGTTAATTTTTACATTTTTCTTGCAAATTCGTTAAAATTTCAGTTTTTCTTATATAACATCCAAATCGTCGATATACGAGAAATAGCATCGTTTTCGAATTGTAGTTAATTTTTACATTTTTCTTGGAAATTCGCTAAAATTCAATTTTTCTTATATATCTATAGAAATAGCATTGTTTTCAAATTCAATTTTTCTTAAATATCTTCCAAATGATCTAGATACGTAGAAATAACATCGTATTCAAATTTGGTTAATTTTTACATTTCTCTTGGAAATTCGTTAAAATTTCAGTTTTTCTTATATATCATCCAAATCGTCGATATACGTAGAAATAGCATCGATTTAGAATTTCGGATAATTTGTGCAGTTTATCATCCAAATCGTCGATACACGTAGAATTAGCATCGTTTTCGAATTTTTACATTCTTCTTGGAAATTCGTTAAAATTTCAGTTTTTCTTATATATCATCCAAATCGTCGATATACGTAGAATTAGCATCGTTTTCAAATTTCGGTTAATTTTTACAGTTTATCATCCAAATCGTCGATATACGTAGAATTAGCATCGTTTTCGAATTTCGGTTAATTTTTACATTTTTCCTGGAAATCGATAAAATTCAATTTTTCTTATATATCTATAGAAATAGAATCGTTTTCAAATTTTGGTTAATTTTTACATTTTTCTTGCAAATTCGTTAAAATTTCAGTTTTCCTTATATATCATCCAAATCGTCGATATACGTAGAATTAGCATCGTTTTCGAATTTCGGTTAATTTTTACATTTTTCTTGGAAATCGATAAAATTCAATTTTTCTTATATATCTATAGAAATAGCATCGTTTTCAAATTTTGGTTAATTTTTACATTTTTCTTGCAAATTCGTTAAAATTTCAGTTTTTCTTATATATCATCCAAATCGTCGATATACGTAGAATTAGCATCGTTTTCGAATTTCGGTTAATTTTTACAGTTTATCATCCAAATCGTCGATATACGTAGAATTAGCAGCGTTTTCGAATTTCGGTTAATTTTTACATTTTTCCTGGAAATCGATAAAATTCAATTTTTCTTATATATCTATAGAAATAGAATCGTTTTCAAATTTTGGTTAATTTTTACATTTTTCTGGCAAATTCGTTAAAATTTCAGTTTTCCTTATATATCATCCAAATCGTCGATATACGTAGAATTAGCATCGTTTTCAAATTTCGGTTAATTTTTACATTTTTCTTGGAAATCGATAAAATTCAATTTTTCTTATATATCTATAGAAATAGCATCGTTTTCAAATTTTGGTTAATTTTTACATTTTTCTTGGAAATTCGCTAAAATTCAATTTTTCTTATATATCTATAGAAATAGAATCGTTTTCAAATTTTGGTTAATTTTTACATTTTTCTTGCAAATTCGTTAAAATTTCAGTTTTTCTTATATATCATCCAAATCGTCGATATACGTAGAATTAGCATCGTTTTCGAATTTCGGTTAATTTTTACAGTTTATCATCCAAATCGTCGATATACGTAGAATTAGCATCATTTTCGAATTTCGGTTAATTTTTACATTTTTCTTGGAAATCGATAAAATTCAATTTTTCTTATATATCTATAGAAATAGCATCGTTTTCAAATTTTGGTTAATTTTTACATTTTTCTTGGAAATTCGCTAAAATTCAATTTTTCTTATATCTATAGAAATAGAATCGTTTTCAAATTTTGGTTAATTTGTAGATTTTTCTTGCAAATTCGTTAAAACTTCAGTTTTTCTTATATATCATCCAAATCGTCGATATACGTAGAAATAGCACCGTTTTCAAATTTTTGTTAATTTTTACACTTTTCTTGGAAATTCGCTAAAATTCAATTTTTCTTATATATCTATAGAATTAGCATCGTTTTCGAATTTCGGTTAATTTTTACATTTTTCTTGGAAATTCGCTAAAATTCAATTCTTCTTAAATATCTTCCAAATCATATAGATCCGTAGAAATAGCATCCTTTCAAATTATGGTTAATTTTTACATTTTCCTTGGAAATTCGCTAAAACTTCAGTTTTTCTTATATATCAACCAAATCGTCGATATACGGAGAAATAGCATCGATTTAGGATTTCGGTTAATTTTTACATTTTTCTTAGAAATTCGCTAAAATCAATTTTACTTATATACCTATAGAAATAGAATCGTTTTCAAATTTTGGTTAATTTTTACATTTTTCTTGCAAATTCGTTAAAATTTCAGTTTTTCTTATATATCATCCAATTTGTCGATATACGTAGAATTAGCATCATTTTCGAATTTTGGTTAATTATTACATATTTCATGGAAATCGATAAAATTCAATTTTTCTTATATATCTATAGAAATAGAATCGTTTTCAAATTTTGGTTAATTTTTACAATTTTCTTGCAAATTCGCTAAAATTGAATTTTCCTTATATATCTATAGAAATAGAATCGTTTTCAAATTTTGGCTAATTTTTACATTTTTCTTGCAAATTCGTTAAAATTTGAGTTTTTCTTATATATCATCCAAATCGTCGATATACGTAGAATTAGCATCGTTTTCGAATTTCGGTTAATTTTTACATTTTTCTTGGAAATCGATAAAATTCAATTTTTCTTATATATCTATAGAAATAGCATCGTTTTCAAATTTTTACGTTTTTCTTGGAAATTCGCTAAAATTTCAGATTTTCTTATATATCAACCAAATCGTCGATATACGGAGAAATAGCATCGTTTTCGAATTTCGGTTAATTTTTACAGTTTATCATCCAAATCGTCGATATACGTAGAATTAGCAGCGTTTTCGAATTTCGGTTAATTTTTACATTTTTCCTGGAAATCGATAAAATTCAATTTTTGTTATATATCTATAGAAATAGAATCGTTTTCAAATTTTGGTTAATTTTTACATTTTTCTGGCAAATTCGTTAAAATTTCAGTTTTCCTTATATATCATCCAAATCGTCGATATACGTAGAATTAGCATCGTTTTCAAATTTCGGTTAATTTTTACATTTTTCTTGGAAATCGATAAAATTCAATTTTTCTTATATATCTATAGAAATAGCATCGTTTTCAAATTTTGGTTAATTTTTACATTTTTCTTGGAAATTCGCTAAAATTCAATTTTTCTTATATATCTATAGAAATAGAATCGTTTTCAAATTTTGGTTAATTTTTACATTTTTCTTGCAAATTCGTTAAAATTTCAGTTTTTCTTATATATCATCCAAATCGTCGATATACGTAGAATTAGCATCGTTTTCGAATTTCGGTTAATTTTTACAGTTTATCATCCAAATCGTCGATATACGTAGAATTAGCATCATTTTCGAATTTCGGTTAATTTTTACATTTTTCTTGGAAATCGATAAAATTCAATTTTTCTTATATATCTATAGAATTAGCATCGTTTTCGAATTTCGGTTAATTTTTACATTTTTCTTGGAAATTCGCTAAAATTCAATTTTTCTTATATCTATAGAAATAGAATCGTTTTCAAATTTTGGTTAATTTGTAGATTTTTCTTGCAAATTCGTTAAAACTTCAGTTTTTCTTATATATCATCCAAATCGTCGATATACGTAGAAATAGCACCGTTTTCAAATTTTTGTTAATTTTTACACTTTTCTTGGAAATTCGCTAAAATTCAATTTTTCTTATATATCTATAGAATTAGCATCGTTTTCGAATTTCGGTTAATTTTTACATTTTTCTTGGAAATTCGCTAAAATTCAATTCTTCTTAAATATCTTCCAAATCATATAAATCCGTAGAAATAGCATCCTTTCAAATTATGGTAAATTTTTACATTTTCCTTGGAAATTCGCTAAAACTTCAGTTTTTCTTATATATCAACCAAATCGTCGATATACGGAGAAATAGCATCGATTTAGGATTTCGGTTAATTTTTACATTTTTCTTAGAAATTCGCTAAAATCAATTTTACTTATATACCTATAGAAATAGAATCGTTTTCAAATTTTGGTTAATTTTTACATTTTTCTTGCAAATTCGTTAAAATTTCAGTTTTTCTTATATATCATCCAATTTGTCGATATACGTAGAATTAGCATCATTTTCGAATTTTGGTTAATTATTACATATTTCATGGAAATCGATAAAATTCAATTTTTCTTATATATCTATAGAAATAGAATCGTTTTCAAATTTTGGTTAATTTTTACAATTTTCTTGCAAATTCGCTAAAATTGAATTTTCCTTATATATCTATAGAAATAGAATCGTTTTCAAATTTTGGCTAATTTTTACATTTTTCTTGCAAATTCGTTAAAATTTGTGTTTTTCTTATATATCATCCAAATCGTCGATATACGTAGAATTAGCATCGTTTTCGAATTTCGGTTAATTTTTACATTTTTCTTGGAAATCGATAAAATTCAATTTTTCTTATATATCTATAGAAATAGCATCGTTTTCAAATTTTTACATTTTTCTTGGAAATTCGCTAAAATTTCAGATTTTCTTATATATCAACCAAATCGTCGATATACGGAGAAATAGCATCGATTTAGGATTTCGGTTAATTTTTACATTTTTCTTAGAAATTCGCTAAAATCAATTTTACTTATATACCTATAGAAATAGAATCGTTTTCAAATTTTGGTTAATTTTTACATTTTTCTTGCAAATTCGTTAAAATTTCAGTTTTTCTTATATATCATCCAATTTGTCGATATACGTAGAATTAGCATCATTTTCGAATTTTGGTTAATTATTACATATTTCATGGAAATCGATAAAATTCAATTTTTCTTATATATCTATAGAAATAGAATCGTTTTCAAATTTTGGTTAATTTTTACAATTTTCTTGCAAATTCGCTAAAATTGAATTTTCCTTATATATCTATAGAAATAGAATCGTTTTCAAATTTTGGCTAATTTTTACATTTTTCTTGCAAATTCGTTAAAATTTGAGTTTTTCTTATATATCATCCAAATCGTCGATATACGTAGAATTAGCATCGTTTTCGAATTTCGGTTAATTTTTACATTTTTCTTGGAAATCGATAAAATTCAATTTTTCTTATATATCTATAGAAATAGCATCGTTTTCAAATTTTTACATTTTTCTTGGAAATTCGCTAAAATTTCAGATTTTCTTATATATCAACCAAATCGTCGATATACGGAGAAATAGCATCGATTTAGGATTTCGGTTAATTTTTACATTTTTCTTAGAAATTCGCTAAAATCAATTTTACTTATATACCTATAGAGATAGAATCGTTTTCAAATTTTGGTTAATTTTTACATTTTTCTTGCAAATTCGTTAAAATTTCAGTTTTTCTTATATATCATCCAATTTGTCGATATACGTAGAATTAGCATCATTTTCGAATTTTGGTTAATTATTACATATTTCATGGAAATCGATAAAATTCAATTTTTCTTATATATCTATAGAAATAGAATCGTTTTCAAATTTTGGTTAATTTTTACAATTTTCTTGCAAATTCGCTAAAATTGAATTTTCCTTATATATCTATAGAAATAGAATCGTTTTCAAATTTTGGCTAATTTTTACATTTTTCTTGCAAATTCGTTAAAATTTGAGTTTTTCTTATATATCATCCAAATCGTCGATATACGTAGAATTAGCATCGTTTTCGAATTTCGGTTAATTTTTACATTTTTCTTGGAAATTCGCTAAAAGTAATTTTTCTTATTTATCTTCCAAATGATCTAGATACGTAGAAATAACATCGTTTTCAAATTTTGGTTAATTCTTACATTTTACTCGGAAATTCGTTAAAATTCCAGTTTTTCTTATGTATTATCCAAATTGTCGATATACGTAGAAATGCAACGATTTATATACAGGGTTAATTTTTACAATTTTTTGGATATTCTCTAAAATTCAAATTTTCTTAAGTTTCTTCCAAATCATCTAGACACGTAGAAATGGCAACGTTTTCAAATTTTGATTATCTTTAGATTTATCTTGGAAATTCGCTAAAATTTCAGTTTTTCTTATATATCATCCAAATCGTCGATATACGTAGAATTAGCATCGTTTTCGAATTTCGGTTAATTTTTACATTTTTCTTGGAAATTCGCTAAAAGTAATTTTTCTTATTTATCTTCCAAATGATCTAGATACGTAGAAATAACATCGTTTTCAAATTTTGGTTAATTCTTACATTTTACTCGGAAATTCGTTAAAATTCCAGTTTTTCTTATATATCATTAAAATCGTCGATATACGTAGAAATAGCATCGATTTAGAATTTCGGTTAATTTTTACATTTTTCTTGGAAATTCGCTAAAATTCAATTCTTCTTAAATATCTTCCAAATCATATAGATCCGTAGAAATAGCATCCTTTCAAATTATGGTAAATTTTTACATTTTCCTTGGAAATTCGCTAAAACTTCAGTTTTTCTTATATATCATCCAAATCGTCGATATACGTAGAATTAGCATCGTTTTCGAATTTCGGTTAATTTTTACATTTTTCTTGGAAATCGATAAAATTCAATTTTTCTTATATATCTATAGAAATAGCATCGTTTTCAAATTTTTACATTTTTCTTGGAAATTCGCTAAAATTTCAGATTTTCTTATATATCAACCAAATCGTCGATATACGTAGAAATAGCATCGATTTAGGATTTCGGTTAATTTTTACATTTTTCTTAGAAATTCGCTAAAATCAATTTTACTTATATACCTATAGAAATAGAATCGTTTTCAAATTTTGGTTAATTTTTACATTTTTCTTGCAAATTCGCTAAAACTTCACTTTTTCTTATATATCATCCAAATCGTCGATATACGTAGAATTAGTATCGTTTTCGAATTTCGGTTAATTTTTACATTTTTCTTGGAAATTGATAAAATTCAATTTTTCTTATATATCTATAGAAATAGCATCGCTTTCAAATTTTGGTTAATTTTTACATTTTTCTTGGAAATTCGCTAAAATTCAATTTTTCTTATATATCTATAGAAATAGAATCGTTTTCAAATTTGGTTAATTTTTACATTTTTCTTGCAAATTCGTTAAAATTTCAGTTTTTCTTATATAACATCCAAATCGTCGATATACGAGAAATAGCATCGTTTTCGAATTGTAGTTAATTTTTACATTTTTCTTGGAAATTCGCTAAAATTCAATTTTTCTTATATATCTATAGAAATAGCATTGTTTTCAAATTCAATTTTTCTTAAATATCTTCCAAATGATCTAGATACGTAGAAATAACATCGTATTCAAATTTGGTTAATTTTTACATTTCTCTTGGAAATTCGTTAAAATTTCAGTTTTTCTTATATATCATCCAAATCGTCGATATACGTAGAAATAGCATCGATTTAGAATTTCGGATAATTTGTGCAGTTTATCATCCAAATCGTCGATACACGTAGAATTAGCATCGTTTTCGAATTTTTACATTCTTCTTGGAAATTCGTTAAAATTTCAGTTTTTCTTATATATCATCCAAATCGTCGATATACGTAGAATTAGCATCGTTTTCAAATTTCGGTTAATTTTTACAGTTTATCATCCAAATCGTCGATATACGTAGAATTAGCATCGTTTTCGAATTTCGGTTAATTTTTACATTTTTCCTGGAAATCGATAAAATTCAATTTTTCTTATATATCTATAGAAATAGAATCGTTTTCAAATTTTGGTTAATTTTTACATTTTTCTTGCAAATTCGTTAAAATTTCAGTTTTCCTTATATATCATCCAAATCGTCGATATACGTAGAATTAGCATCGTTTTCGAATTTCGGTTAATTTTTACATTTTTCTTGGAAATCGATAAAATTCAATTTTTCTTATATATCTATAGAAATAGCATCGTTTTCAAATTTTGGTTAATTTTTACATTTTTCTTGCAAATTCGTTAAAATTTCAGTTTTTCTTATATATCATCCAAATCGTCGATATACGTAGAATTAGCATCGTTTTCGAATTTCGGTTAATTTTTACAGTTTATCATCCAAATCGTCGATATACGTAGAATTAGCAGCGTTTTCGAATTTCGGTTAATTTTTACATTTTTCCTGGAAATCGATAAAATTCAATTTTTCTTATATATCTATAGAAATAGAATCGTTTTCAAATTTTGGTTAATTTTTACATTTTTCTGGCAAATTCGTTAAAATTTCAGTTTTCCTTATATATCATCCAAATCGTCGATATACGTAGAATTAGCATCGTTTTCAAATTTCGGTTAATTTTTACATTTTTCTTGGAAATCGATAAAATTCAATTTTTCTTATATATCTATAGAAATAGCATCGTTTTCAAATTTTGGTTAATTTTTACATTTTTCTTGGAAATTCGCTAAAATTCAATTTTTCTTATATATCTATAGAAATAGAATCGTTTTCAAATTTTGGTTAATTTTTACATTTTTCTTGCAAATTCGTTAAAATTTCAGTTTTTCTTATATATCATCCAAATCGTCGATATACGTAGAATTAGCATCGTTTTCGAATTTCGGTTAATTTTTACAGTTTATCATCCAAATCGTCGATATACGTAGAATTAGCATCATTTTCGAATTTCGGTTAATTTTTACATTTTTCTTGGAAATCGATAAAATTCAATTTTTCTTATATATCTATAGAAATAGCATCGTTTTCAAATTTTGGTTAATTTTTACATTTTTCTTGGAAATTCGCTAAAATTCAATTTTTCTTATATCTATAGAAATAGAATCGTTTTCAAATTTTGGTTAATTTGTAGATTTTTCTTGCAAATTCGTTAAAACTTCAGTTTTTCTTATATATCATCCAAATCGTCGATATACGTAGAAATAGCACCGTTTTCAAATTTTTGTTAATTTTTACACTTTTCTTGGAAATTCGCTAAAATTCAATTTTTCTTATATATCTATAGAATTAGCATCGTTTTCGAATTTCGGTTAATTTTTACATTTTTCTTGGAAATTCGCTAAAATTCAATTCTTCTTAAATATCTTCCAAATCATATAGATCCGTAGAAATAGCATCCTTTCAAATTATGGTAAATTTTTACATTTTCCTTGGAAATTCGCTAAAACTTCAGTTTTTCTTATATATCAACCAAATCGTCGATATACGGAGAAATAGCATCGATTTAGGATTTCGGTTAATTTTTACATTTTTCTTAGAAATTCGCTAAAATCAATTTTACTTATATACCTATAGAAATAGAATCGTTTTCAAATTTTGGTTAATTTTTACATTTTTCTTGCAAATTCGTTAAAATTTCAGTTTTTCTTATATATCATCCAATTTGTCGATATACGTAGAATTAGCATCATTTTCGAATTTTGGTTAATTATTACATATTTCATGGAAATCGATAAAATTCAATTTTTCTTATATATCTATAGAAATAGAATCGTTTTCAAATTTTGGTTAATTTTTACAATTTTCTTGCAAATTCGCTAAAATTGAATTTTCCTTATATATCTATAGAAATAGAATCGTTTTCAAATTTTGGCTAATTTTTACATTTTTCTTGCAAATTCGTTAAAATTTGAGTTTTTCTTATATATCATCCAAATCGTCGATATACGTAGAATTAGCATCGTTTTCGAATTTTGGTTAATTTTTACATTTTTCTTGGAAATCGATAAAATTCAATTTTTCTTATATATCTATAGAAATAGCATCGTTTTCAAATTTTTACATTTTTCTTGGAAATTCGCTAAAATTTCAGATTTTCTTATATATCAACCAAATCGTCGATATACGGAGAAATAGCATCGTTTTCGAATTTCGGTTAATTTTTACAGTTTATCATCCAAATCGTCGATATACGTAGAATTAGCAGCGTTTTCGAATTTCGGTTAATTTTTACATTTTTCCTGGAAATCGATAAAATTCAATTTTTCTTATATATCTATAGAAATAGAATCGTTTTCAAATTTTGGTTAATTTTTACATTTTTCTGGCAAATTCGTTAAAATTTCAGTTTTCCTTATATATCATCCAAATCGTCGATATACGTAGAATTAGCATCGTTTTCAAATTTCGGTTAATTTTTACATTTTTCTTGGAAATCGATAAAATTCAATTTTTCTTATATATCTATAGAAATAGCATCGTTTTCAAATTTTGGTTAATTTTTACATTTTTCTTGGAAATTCGCTAAAATTCAATTTTTCTTATATATCTATAGAAATAGAATCGTTTTCAAATTTTGGTTAATTTTTACATTTTTCTTGCAAATTCGTTAAAATTTCAGTTTTTCTTATATATCATCCAAATCGTCGATATACGTAGAATTAGCATCGTTTTCGAATTTCGGTTAATTTTTACAGTTTATCATCCAAATCGTCGATATACGTAGAATTAGCATCATTTTCGAATTTCGGTTAATTTTTACATTTTTCTTGGAAATCGATAAAATTCAATTTTTCTTATATATCTATAGAAATAGCATCGTTTTCAAATTTTGGTTAATTTTTACATTTTTCTTGGAAATTCGCTAAAATTCAATTTTTCTTATATCTATAGAAATAGAATCGTTTTCAAATTTTGGTTAATTTGTAGATTTTTCTTGCAAATTCGTTAAAACTTCAGTTTTTCTTATATATCATCCAAATCGTCGATATACGTAGAAATAGCACCGTTTTCAAATTTTTGTTAATTTTTACACTTTTCTTGGAAATTCGCTAAAATTCAATTTTTCTTATATATCTATAGAATTAGCATCGTTTTCGAATTTCGGTTAATTTTTACATTTTTCTTGGAAATTCGCTAAAATTCAATTCTTCTTAAATATCTTCCAAATCATATAAATCCGTAGAAATAGCATCCTTTCAAATTATGGTAAATTTTTACATTTTCCTTGGAAATTCGCTAAAACTTCAGTTTTTCTTATATATCAACCAAATCGTCGATATACGGAGAAATAGCATCGATTTAGGATTTCGGTTAATTTTTACATTTTTCTTAGAAATTCGCTAAAATCAATTTTACTTATATACCTATAGAAATAGAATCGTTTTCAAATTTTGGTTAATTTTTACATTTTTCTTGCAAATTCGTTAAAATTTCAGTTTTTCTTATATATCATCCAATTTGTCGATATACGTAGAATTAGCATCATTTTCGAATTTTGGTTAATTATTACATATTTCATGGAAATCGATAAAATTCAATTTTTCTTATATATCTATAGAAATAGAATCGTTTTCAAATTTTGGTTAATTTTTACAATTTTCTTGCAAATTCGCTAAAATTGAATTTTCCTTATATATCTATAGAAATAGAATCGTTTTCAAATTTTGGCTAATTTTTACATTTTTCTTGCAAATTCGTTAAAATTTGAGTTTTTCTTATATATCATCCAAATCG
Organism: Agrilus biguttatus; assembly: GCA_963921985.1. Lineage (NCBI taxonomy): Eukaryota > Metazoa > Arthropoda > Insecta > Coleoptera > Buprestidae > Agrilus > Agrilus biguttatus. The sequence continues at coordinate 12,233,124 of OY998127.1, read as the reverse complement.
TCGATATACGTAGAATTAGCATCGTTTTCGAATTTCGGTTAATTTTTACATTTTTCTTGGAAATCGATAAAATTCAATTTTTCTTATATATCTATAGAAATAGCATCGTTTTCAAATTTTTACATTTTTCTTGGAAATTCGCTAAAATTTCAGATTTTCTTATATATCAACCAAATCGTCGATATACGGAGAAATAGCATCGATTTAGGATTTCGGTTAATTTTTACATTTTTCTTAGAAATTCGCTAAAATCAATTTTACTTATATACCTATAGAGATAGAATCGTTTTCAAATTTTGGTTAATTTTTACATTTTTCTTGCAAATTCGTTAAAATTTCAGTTTTTCTTATATATCATCCAATTTGTCGATATACGTAGAATTAGCATCATTTTCGAATTTTGGTTAATTATTACATATTTCATGGAAATCGATAAAATTCAATTTTTCTTATATATCTATAGAAATAGAATCGTTTTCAAATTTTGGTTAATTTTTACAATTTTCTTGCAAATTCGCTAAAATTGAATTTTCCTTATATATCTATAGAAATAGAATCGTTTTCAAATTTTGGCTAATTTTTACATTTTTCTTGCAAATTCGTTAAAATTTGAGTTTTTCTTATATATCATCCAAATCGTCGATATACGTAGAATTAGCATCGTTTTCGAATTTCGGTTAATTTTTACATTTTTCTTGGAAATTCGCTAAAAGTAATTTTTCTTATTTATCTTCCAAATGATCTAGATACGTAGAAATAACATCGTTTTCAAATTTTGGTTAATTCTTACATTTTACTCGGAAATTCGTTAAAATTCCAGTTTTTCTTATGTATTATCCAAATTGTCGATATACGTAGAAATGCAACGATTTATATACAGGGTTAATTTTTACAATTTTTTGGATATTCTCTAAAATTCAAATTTTCTTAAGTTTCTTCCAAATCATCTAGACACGTAGAAATGGCAACGTTTTCAAATTTTGATTATCTTTAGATTTATCTTGGAAATTCGCTAAAATTTCAGTTTTTCTTATATATCATCCAAATCGTCGATATACGTAGAATTAGCATCGTTTTCGAATTTCGGTTAATTTTTACATTTTTCTTGGAAATTCGCTAAAAGTAATTTTTCTTATTTATCTTCCAAATGATCTAGATACGTAGAAATAACATCGTTTTCAAATTTTGGTTAATTCTTACATTTTACTCGGAAATTCGTTAAAATTCCAGTTTTTCTTATATATCATTAAAATCGTCGATATACGTAGAAATAGCATCGATTTAGAATTTCGGTTAATTTTTACATTTTTCTTGGAAATTCGCTAAAATTCAATTCTTCTTAAATATCTTCCAAATCATATAGATCCGTAGAAATAGCATCCTTTCAAATTATGGTAAATTTTTACATTTTCCTTGGAAATTCGCTAAAACTTCAGTTTTTCTTATATATCATCCAAATCGTCGATATACGTAGAATTAGCATCGTTTTCGAATTTCGGTTAATTTTTACATTTTTCTTGGAAATCGATAAAATTCAATTTTTCTTATATATCTATAGAAATAGCATCGTTTTCAAATTTTTACATTTTTCTTGGAAATTCGCTAAAATTTCAGATTTTCTTATATATCAACCAAATCGTCGATATACGTAGAAATAGCATCGATTTAGGATTTCGGTTAATTTTTACATTTTTCTTAGAAATTCGCTAAAATCAATTTTACTTATATACCTATAGAAATAGAATCGTTTTCAAATTTTGGTTAATTTTTACATTTTTCTTGCAAATTCGTTAAAATTTCAGTTTTTCTTATATATCATCCAATTTGTCGATATACGTAGAATTAGCATCATTTTCGAATCTTGGTTAATTTTTACATATTTCCTGGAAATCGATAAAATTCAATTTTTCTTATATATCTATAGAAATAGAATCGTTTTCGAATTTCGGTTAATTTTTACATTTTTCCTGGAAATCGATAAAATTCAATTTTTCTTATATATCTATAGAAATAGAATCGTTTTCAAATTTTGGTTAATTTTTACATTTTTCTTGCAAATTCGTTAAAATTTCAGTTTTCCTTATATAACATCCAAATCGTCGATATACGTAGAATTAGCATCGTTTTCGAATTTCGGTTAATTTTTACATTTTTCTTGGAAATCGATAAAATTCAATTTTTCTTATATATCTATAGAAATAGCATCGTTTTCAAATTTTGGTTAATTTTTACATTTTTCTTGGAAATTCGTTAAAATTTCAGTTTTTCTTATATATCATCCAAATCGTCGATATACGTAGAATTAGCATCGTTTTCGAATTTCGGTTAATTTTTACAGTTTATCATCCAAATCGTCGATATGCGTAGAATTAGCAGCGTTTTCGAATTTCGGTTAATTTTTACATTTTTCTTGGAAATCGATAAAATTCAATTTTTCTTATATATCTATAGAAATAGCATCGTTTTCAAATTTTGGTTAATTTTTACATTTTTCTTGGAAATTCGCTAAAATTCATTTTTTCTTATATCTATAGAAATAGAATCCTTTTCAAATTTTGGTTAATTTGTACATTTTTCTTGCAAATTCGTTAAAATTTCAGTTTTTCTTATATATCATCCAAATCGTCGATATACGTAGAAATAGCACCGTTTTCAAATTTTTGTTAATTTTTACACTTTTCTTGGAAATTCGCTAAAATTCAATTTTTCTTATATATCTATAGAAATAGCATCGTTTTCAAATTTTGGTTAATTTTTACATTTTTCTTGCAAATTCGTTAAAATTTCAGTTTTTCTTATATATCATCCAAATCATCTAGATACGTAGAAATAGCACCGTTTTCAAATTTTTGTTAATTTTTACATTTTTCTTGGAAATTCGCTAAAATTCAATTCGTCTTAAATATCTTCCAAATCATATAGATCCGTAGAAATAGCATCCTTTCAAATTATGGTAAATTTTTACATTTTCCATGGAAATTCGCTAAAACTTCACTTTTTCTTATATATCATCCAAATCGTCGATATACGTAGAATTAGTATCGTTTTCGAATTTCGGTTAATTTTTACATTTTTCTTGGAAATTGATATAATTCAATTTTTCTTATATATCTATAGAAATAGCATCGTTTTCAAATTTTGGTTAATTTTTACATTTTTCTTGGAAATTCGCTAAAATTCAATTTTTCTTATATCTATAGAAATAGAATCGTTTTCAAATTTTGGTTAATTTGTACATTTTTCTTGCAAATTCGTTAAAATTTCAGTTTTTCTTATATATCATCCAAATCGTCGATATACGTAGAAATAGCACCGTTCTCAAATTTTTGTTAATTTTTACACTTTTCTTGGAAATTCGCTAAAATTCAATTTTTCTTATATATCTATAGAATTAGCATCGTTTTCGAATTTCGGTTAATTTTTACATTTTTCTTGGAAATCGCTAAAATTCAATTTTTCTTAAATATTTTCCAAATCATCTAGATACGTAGAAATACCACCGTTTTCAAATTTTTGTTAATTTTTACATTTTTCTTGGAAATTCGCTAAAATTCAATTCGTCTTAAATATCTTCCAAATCATATAGATCCGTAGAAATAGCATCCTTTCAAATTATGGTAAATTTTTACATTTTCCATGGAAATTCGCTAAAACTTCACTTTTTCTTATATATCATCCAAATCGTCGATATACGTAGAATTAGTATCGTTTTCGAATTTCGGTTAATTTTTACATTTTTCTTGGAAATTGATAAAATTCAATTTTTCTTATATATCTATAGAAATAGCATCGTTTTCAAATTTTTACATTTTTCTTGGAAATTCGTTAAAATTTCAGTTTTCCTTATATATCATCCAAATCGTCGATATACGTAGAAATAGCATCGTTTTCGAATTTCGGTTAATTTTTTCATTTTTCTTGGAAATCGCTAATATTCAATTTTTCTTAAATATTTTCCAAATCATCTAGATACGTAGAAATAGCATCTTGTTCAAATTTTTGTTGATTTTTACATTTTTCTTTCAGATTCGCTAAAAGTCAATTTTTCTTATATATCTATAGAAATAGCATTGTTTTCAAATTTTGGTTAATTTTTACATTTTTGTTGGAAATTAGTTAAAATTTCAGTTTTTCTTATATATCATCCAAATCGTCGATATACGAGAAATCGCATCGTTTTCTAATTGTAGTTAATCTTTACATTTTTCCTGGAAATCGATAAAATTCAATTTTTCTTATATATCTATAGAAATAGAACCGTTTTCAAATTTTGGTTAATTTTTACATTTTTCTATCAAATTCGTTAAAATTTCAGTTTTCCTTATATATCATCCAAATCGTCGATATACGTAGAAATAGCACCGTTTTCAAATTTTTGTTAATTTTTACACTTTTCTTGGAAATTCGCTAAATTTCAGTCTTTCTTATATATCATCCAAATCATCTAGATACGTAGAAATAGCACCGTTTTCAAATTTTTGTTAATTTTTACATTTTTCTTGGAAATTCGCTAAAATTCAATTCGTCTTAAATATCTTCCAAATCATATAGATCCGTAGAAATAGCATCCTTTCAAATTATGGTAAATTTTTACATTTTCCATGGAAATTCGCTAAAACTTCACTTTTTCTTATATATCATCCAAATCGTCGATATACGTAGAATTAGTATCGTTTTCGAATTTTGGTTAATTTTTACATTTTTCTTGGAAATTCGCTAAAATTCAATTTTTCTTATATATCTATAGAAATAGCATCGTTTTCAAATTTTGGTTAATTTTTACATTTTTCTTGGAAATTCGCTAAAATTCAATTTTTCTTATATATCTATAGAAATAGAATCGTTTTCAAATTTTGGTTAATTTTTACATTTTTCTTGCAAATTCGTTAAAATTTCAGTTTTTCTTATATATCATCCAAATCGTCGATATACGTAGAATTAGCATCGTTTTCGAATTTCGGTTAATTTTTACAGTTTATCATCCAAATCGTCGATATACGTAGAATTAGCATCATTTTCGAATTTCGGTTAATTTTTACACTTTTCTTGGAAATCGATAAAATTCAATTTTTCTTATATATCTATAGAAATAGCATCGTTTTCAAATTTTGGTTAATTTTTACATTTTTCTAGGAAATTCGCTAAAATTCAATTTTTCTTATATCTATAGAAATAGAATCGTTTTCAAATTTTGGTTAATTTGTAGATTTTTCTTGCAAATTCGTTAAAACTTCAGTTTTTCTTATATATCATCCAAATCGTCGATATACGTAGAAATAGCACCGTTTTCAAATTTTTGTTAATTTTTACACTTTTCTTGGAAATTCGCTAAAATTCAATTTTTCTTATATATCTATAGAATTAGCATCGTTTTCGAATTTCGGTTAATTTTTACATTTTTCTTGGAAATTCGCTAAAATTCAATTCTTCTTAAATATCTTCCAAATCATATAGATCCGTAGAAATAGCATCCTTTCAAATTATGGTAAATTTTTACATTTTCCTTGGAAATTCGCTAAAACTTCAGTTTTTCTTATATATCAACCAAATCGTCGATATACGGAGAAATAGCATCGATTTAGGATTTCGGTTAATTTTTACATTTTTCTTAGAAATTCGCTAAAATCAATTTTACTTATATACCTATAGAAATAGAATCGTTTTCAAATTTTGGTTAATTTTTACATTTTTCTTGCAAATTCGTTAAAATTTCAGTTTTTCTTATATATCATCCAATTTGTCGATATACGTAGAATTAGCATCATTTTCGAATTTTGGTTAATTATTACATATTTCATGGAAATCGATAAAATTCAATTTTTCTTATATATCTATAGAAATAGAATCGTTTTCAAATTTTGGTTAATTTTTACAATTTTCTTGCAAATTCGCTAAAATTGAATTTTCCTTATATATCTATAGAAATAGAATCGTTTTCAAATTTTGGCTAATTTTTACATTTTTCTTGCAAATTCGTTAAAATTTGAGTTTTTCTTATATATCATCCAAATCGTCGATATACGTAGAATTAGCATCGTTTTCGAATTTCGGTTAATTTTTACATTTTTCTTGGAAATCGATAAAATTCAATTTTTCTTATATATCTATAGAAATAGCATCGTTTTCAAATTTTTACATTTTTCTTGGAAATTCGCTAAAATTTCAGATTTTCTTATATATCAACCAAATCGTCGATATACGGAGAAATAGCATCGTTTTCGAATTTCGGTTAATTTTTACAGTTTATCATCCAAATCGTCGATATACGTAGAATTAGCAGCGTTTTCGAATTTCGGTTAATTTTTACATTTTTCCTGGAAATCGATAAAATTCAATTTTTCTTATATATCTATAGAAATAGAATCGTTTTCAAATTTTGGTTAATTTTTACATTTTTCTGGCAAATTCGTTAAAATTTCAGTTTTCCTTATATATCATCCAAATCGTCGATATACGTAGAATTAGCATCGTTTTCAAATTTCGGTTAATTTTTACATTTTTCTTGGAAATCGATAAAATTCAATTTTTCTTATATATCTATAGAAATAGCATCGTTTTCAAATTTTGGTTAATTTTTACATTTTTCTTGGAAATTCGCTAAAATTCAATTTTTCTTATATATCTATAGAAATAGAATCGTTTTCAAATTTTGGTTAATTTTTACATTTTTCTTGCAAATTCGTTAAAATTTCAGTTTTTCTTATATATCATCCAAATCGTCGATATACGTAGAATTAGCATCGTTTTCGAATTTCGGTTAATTTTTACAGTTTATCATCCAAATCGTCGATATACGTAGAATTAGCATCATTTTCGAATTTCGGTTAATTTTTACATTTTTCTTGGAAATCGATAAAATTCAATTTTTCTTATATATCTATAGAAATAGCATCGTTTTCAAATTTTGGTTAATTTTTACATTTTTCTTGGAAATTCGCTAAAATTCAATTTTTCTTATATCTATAGAAATAGAATCGTTTTCAAATTTTGGTTAATTTGTAGATTTTTCTTGCAAATTCGTTAAAACTTCAGTTTTTCTTATATATCATCCAAATCGTCGATATACGTAGAAATAGCACCGTTTTCAAATTTTTGTTAATTTTTACACTTTTCTTGGAAATTCGCTAAAATTCAATTTTTCTTATATATCTATAGAATTAGCATCGTTTTCGAATTTCGGTTAATTTTTACATTTTTCTTGGAAATTCGCTAAAATTCAATTCTTCTTAAATATCTTCCAAATCATATAGATCCGTAGAAATAGCATCCTTTCAAATTATGGTAAATTTTTACATTTTCCTTGGAAATTCGCTAAAACTTCAGTTTTTCTTATATATCAACCAAATCGTCGATATACGGAGAAATAGCATCGATTTAGGATTTCGGTTAATTTTTACATTTTTCTTAGAAATTCGCTAAAATCAATTTTACTTATATACCTATAGAAATAGAATCGTTTTCAAATTTTGGTTAATTTTTACATTTTTCTTGCAAATTCGTTAAAATTTCAGTTTTTCTTATATATCATCCAATTTGTCGATATACGTAGAATTAGCATCATTTTCGAATTTTGGTTAATTATTACATATTTCATGGAAATCGATAAAATTCAATTTTTCTTATATATCTATAGAAATAGAATCGTTTTCAAATTTTGGTTAATTTTTACAATTTTCTTGCAAATTCGCTAAAATTGAATTTTCCTTATATATCTATAGAAATAGAATCGTTTTCAAATTTTGGCTAATTTTTACATTTTTCTTGCAAATTCGTTAAAATTTGAGTTTTTCTTATATATCATCCAAATCGTCGATATACGTAGAATTAGCATCGTTTTCGAATTTCGGTTAATTTTTACATTTTTCTTGGAAATCGATAAAATTCAATTTTTCTTATATATCTATAGAAATAGCATCGTTTTCAAATTTTTACATTTTTCTTGGAAATTCGCTAAAATTTCAGATTTTCTTATATATCAACCAAATCGTCGATATACGGAGAAATAGCATCGATTTAGGATTTCGGTTAATTTTTACATTTTTCTTAGAAATTCGCTAAAATCAATTTTACTTATAACCTATAGAAATAGAATCGTTTTCATATTTTGGTTAATTTTTACATTTTTCTTGCAAATTCGTTAAAATTTCAGTTTTTCTTATATATCATCCAATTTGTCGATATACGTAGAATTAGCATCATTTTCGAATTTTGGTTAATTATTACATATTTCATGGAAATCGATAAAATTCAATTTTTCTTATATATCTATAGAAATAGAATCGTTTTCAAATTTTGGTTAATTTTTACAATTTTCTTGCAAATTCGCTAAAATTGAATTTTCCTTATATATCTATAGAAATAGAATCGTTTTCAAATTTTGGCTAATTTTTACATTTTTCTTGCAAATTCGTTAAAATTTGAGTTTTTCTTATATATCATCCAAATCGTCGATATACGTAGAATTAGCATCGTTTTCGAATTTCGGTTAATTTTTACATTTTTCTTGGAAATTCGCTAAAAGTAATTTTTCTTATTTATCTTCCAAATGATCTAGATACGTAGAAATAACATCGTTTTCAAATTTTGGTTAATTCTTACATTTTACTCGGAAATTCGTTAAAATTCCAGTTTTTCTTATGTATTATCCAAATTGTCGATATACGTAGAAATGCAACGATTTATATACAGGGTTAATTTTTACAATTTTTTGGATATTCTCTAAAATTCAAATTTTCTTAAGTTTCTTCCAAATCATCTAGACACGTAGAAATGGCAACGTTTTCAAATTTTGATTATCTTTAGATTTATCTTGGAAATTCGCTAAAATTTCAGTTTTTCTTATATATCATCCAAATCGTCGATATACGTAGAATTAGCATCGTTTTCGAATTTCGGTTAATTTTTACATTTTTCTTGGAAATTCGCTAAAAGTAATTTTTCTTATTTATCTTCCAAATGATCTAGATACGTAGAAATAACATCGTTTTCAAATTTTGGTTAATTCTTACATTTTACTCGGAAATTCGTTAAAATTCCAGTTTTTCTTATATATCATTAAAATCGTCGATATACGTAGAAATAGCATCGATTTAGAATTTCGGTTAATTTTTACATTTTTCTTGGAAATTCGCTAAAATTCAATTCTTCTTAAATATCTTCCAAATCATATAGATCCGTAGAAATAGCATCCTTTCAAATTATGGTAAATTTTTACATTTTCCTTGGAAATTCGCTAAAACTTCAGTTTTTCTTATATATCATCCAAATCGTCGATATACGTAGAATTAGCATCGTTTTCGAATTTCGGTTAATTTTTACATTTTTCTTGGAAATCGATAAAATTCAATTTTTCTTATATATCTATAGAAATAGCATCGTTTTCAAATTTTTACATTTTTCTTGGAAATTCGCTAAAATTTCAGATTTTCTTATATATCAACCAAATCGTCGATATACGTAGAAATAGCATCGATTTAGGATTTCGGTTAATTTTTACATTTTTCTTAGAAATTCGCTAAAATCAATTTTACTTATATACCTATAGAAATAGAATCGTTTTCAAATTTTGGTTAATTTTTACATTTTTCTTGCAAATTCGTTAAAATTTCAGTTTTTCTTATATATCATCCAATTTGTCGATATACGTAGAATTAGCATCATTTTCGAATCTTGGTTAATTTTTACATATTTCCTGGAAATCGATAAAATTCAATTTTTCTTATATATCTATAGAAATAGAATCGTTTTCAAATTTTGGTTAATTTTTACATTTTTCTTGCAAATTCGCTAAAATTGAATTTTCCTTATATATCTATAGAAATAGAATCGTTTTCAAATTTTGGTTAATTTTTACATTTTTCTTGCAAATTCGTTAAAATTTGAGTTTTTCTTATATATCATCCAAATCGTCGATATACGTAGAATTAGCATCGTTTTCGAATTTCGGTTAATTTTTACATTTTTCTTGGAAATCGTTAAAATTCAATTTTTCTTAAATATTTTCCAAATCATCTAGATACGTAGAAATAGCATCTTTTTCAAATTTTTGTTAATTTTTACATTTTTCTTGGAAATTCGCTAAAATTTCAGATTTTCTTATATATCAACCAAATCGTCGATATACGTAGAAATAGCAACGATTTAGAATTTCGGTTAATTTGTGCAGTTTGCTCGGAAATTCGCTAAAATCCAATTTTTCTTAAATATTTTCCAAATCATCTAGATACGTAGAAATAGCATCGCTTTCAAATTTTTGTTAATTTTTACATTTTTCTTGGAAATGTGCTAAAATTCAATTTTTCTTATATATCTATAGAAATAGCCTCGTTTTCAAATTTTTACATTTTTCTTGGAAATTCGCTAAAATTTCAGATTTTCTTATATATCAACCAAATCGTCGATATACGTAGAAATAGCATCGAATTAGAACTTCGGTTAATTTTTACAGTTTACTCGGAAATTCGCTAAAATTCAATTTTTCTTAAATAACTTCCAAATCAACTAAATACGTAGAGATAGCATCGTTTTCAAATTTTGGTTAATTTTTACATTTTTCTTGGAAATTCGCTAAAATTTCAGATTTTCTTATGTATTATCCAAATTGTCGATATACGTAGAAATGCAACGATTTATATATAGGGTTAATTTTTACAATTTTTTGGATATTCTCTAAAATTCAAATTTTCTTAAGTTTCTTCCAAATCATCTAGACACGTAGAAATGGCAACGTTTTCAAATTTTGATTAATCTTTAGATTTATCTTGGAAATTCGCTAAAATTTCAGTTTTTCTTATATATCATCCAAATCGTCGATATACGTAGAATTAGCATCGTTTTCGAATTTCGGTTAATTTTTACATTTTTCTTGGAAATTCGCTAAAAGTATTTTTTCTTATATATCTATAGAAATAGCATCGTTTTCAAATTTTGGTTAATTTTTACATTTCTCTTGGAAATTCGTTAAAATTTCAGTTTTTCTTATATATCATCCAAATGGTCGATATACGTAGAAATAGCAACGATTTAGAATTTCAGTTAATTTTTACAATTTACTCGGAAATTCTCTAAAATTCAATTCTTCTTAAATAATTTCCAAATCATCTAGATACGTAGAAATAGCATCGTTTTCAAATTTTGGTTAATTCTTACAATTTACTCGGAAATTCGTTAAAATTCAATTTTTCTTAAATATCTTCCAAATGATCTAGATACGTAGAAATAACATCGTATTCAAATTTGGTTAATTTTTACATTTCTCTTGGAAATTCGTTAAAATTTCAGTTTTTCTTATATATCATCCAAATCGTCGATATACGTAGAAATAGCATCGATTTAGAATTTCGGATAATTTGTGCAGTTTATCATCCAAATCGTCGATATACGTAGAATTAGCATCGTTTTCGAATTTTTACATTCTTCTTGGAAATTCGTTAAAATTTCAGTTTTTCTTATATATCATCCAAATCGTCGATATACGTAGAATTAGCATCGTTTTCGAATTTCGGTCAATTTTTACAGTTTATCATCCAAATCGTCGATATACGTAGAATTAGCATCGTTTTCGAATTTCGGTTAATTTTTACATTTTTCCTGGAAATCGATAAAATTCAATTTTTCTTATATATCTATAGAAATAGAATCGTTTTCAAATTTTGGTTAATTTTCACATTTTTCTTGCAAATTCGTTAAAATTTCAGTTTTTCTTATATATCATCCAAATCGTCGATATACGTAGAATTAGCATCGTTTTCGAATTTCGGTTAATTTTTACAGTTTATCATCCAAATCGTCGATATACGTAGAATAAGCAGCGTTTTCGAATTTCGGTTAATTTTTACATTTTTCCTGGAAATCGATAAAATTCAATTTTTCTTATATATCTATAGAAATAGAATCGTTTTCAAATTTTGGTTAATTTTTACATTTTTCTGGAAAATTCGTTAAAATTTCAGTTTTCCTTATATATCATCCAAATCGTCGATATACGTAGAATTAGCATCGTTTTCAAATTTCGGTTAATTTTTACATTTTTCTTGGAATTCGATAAAATTCAATTTTTCTTATATATCTTAAGAAATAGCATCGTTTTCAAATTTTGGTTAATTTTTACATTTTTCTTGGAAATTCGCTAAAATTCAATTTTTCTTATATATCTATAGAAATAGAATCGTTTTCAAATTTTGGTTAATTTTTACATTTTTCTTGCAAATTCGTTAAAATTTCAGTTTTTCTTATATATCATCCAAATCGTCGATATACGTAGAATTAGCATCGTTTTCGAATTTCGGTTAATTTTTACAGTTTATCATCCAAATCGTCCATATACGTAGAATTAGCATCATTTTCGAATTTCGGTTAATTTTTACATTTTTCTTGGAAATCGATAAAATTCAATTTTTCTTATATATCTATAGAAATAGCATCGTTTTCAAATTTTGGTTAATTTTTACATTTTTCTTGGAAATTCGCTAAAATTCAATTTTTCTTATATCTATAGAAATAGAATCGTTTTCAAATTTTGGTTAATTTGTACATTTTTCTTGCAAATTCGTTAAAATTTCAGTTTTTCTTATATATCATCCAAATCGTCGATATACGTAGAAATAGCACCGTTTTCAAATTTTTGTTAATTTTTACACTTTTCTTGGAAATTCGCTAAAATTCAATTTTTCTTATATATCTATAGAAATAGCATCGTTTTCAAATTTTGGTTAATTTTTACATTTTTCTTGCAAATTCGTTAAAATTTCAGTTTTTCTTATATATCATCCAAATCATCTAGATACGTAGAAATAGCACCGTTTTCAAATTTTTGTTAATTTATACATTTTTCTTGGAAATTCGCTAAAATTCAATTCGTCTTAAATATCTTCCAAATCATATAGATCCGTAGAAATAGCATCCTTTCAAATTATGGTAAATTTTTACATTTTCCATGGAAATTCGCTAAAACTTCACTTTTTCTTATATATCATCCAAATCGTCGATATACGTAGAATTAGTATCGTTTTCGAATTTCGGTTAATTTTTACATTTTTCTTGGAAATTGATAAAATTCAATTTTTCTTATATATCTATAGAAATAGCATCGTTTTCAAATTTTGGTTAATTTTTACATTTTTCTTGGAAATTCGCTAAAATTCAATTTTTCTTATATCTATAGAAATAGAATCGTTTTCAAATTTTGGTTAATTTGTACATTTTTCTTGCAAATTCGTTAAAATTTCAGTTTTTCTTATATATCATCCAAATCGTCGATATACGTAGAAATAGCACCGTTTTCAAATTTTTGTCAATTTTTACACTTTTCCTGGAAATTCGCTAAAATTCAATTTTTCTTATATATCTATAGAATTAGCATCGTTTTCGAATTTCGGTTAATTTTTACATTTTTCTTGGAAATCGCTAAAATTCAATTTTTCTTAAATATTTTCCAAATCATCTAGATACGTAGAAATAGCATCGAATTAGAATTTCGGTTAATTTTTACATTTTTCTTGGAAATCGATAAAATTCAATTTTTCTTATATATCTATAGAAATAGCATCGTTTTCAAATTTTTACATTTTTCTTGGAAATTCGCTAAAATTTCAGATTTTATTATATATCAACCAAATCGTCGATATACGGAGAAATAGCATCGATTTAGAATTTCGGTTAATTTTTACATTTTTCTTAGAAATTCGCTAAAATCAATTTTACTTATATACCTATAGAAATAGAATCGTTTTCAAATTTTGGTTAATTTTTACATTTTTCTTGCAAATTCGTTAAAATTTCAGTTTTTCTTATATATCATCCAAATCGTCGATATACGTAGAATTAGTATCGTTTTCGAATTTCGGTTAATTTTTACATTTTTCTTGGAAATTGATAAAATTCAATTTTTCTTATATATCTATAGAAATAGCATCGTTTTCAAATTTTGGTTAATTTTTACATTTTTCTTGGAAATTCGCTAAAATTCAATTTTTCTTATATCTATAGAAATAGAATCGTTTTCAAATTTTAGTTAATTTGTACATTTTTCTTGCAAATTCGTTAAAATTTCAGTTTTTCTTATATATCATCCAAATCGTCGATATACGTAGAAATAGCACCGTTTTCAAATTTTTGTTAATTTTTACACTTTTCCTGGAAATTCGCTAAAATTCAATTTTTCTTATATATCTATAGAATTAGCATCGTTTTCGAATTTCGGTTAATTTTTACATTTTTCTTGGAAATTCGCTAAAATTCAATTCTTCTTAAATATCTTCCAAATCATATAGATCCGTAGAAATAGCATCCTTTCAAATTATGGTAAATTTTTACATTTTCCTTGGAAATTCGCTAAAACTTCAGTTTTTCTTATATATCATCCAAATCGTCGATATACGTAGAATTAGCATCGTTTTCGAATTTCGGTTAATTTTTACATTTTTCTTGGAAATCGATAAAATTCAATTTTTCTTATATATCTATAGAAATAGCATCGTTTTCAAATTTTTACATTTTTCTTGGAAATTCGCTAAAATTTCAGATTTTCTTATATATCAACCAAATCGTCGATATACGGAGAAATAGCATCGATTTAGGATTTCGGTTAATTTTTACATTTTTCTTAGAAATTCGCTAAACTCAATTTTACTTATATACCTATAGAAATAGAATCGTTTTCAAATTTTGGTTAATTTTTACATTTTTCTTGCAAATTCGTTAAAATTTCAGTTTTTCTTATATATCATCCAATTTGTCGATATACGTAGAATTAGCATCATTTTCGAACTTTGGTTAATTATTACATATTTCATGGAAATCGATAAAATTCAATTTTTCTTATATATCTATAGAAATAGAATCGTTTTCAAATTTTGGTTAATTTTTACATTTTTCTTGCAAATTCGCTAAAATTGAATTTTCCTTATATATCTATAGAAATAGAATCGTTTTCAAATTTTGGCTAATTTTTACATTTTTCTTGCAAATTCGTTAAAATTTGAGTTTTTCTTATATATCATCCAAATCGTCGATATACGTAGAATTAGCATCGTTTTCGAATTTCGGTTAATTTTTACATTTTTCTTGGAAATCGTTAAAATTCAATTTTTCTTAAATATTTTCCAAATCATCTAGATACGTAGAAATAGCATCTTTTTCAAATTTTTGTTAATTTTTACATTTTTCTTGGAAATTCGCTAAAATTTCAGATTTTCTTATATATCAACCAAATCGTCGATATACGTAGAAATAGCAACGATTTAGAATTTCGGTTAATTTGTGCAGTTTGCTCGGAAATTCGCTAAAATCCAATTTTTCTTAAATATTTTCCAAATCATCTAGATACGTAGAAATAGCATCGTTTTCAAATTTTTGTTAATTTTTACATTTTCTTGGAAATGTGCTAAAATTCAATTTTTCTTATATATCTATAGAAATAGCCTCGTTTTCAAATTTTTACATTTTTCTTGGAAATTCGCTAAAATTTCAGATTTTCTTATATATCAACCAAATCGTCGATATACGTAGAAATAGCATCGAATTAGAACTTCGGTTAATTTTTACAGTTTACTCGGAAATTCGCTAAAATTCAATTTTTCTTAAATATCTTCCAAATCAACTAAATACGTAGAGATAGCATCGTTTCCAAATTTTGGTTAATTTTTACATTTTTCTTGGAAATTCGCTAAAATTTCAGATTTTCTTATATATCAACCAAATCGTCGATATACGTAGAAATAGCATCGAATTAGAACTTCGGTTAATTTTTACAGTTTACTCGGAAATTCGCTAAAATTCAATTTTTCTTAAATATCTTCCAAATCAACTAAATACGTAGAGATAGCATCGTTTTCAAATTTTGGTTAATTTTTACATTTTTCTTGGAAATTCGCTAAAATTTCAGATTTTCTTATGTATTATCCAAATTGTCGATATACGTAGAAATGCAACGATTTATATACAGGGTTAATTTTTACAATATTTTGGATATTCTCTAAAATTCAAATTTTCTTAAGTTTCTTCCAAATCATCTAGACACGTAGAAATGGCAACGTTTTCAAATTTTGATTATCTTTAGATTTATCTTGGAAATTCGCTAAAATTTCAGTTTTTCTTATATATCATCCAAATCGTCGATATACGTAGAATTAGCATCGTTTTCGAATTTCGGTTAATTTTTACATTTTTCTTGGAAATTCGCTAAAAGTAATTTTTCTTATTTATCTTCCAAATGATCTAGATACGTAGAAATAACATCGTTTTCAAATTTTGGTTAATTCTTACATTTTACTCGGAAATTCGTTAAAATTCCAGTTTTTCTTATATATCATTAAAATCGTCGATATACGTAGAAATAGCATCGATTTAGAATTTCGGTTAATTTTTACATTTTTCTTGGAAATTCGCTAAAATTCAATTCTTCTTAAATATCTTCCAAATCATATAGATCCGTAGAAATAGCATCCTTTCAAATTATGGTAAATTTTTACATTTTCCTTGGAAATTCGCTAAAACTTCAGTTTTTCTTATATATCATCCAAATCGTCGATATACGTAGAATTAGCATCGTTTTCGAATTTCGGTTAATTTTTACATTTTTCTTGGAAATCGATAAAATTCAATTTTTGTTATATATCTATAGAAATAGCATCGTTTTCAAATTTTTACATTTTTCTTGGAAATTCGCTAAAATTTCAGATTTTCTTATATATCAACCAAATCGTCGATATACGTAGAAATAGCATCGATTTAGGATTTCGGTTAATTTTTACATTTTTCTTAGAAATTCGCTAAAATCAATTTTACTTATATACCTATAGAAATAGAATCGTTTTCAAATTTTGGTTAATTTTTACATTTTTCTTGCAAATTCGTTAAAATTTCAGTTTTTCTTATATATCATCCAGTTTGTCGATATACGTAGAATTAGCATCATTTTCGAATCTTGGTTAATTTTTACATATTTCCTGGAAATCGATAAAATTCAATTTTTCTTATATATCTATAGAAATAGAATCGTTTTCAAATTTTGGTTAATTTTTACATTTTTCTAGCAAATTCGCTAAAATTGAATTTTCCTTATATATCTATAGAAATAGAATCGTTTTCAAATTTTGGTTAATTTTTACATTTTTCTTGCAAATTCGTTAAAATTTGAGTTTTTCTTATATATCATCCAAATCGTCGATATACGTAGAATTAGCATCGTTTTCGAATTTCGGTTAATTTTTACATTTTTCTTGGAAATCGTTAAAATTCAATTTTTCTTAAATATTTTCCAAATCATCTAGATACGTAGAAATAGCATCTTTTTCAAATTTTTGTTAATTTTTACATTTTTCTTGGAAATTCGCTAAAATTTCAGATTTTCTTATATATCAACCAAATCGTCGATATACGTAGAAATAGCAACGATTTAGAATTTCGGTTAATTTGTGCAGTTTGCTCGGAAATTCGCTAAAATCCAATTTTTCTTAAATATTTTCCAAATCATCTAGATACGTAGAAATAGCATCGCTTTCAAATTTTTGTTAATTTTTACATTTTTCTTGGAAATGTGCTAAAATTCAATTTTTCTTAAATATCTTCCAAATGATCTAGATACGTAGAAATAACATCGTATTCAAATTTGGTTAATTTTTACATTTCTCTTGGAAATTCGTTAAAATTTCAGTTTTTCTTATATATCATCCAAATCGTCGATATACGTAGAAATAGCATCGATTTAGAATTTCGGATAATTTGTGCAGTTTATCATCCAAATCGTCGATATACGTAGAAATAGCCTCGTTTTCAAATTTTTACATTTTTCTTGG
This sequence comes from Agrilus biguttatus, assembly GCA_963921985.1. Lineage (NCBI taxonomy): Eukaryota > Metazoa > Arthropoda > Insecta > Coleoptera > Buprestidae > Agrilus > Agrilus biguttatus. The sequence goes on along the minus strand of OY998127.1, from coordinate 12,215,329 downwards.
AAATTCGCTAAAATTTCAGATTTTCTTATATATCAACCAAATCGTCGATATACGTAGAAATAGCATCGAATTAGAACTTCGGTTAATTTTTACAGTTTACTCGGAAATTCGCTAAAATTCAATTTTTCTTAAATAACTTCCAAATCAACTAAATACGTAGAGATAGCATCGTTTTCAAATTTTGGTTAATTTTTACATTTTTCTTGGAAATTCGCTAAAATTTCAGATTTTCTTATGTATTATCCAAATTGTCGATATACGTAGAAATGCAACGATTTATATATAGGGTTAATTTTTACAATTTTTTGGATATTCTCTAAAATTCAATTCTTCTTAAATAATTTCCAAATCATCTAGATACGTAGAAATAGCATCGTTTTCAAATTTTGGTTAATTCTTACAATTTACTCGGAAATTCGTTAAAATTCAGTTTTTCTTAAATATCTTCCAAATGATCTAGATACGTAGAAATAACATCGTATTCAAATTTGGTTAATTTTTACATTTCTCTTGGAAATTCGTTAAAATTTCAGTTTTTCTTATATATCATCCAAATCGTCGATATACGTAGAAATAGCATCGATTTAGAATTTCGGATAATTTGTGCAGTTTATCATCCAAATCGTCGATATACGTAGAATTAGCATCGTTTTCGAATTTTTACATTCTTCTTGGAAATTCGTTAAAATTTCAGTTTTTCTTATATATCATCCAAATCGTCGATATACGTAGAATTAGCATCGTTTTCGAATTTCGGTTAATTTTTACAGTTTATCATCCAAATCGTCGATATACGTAGAATTAGCATCGTTTTCGAATTTCGGTTAATTTTTACATTTTTCCTGGAAATCGATAAAATTCAATTTTTCTTATATATCTATAGAAATAGAATCGTTTTCAAATTTTGGTTAATTTTTACATTTTTCTTGCAAATTCGTTAAAATTTCAGTTTTCCTTATATATCATCCAAATCGTCGATATACGTAGAATTAGCATCGTTTTCGAATTTCGGTTAATTTTTACATTTTTCTTGGAAATCGATAAAATTCAATTTTTCTTATATATCTATAGAAATAGCACCGTTTTCAAATTTTGGTTAATTTTTACATTTTTCTTGCAAATTCGTTAAAATTTCAGTTTTTCTTATATATCATCCAAATCGTCGATATACGTAGAATTAGCATCGTTTTCGAATTTCGGTTAATTTTTACAGTTTATCATCCAAATCGTCGATATACGTAGAATTAGCAGCGTTTTCGAATTTCGGTTAATTTTTACATTTTTCCTGGAAATCGATAAAATTCAATTTTTCTTATATATCTATAGAAATAGAATCGTTTTCAAATTTTGGTTAATTTTTACATTTTTCTGGCAAATTCGTTAAAATTTCAGTTTTCCTTATATATCATCCAAATCGTCGATATACGTAGAATTAGCATCGTTTTCAAATTTCGGTTAATTTTTACATTTTTCTTGGAAATCGATAAAATTCAATTTTTCTTATATATCTATAGAAATAGCATCGTTTTCAAATTTTGGTTAATTTTTACATTTTTCTTGGAAATTCGCTAAAATTCAATTTTTCTTATATATCTATAGAAATAGAATCGTTTTCAAATTTTGGTTAATTTTTACATTTTTCTTGCAAATTCGTTAAAATTTCAGTTTTTCTTATATATCATCCAAATCGTCGATATACGTAGAATTAGCATCGTTTTCGAATTTCGGTTAATTTTTACAGTTTATCATCCAAATCGTCCATATACGTAGAATTAGCATCATTTTCGAATTTCGGTTAATTTTTACATTTTTCTTGGAAATCGATAAAATTCAATTTTTCTTATATATCTATAGAAATAGCATCGTTTTCAAATTTTGGTTAATTTTTACATTTTTCTTGGAAATTCGTTAAAATTTCAGTTTTTCTTATATATCATCCAAATCGTCGATATACGTAGAAATAGCACCGTTTTCAAATTTTTGTTAATTTTTACACTTTTCTTGGAAATTCGCTAAAATTCAATTTTTCTTATATATCTATAGAAATAGCATCGTTTTCAAATTTTGGTTAATTTTTACATTTTTCTTGCAAATTCGTTAAAATTTCAGTTTTTCTTATATATCATCCAAATCATCTAGATACGTAGAAATAGCACCGTTTTCAAATTTTTGTTAATTTTTACATTTTTCTTGGAAATTCGCTAAAATTCAATTCGTCCTAAATATCTTCCAAATCATATAGATCCGTAGAAATAGCATCCTTTCAAATTATGGTAAATTTTTACATTTTCCATGGAAATTCGCTAAAACTTCACTTTTTCTTATATATCATCCAAATCGTCGATATACGTAGAATTAGTATCGTTTTCGAATTTCGGTTAATTTTTACATTTTTCTTGGAAATTGATAAAATTCAATTTTTCTTATATATCTATAGAAATAGCATCGTTTTCAAATTTTGGTTAATTTTTACATTTTTCTTGGAAATTCGCTCAAATTCAATTTTTCTTATATCTATAGAAATAGAATCGTTTTCAAATTTTGGTTAATTTGTACATTTTTCTTGCAAATTCGTTAAAATTTCAGTTTTTCTTATATATCATCCAAATCGTCGATATACGTAGAAATAGCACCGTTTTCAAATTTTTGTTAATTTTTACACTTTTCTTGGAAATTCGCTAAAATTCAATTTTTCTTATATATCTATAGAATTAGCATCGTTTTCGAATTTCGGTTAATTTTTACATTTTTCTTGGAAATCGCTAAAATTCAATTTTTCTTAAATATTTTCCAAATCATCTAGATACGTAGAAATAGCACCGTTTTCAAATTTTTGTTAATTTTTACATTTTTCTTGGAAATTCGCTAAAATTCAATTCGTCTTAAATATCTTCCAAATCATATAGATCCGTAGAAATAGCATCCTTTCAAATTATGGTAAATTTTTACATTTTCCATGGAAATTCGCTAAAACCTCACTTTTTCTTATATATCATCCAAATCGTCGATATACGTAGAATTAGTATCGTTTTCGAATTTCGGTTAATTTTTACATTTTTCTTGGAAATTGATAAAATTCAATTTTTCTTATATATCTATAGAAATAGCATCGTTTTCAAATTTTTACATTTTTCTTGGAAATTCGTTAAAATTTCAGATTTTCTTATATATCAACCAAATCGTCGATATACGTAGAAATAGCATCGATTTAGGATTTCGGTTAATTTTTACATTTTTCTTGGAAATCGATAAAATTCAATTTTTCTTATATATCTATAGAAATAGCATCGTTTTCAAATTTTGGTTAATTTTTACATTTTTCTTGGAAATTCGCTAAAATTCAATTTTTCTTATATCTATAGAAATAGAATCGTTTTCAAATTTTGGTTAATTTGTACATTTTTCTTGCAAATTCGCTAAAACCTCACTTTTTCTTATATATCATCCAAATCGTCGATATACGTAGAATTAGTATCGTTTTCGAATTTCGGTTAATTTTTACATTTTTCTTGGAAATTGATAAAATTCAATTTTTCTTATATATCTATAGAAATAGCATCGTTTTCAAATTTTTACATTTTTCTTGGAAATTCGTTAAAATTTCAGATTTTCTTATATATCAACCAAATCGTCGATATACGTAGAAATAGCATCGATTTAGGATTTCGGTTAATTTTTACATTTTTCTTGCAAATTCGGTAAAATTGAATTTTTCTTATATATCTATAGAAATAGAATCGTTTTCAAATTTTGGTTAATTTTTACATTTTCTGCAAATTCGTTAAAATTTGAGTTTTTCTTATATATCATCCAAATCGTCGATATACGTAGAATTAGCATCGTTTTCGAATTTCGGTTAATTTTTTCATTTTTCTTGGAAATCGCTAAAATTCAACTTTTCTTAAATATTTTCCAAATCATCTAGATACGTAGAAATAGCATCTTGTTCAAATTTTTGTTGATTTTTACATTTTTCTTTCAGATTCGCTAAAAGTCAATTTTTCTTATATATCTATAGAAATAGCATTGTTTTCAAATTTTGGTTAATTTTTACATTTTTGTTGGAAATTAGTTAAAATTTCAGTTTTTCTTATATATCATCCAAATCGTCGATATACGAGAAATCGCATCGTTTTCTAATTGTAGTTAATTTTTACATTTTTCTTGGAAATTCGCTAAAATTCAATTTTTCTTATATATCTATAGAAATAGCATCGTTTTCAAATTTTGATTAATTTTCAGATTTTTCTTGGAAATTCGCTAAAATTTCAGTTTTTCTTATATATCATCCAAATCGTCGATATACGTAGAAATAGCATCGAATTAGAATTTCGGTTAATTTTTACAGTTTACTCGGAAATTCGCTAAAATTCAATTTTTCTTAAATATATTCCATATCATCTATATACGTAGAAATAACATCGTTTTCAAATTTTGGGTAATTTTTACATTATTCTTGCAAATTCGTTAAAATTTCAGTTTTTCTTATATACCATCAAAATCGTCGATATACGAGAAATAGCAACGATTTACAATTTCGGTTAATTTTTACAGTTTACTCGGAAATTCGCAAAAATTCAAGTTTTTTAAATATCTTCCCAATCATCTAGATACGTAGAAATAGCATCGTTTTCAAATTTTGGTTAATTTTTTCATTTTTCTTTCAGATTCGCTAAAGTTCAATTTTTCTTATATATCTATAGAAATAGCATTGTTTTCAAATTTTGGTTAATTTTTACATTTTTGTTGGAAATTAGTTAAAATTTCAGTTTTTCTTGTATATCATCCAAATCGTCGATATACGTAGAAATAGCATCGAATTAGAATTTCGGTTAATTTTTACAGTTTACTCGGAAATTCGCTAAAATTCAATTTTTCTTAAATATATTCCATATCATCTATATACGTAGAAATAACATCGTATTCAAATTTGGTTAATTTTTACATTTCTCTTGGAAATTCGTTAAAATTTCAGTTTTTCTTATATATCATCCAAATCGTCGATATACGTAGAAATAGCATCGATTTAGAATTTCGGATAATTTGTGCAGTTTATCATCCAAATCGTCGATATACGTAGAATTAGCATCGTTTTCGAATTTTTACATTCTTCTTGGAAATTCGTTAAAATTTCAGTTTTTCTTATATATCATCCAAATCGTCGATATACGTAGAATTAGCATCGTTTTCAAATTTCGGTTAATTTTTACAGTTTATCATCCAAATCGTCGATATACGTAGAATTAGCATCGTTTTCGAATTTCGGTTAATTTTTACATTTTTCCTGGAAATCGATAAAATTCAATTTTTCTTATATATCTATAGAAATAGAATCGTTTTCAAATTTTGGTTAATTTTTACATTTTTCTTGCAAATTCGTTAAAATTTCAGTTTTCCTTATATATCATCCAAATCGTCGATATACGTAGAATTAGCATCGTTTTCGAATTTCGGTTAATTTTTACATTTTTCCTGGAAATCGATAAAATTCAATTTTTCTTATATATCTATAGAAATAGAATCGTTTTCAAATTTTGGTTAATTTTTACATTTTTCTTGCAAATTCGTTAAAATTTCAGTTTTCCTTATATATCATCCAAATCGTCGATATACGTAGAATTAGCATCGTTTTCGAATTTCGGTTAATTTTTACATTTTTCTTGGAAATCGCTAAAATTCAATTTTTCTTAAATATTTTCCAAATCATCTAGATACGTAGAAATAGCATCTTGTTCAAATTTTTGTTGATTTTTACATTTTTCTTTCAGATTCGCTAAAAGTCAATTTTTCTTATATATCTATAGAAATAGCATTGTTTTCAAATTTTGGTTAATTTTTACATTTTTGTTGGAAATTAGTTAAAATTTCAGTTTTTCTTATATATCATCCAAATCGTCGATATACGAGAAATCGCATCGTTTTCTAATTGTAGTTAATTTTTACATTTTTCTTGGAAATTCGCTAAAAGTCAATTTTTCTTATATATCTATAGAAATAGCATTGTTTTCAAATTTTGGTTAATTTTTACATTTTTGTTGGAAATTAGTTAAAATTTCAGTTTTTCTTATATATCATCCAAATCGTCGATATACGAGAAATCGCATCGTTTTCTAATTGTAGTTAATTTTTACATTTTTCTTGGAAATTCGCTAAAATTTCAGTTTTTCTTATATATCATCCAAATCGTCGATATACGTAGAAATAGCATCGAATTAGAATTTCGGTTAATTTTTACAGTTTACTCGGAAATTCGCTAAAATTCAATTTTTCTTAAATATATTCCATATCATCTATATACGTAGAAATAGCATCGTTTTCAAATTTTGGGTAATTTTTACATTATTCGTGCAAATTCGTTAAAATTTCAGTTTTTCTTATATACCATCAAAATCGTCGATATACGAGAAATAGCAACGATTTACAATTTCGGTTAATTTTTACAGTTTACTCGGAAATTCGCAAAAATTCAAGTTTTTTAAATATCTTCCCAATCATCTAGATTCGTAGAAATAGCATCGTTTTCAAATTTTGGTTAATTTTTTCATTTTTCTTTCAGATTCGCTAAAGTTCAATTTTTCTTATATATCTATAGAAATAGCATTGTTTTCAAATTTTGGTTAATTTTTACATTTTTGTTGGAAATTATTTAAAATTTCAGTTTTTCTTATATATCATCCAAATCGTCGATATACGTAGAAATAGCAACGATTTAGAATTTCGGTTAATTTTTACAGTTTACTCGGAAATTCGATAAAATTCAATTTTTCCTAAATATATTCCATATCATCTATATACGTAGAAATAGCATCGTCTTCAAATTTTGGTTAATTTTACATTTTTCTTGCAAATTCGCTAAAAGTCAATTTTTCTTATATATATATAGAAATAGCATCGTTTTCAAATTTTAGTTAATTTTTACATTTTTCTTGCAAATTCGTTAAAATTTCAGTTTTTCTTATATAACATCAAAATCGTCGATATACGAGAAATAGCATCGTTTTCGAATTGTAGTTAATTTTTACATTTTTCTTGGAAATTCGCTAAAATTCAATTTTTCTTATATATCTATAGAAATACCATTGTTTTCAAATTTTGGTTAATTTTTACATTTTTCTTGCAAATTCGTTAAAATTTCAGTTTTTCTTATATAACATCCAAATCGTCGATATACGAGAAATAGCATCGTTTTCGAATTGTAGTTAATTTTTACATTTTTCTTGGAAATTCGCTAAAATTCAATTTTTCTTATATATCTATAGAAATAGCATTGTTTTCAAATTTTGGTTAATTTTTACATTTTTCTGGGAAATTCGTTAAAATCTTTGTTTTTCTTATACATCATCCAAATCGTCGATATACGCTGAAATAGCAACGATTTACAATTTCGGTTAATTTTTACAGTTTATTTGGAAATTCGCTAAAATTCAAGTTTTTCAAATATCTTCCCAATCATCTAGATACGTAGAAATAGCATCGTTTTCAAATTTTGGTTAATTTTACATTTTCTTGCAAATTCGCTGAAAATCAATTTTTCTTATATATCTATAGAAATAGCATCGTTTTCGAATGTTAGTTAATTTTCGCATTATTCTTGGAAATTCGTTAAAATTTTAGTTTTTCTTATATATCATCAAAATCGTCGATATACGAGAAATAGCATCGTTTTCGAATTTTAGTTAATTTTTACATTTTTCTTGGAAATTCGCTAAAATTCAATTTTTCTTATATATCTATAGAAATAGCATCGTTTTCAAATTTTGGTTAATTTTTACATTTTTCTTGGAAATTCGTTAAAATTTCAGTTTTTCTTATTTATCATCAAAATCGTCGATATACGAGAAATTGCATCGTTTTCAAATTTTTGTTAATTTTTACATTTTTCCTGGAAATTCGCTAAAATTCAATTTTTCTTATATATCTATAGAAATAGCATTGTTTTCAAATTTTGGTTAAATTTTACATTTTTCTTGGAAATTCGTTAAAATTTTAGTTTTTCTTGTACATCATCCAAATCGTCGATATACGCTGAAATAGCAACGATTTACAATTTCGGTTAATTTTTGCAGTTTAACCCCCACCCCTTTGCAATATTTTTTCGAAAATTCATTGTAGTTTTGCTAGTATTTTCGACATTTTGTTCCAAAATCGAACCACATACCCCCTCCCTTTTTGGAAGATTTTTTCCAAAATCTAGCGAAATTCCCCCACCCCTTTGAAATATATTTTCAAAACTTCCTTGTATTTTTGCTATCATTTTCTACATTTCGTTCCAAAATCGAATCACATACCCGCTCCCCATTTGGAACATTTTTTCCAAAATTCTAGCGAAATAGCCCCACCCCTTAGGAATATTTTTTCGAAAACTCTTTATATTTTTGCTTTTATTATCTACATTTTGTTCCAAAGTCTAACCTAATACGCCCACCCTCCTTTGGTACATTTTTTCCAAAATCTAGCAAAATACCCCCACCCCTTTGGAATATTTGATAGAAGACTTGGAATTTTTGCTATTATATTCGACATTTTGTTCCAAAATCGAACCACATACCCCCCCCACTTTGGAACATTTTTTCCAAAATCTAGCGAAATACCCCCACCCCTTTGGAATATTTTTTCGAAAACTCTTTATATTTTTGCTTTTATTTTCTACATTTTCTTCCAAAGTCTAACCTAATACGCCCACCCTCCTTTGGAACATATTTTCCAAAATCTAGCGAAATACCCCCACACCTTTGAAATATTTTTTCGTAAATTCATTGTATTTTTGCTATTATTTTCGAACTATTGTTCCAAAATCAAAACACATACCCCCCTACCATTTTGGAACATTTTTTCCAAAATCTAGCGAAATACCCCCACCCCTTTGGAATATTTTTTCGAAAGTTCTTTATATTTTTGCAATTATTTTCTACATTTTGTTCCAAAATCTTACCTAATTCGCCCACCTTCCTTTGGAACATTTTTTCCAAAATCTAGCGAAATACCCCCACCCCTTTGGAATATTTTTTCGAAAATTCTTTATATTTTTGCTATTATTTTCTACATTTTGTTCCAAATGTTTAGTCTCCAAATTATCGTTTAAGAAAAATCATAAATTTGTCAAACGTTCATGTTAGTTGTCATGCGAATTCTAATGCTGTCGAGATGGTCTGTTTTATGTCTTCAGGAGATAAGAGCGTGAGAACGGTAAGGGCTCTTGAGGACATAGAAACGAACGTTAAAAATAACAGATAAAATAGAACCACCGAACGAACCACTCCATAGCAAAACATAATCGTAGATTTCATTTAGTTAAGTTTTATACTTAAATATAAGTTTTGCTTTTATATAATAATTAGTGCTAGTTAAAGTGAAGATTTTTAATTAATGCAAATAAATAAATTTAAACAAACACAATATCGTTTTCCTCAATATCTGAGGTGGTCCTTCGAAGCAAGATTTATCACGAACACGCTTTCACGCTTCCTCATTTTGGTCCTTCGAGCTGGATTTATCACGAAATCACTTCCAAGCTGCTTCCTCATTTTGGTTAATCGAGCCGGATTCTAAGAAAAAATATCGTTTGGATTCGAAGAAAAAATATCGTTTACCCCATATTCCGAAACGAAAGTCGGATTCGAAAAAGGGAAAATTTAGAAAATACAGACTTAAAACAGTTGGATGGAAAGTGTTATTGTTTGAAGTCCAGTGCAGTTCTGTTTTTGGTTTGTCATCATTATTGGAAAATCAGCGCGGCCCTATTACGAAGACAAGATCAGCGAATATATGGAAAGAACATCGCATTAATAACGAAGAAATCTTCACATGGTCACGGTGAGCTCGTTCTATTTTATCTCCTTTTTATTGTTCCTTGCACGAAGTTAAGTACACGCCTGTTTTTGAACTTTTCAAATACATTTGAAAAGTATCGTTCACGAAATCGAAAAATCGTCATTGTTATTATCGTTTTAGGTGAAATCTCGTTCACTTAAGCAAATTAATTATCGAATCGAATTGTTAAAGTTAAACACGAAAAGGTTTATTTGATCATTTACCAAAATGGCTCCAAAATCTGATAAAAGCGCTCATTCGATTGAAAACGAAAAGTTAGAATTATTGCACGCACGTAAAGTTATTTGTGACAGATTGTTACGTTTTTAAAAGTTTTTGGATGGTCAATGTGTTGTAGATGTTTTCCAAATCGAAAGCAGGTTAAAAAGCGTAGAAGAAGATTTTTCGGAATTTGACAAAATTCAAACACGATTAGAATTTTTAGATAACGAAGAAGAAAGTAATCGTTTAGAAACAGAATCGCTGTTTTACACGGAAATTTCAAAATCGAAAAGAATAATTGCAGAATTTCACGAAAATCGAAACGAAAAATTAAATAAGGTTAATGCCCAAACAAACGTAAAAGGTATTACCAAACTTCCCGATTTAGGTTTACCAACATTTTATGGAAATTATGAAACGTGTTATTAGTTTTCGAGATATATTTTACTCAGTAGTTGACAGTAGAAACGATTTAAGCGAAATTGATAAGTTTTTATATTTAAAATTGTGCTGTAAAGATGATGCGTTAAAATTGATCGATTCATTAAGTGCAACAGCAGCAAATTATACGATTGCGTTAGATTTATTGAAGAAACGTTACGAGAATAAACGGATTATTATAAATTGTCATATTAATAACATACTGTTAAACTTACGAACCGTCACGAAAGAATCGTCTTTTCAACTTAGAAAATTATTAGATTCACTGCATCAGCATTTATCTGCGTTAGAAAAGCTTGAGTTGCCAGTGAAACTTTGGGATGCTTTGTTAATTCCAATTATTTTGCAAAATTTAGATAGCATTATAAAACAAGAATGGGAAAACAAACAAAACGAACAAAATTTACCAACCTTGAATGAACTAATAGAATTTCTTAACAAAAAATGTTGTACTTTAGAAGCCATCAGTAACGACTATTCAAATTTAAAAATTAGAAAATCACATAACAACGGTGGTTATTCGAATAACAACAGCGGTTATTCAAATAACTCACGTAAAGTATCTTATTCATTAAGAGAAATCAATATCAATCAATGTTGTATATGTAACGAAAAACATTTTATTTTTCAATGTCCGAAATTTGCAGAGCTATCAGTTTCCCAAAAATATAATGAAATTAAAAAACATCAATTATGCAGTAATTGTCTCAGATCTGGTCATTTTAAACGGTAATGTGTATCGGGTGGTTGTAAGATATGTAAGTATAAACATAACACGGCTTTGCATATCGATAAAACCAATCATCGAAATTATTTAAATACGAAAGATATCACGAATCGCAGAAATATGGTTTCGTCACCATCTACATCTGGTAGTCAATTATCGGTCACAAAGACACCGCAACCAGAATCGATAACAAGTAAAACAACTGAAGATACTAAAATCCCTATGTGTTCTTTAAATCAAAACATCGAATCAAAAATTAACGAACCAAATAATTATATTTCAACTTCAAATGAAAGAGTAACATGTTCTTATTCTAATGTTAATACAAATCAGGTGTTATTATCGACAGCGAAATTTTTAGTAAGAGATTTGAAAGGAAATTGGCATTGATGCCATAACATTGATGTTATGCTTTGTTGGATTCCGGTAGTCAATCAAATCTGATGAGTAAATATTTATGTGAAAAATTACAATTAAAATGCGAAAAAATTAATATATCTTTGTCTGAAATAAGTCAGATTCAAACACGAATAACGAGTAGAACATGCGCGAGGATAAAATCGAGATTCGAAAATTTTGAAACAGAGTTGTCATTTTTAGTTTTACCTAAGATAACTGAAAAGTTACCCGTTATAGGATTCCACAAAACATAAATTTGGCTGATGACAAATTTAACATCCCCAAAAGAATAGATTTGTTATTAGGAGCGAGTATTTTCTTTGATTTAATCAAAAGCGGAAAATTGAAGTTAGGTGACAACAAGTTAACATTACAAGAAACGTATTTCGGATGGATTTTTAGCGGAAGTTTAAATTCGAGTAAAACTGAACGTAACAAATTATCATATAATAGTCTTTTGGTAGTAACAAACAATGAATTACATGAATCATTACGAAAATTTTGGAAAATAGAAGAAGTAGGAAGTACAAATTTATTATCAAAAGAAGAACAATATTGCGAAGATTATTTTAAAGAGACTACCACAAGAAGTAGCGATGGTAGATTTGTAGTAAAGTATCCGTTTAAACAAGGTCGTCAAGATAAGTTAGGTAACTCAAAAAGTGCTGCTTTAAAAAGATTAAAAAGCTTAGAGACAAGATTTTCCAAAGATGAAAATTTAAAACTGCAGTATTTAGAATTCATGAAAGAATATGAAACATTAGGACATATGACTTTTAAATGTACTTTAGATTTAGATAATTCGATAGAACATAATTCTTTCTTTTTACCTCATTCGGCAGTTTTAAGAAACTCGGTTACTACAAAATGTAGAGTAGTTTTCGACGCTAGTGCAAAAAGCAGTAGTGGAATATCGTTTAATGACTTATTATGTGTAGGACCGACTCTACAGGACGATCTTCTTTTCTATTTTATTGAGACTAAGATTGAGAAAATACGTTTTAAACGCAGACGTTAAAATGATGTATAGAAATGTTTTAATTGATGAAAATGAACGGTGTTATCAACAAATATTGTGGCGTAAAAATACAGAAGATAAAATAAACGTTTATACTTTGAATATCGTAACGTATGGCACGTCGAGTGCTCCCTTTCAAGCAACACGCTGTTTGAAAGAGTTAGCGTCATTAAATGAAAGCAAAAAACCTCGTACTTCAAAATTAATAAAAAATTCTTTTTATATGGATGATCTACTCGTCAGCATAGATTCATTTAACGAAGCGATTGAGATATATCATGTAATGAGAGAAATATTTTCACAAGCGAAATTCGAATTAAGAAAATGGTCTTCAAATAATAAGGAAATTTTAAACTATATTATTAGAAACAGCAATAGTAAAGATGAAAATTTAGTTTTGTTTCAAGATAAACAAGAACTTAAAATGCTAGGAATCACATGGGATTCGAATACCGATAACTTAAAATATTCCATTAATGTTGCTATAAACGAAAGCAAGATTACAAAAAGAACAATTTTGTCAGGGAATTCCCAAATATTCGACCCTTTGGGTCTAATAGGACCGGCTATAATCAAGGCAAAATTATTAATTCAAAATTTATGGTGTTCAAAACTTGGTTGGGACCATGAAGTTCCACAAATTATAAAAGAAACGTGGAAGGAATTTATTTCACAGATACCTCTTTTAAACACAATTAAAGTAAATAGACATGTGATTGATTCAAAGGCGGAAAGTATTGAACTTTACGGTTTCTGCGATAGTTCAGAAAAAGCATATGGAGCTTGCACTTATTTATGCTCAACGTTAAATGGTAAAAGGGTAATACATTTATTAACAGCGAAATCAAATGTTGCACCAATTAAAAAACAAACACTACCGAGACTTGAATTATTGGCAGCACAGTTACTTGCGGAATTAGTTTTTAAAGTAAAAAATACAATTGATATAAACATTTCAAATACAACGTATTTTACCGATTCAAAAATTGTTCTATATTGGTTAAAAATCGAACCGTACAAATTAAAAACGTTTGTAGCAAACCGAATATCGAAGATTATAGAGATTTCTGATGTTAATAATTGGAAACACGTAAGTAGTAAAGATAATGCTGCAGATAAAATTTCACGTGGACTTAATCCAAGGGAACTACTTCATAACGAAACGTGGTTTTTTGGACCTCAGTTTCTGAAGGAAGAAACGCCTTTAAAGGAAAGCCAAATTGAATTAAAACCAAGCGTCGTCTCGTTAAAAGTTCTGAATACGAAAAACGTCGAAGTACATTCAAAATTTGATATTTTTCAAAACTTTTCTAGTTATTCCAAATTACGCAGAATAATGGCTTACATATTAAGATTTAAAAATCGAACTTTGAACAAATTGAAATTCTCTTCTTCAATCTTATCAGTAGATGAATTAAATGAAGCAGAAACTAATTTAATAAAAATAGTACAACTTGAAACATTCAAACAAGAAATTTCAAATTTAGAACATTCAAAATGCATCAACAATCAAAGTAAAATTGTAAATTTACATCCATTTCTGGATAAGAAAGGTATCCTTAGGGTGGGTGGTAGATTAACGAATTCAGAATTAAACTTTGATCAAAAACATCCGATTATTTTGCCTTATAAAGATCGTTTATCGGAACTTATTATATTAAATACTCATTTAAAATATTTACACGATGGAACACAAAACTTACTTTCTATTATTAGATTAAAATTTTGGCCTGTTAATGGTAAAAACGCAGTAAAACGGGTTATAAAATCGTGCATCAAGTGTTTTCGAGTTAATCCAAAACCTTGTAAATTTTTAATGGGTGAATTACCGTATTCTAGAGTGACCCCCAATCAACCCTTTACATTTATTTATTATTATTATTTATTTATGTAAAACAAGGTGTGCTAAGAAGAAGTAAGTTAGTTAAAACTTATGTTTGTATTTTTGTATGCTTCGCGACGAAAGCAATACACATTTAATTAGTATCGGACTTAACAACGAAAAGTTTTCTCAACGCATTAAATAGATTCTGTTCTCGATGAGGAAAACCAAGTGATATCTACTCAGATAATGGGTCAAATATTATCGGAGCCAGTAATTATTTTATTAAATTGCATGATTTAATTAATTACAAAGACCATAACAACGCAATTTCAAATTTTTTGGCCAATGATCAAATAAATTGGCATTTTATACCGGCGCGATCGGCTCACATGGGGGGATTGTGGGAAGCTGCGGTGAAATCTATGAAATTTCATCTAAAACGAATATTGGGTGACGCTTCTTTACACTTTGAGGAAATGTATACTCTTTTGATTCAAATTGCGGCTTGTCTTAACTCACGTCCTTTAACCCCCCTTTCCAACGACATAAACGACCATTTACCCTTGACTCCCTCACACTTTTTAATAGGCGAGTCACTAGCGAGTCTTCCAGAGGAGGACATTAACGATGAAAGATTATAATATTTATCATATACAACTACGTTCCAAATCGAAAAACGACGTCGAAAATAGTGTTTGAAGTGAGTTCGTTAGTTATAGTGGTCGAGGACAACTTGCCTCCTCTAAAGTGGGCAATGGCGCAAGTGCTTGCACTTCATAAAGGCAAGGACAATATAGTGCGAGTGGTGACAGTACGATTTCCAAACGGAACTGCAGCACACCGAAGTTTGGCAAAAATATGCGTTTTGCCTATCGAACTATAGAACTTTATACATTTAACATACATTTTTCATTTTTACAGTTTTTTTATTTTGAAAGTACCTTTCAAGGGAGGCGGCATGTTTAGTCTCCAAATTATCGTTTAAGAAAAATCATAAATTTGTCAAACGTTCATGTTAGTTGTCATGCGAATTCTAATGCTGTCGAGATGGTCTGTTTTATGTCTTCAGGAGATAAGCGCGTGAGAACGGTAAGGGCTCTTGAGGACAGAAACGAACGTTAAAAATAACAGATAAAATAGAACCACCGAACGAACCACTCGATAGCAAAACATAATCGTAGATTTCATTTAGTTAAGTTTTATACTTAAATATAAGTTTTGCTTTTATATAATAATTAGTGATAGTTAAAGTGAAGATTTCTAATTAATGCAAATAAATATAGTTAAACAAACACAATATCGTTTTCCTCAATATCTGAGGTGGTCCTTCGAACCAAGATTTATCACGAACACGCTTTCACGTTTCCTCGCCAAAAGCTAACCTAATACCCCCACCCTCCGTTGGAACATTTTTTCCAAAATCTAGCGGAATACCCCCACCCCATTGGAATATTTTTTCGAAAATTCATTGTATTTTTGCTATTATTTTCGACATTTTGTTCCAAAATCGAACCACATACCCCTTTCCCCTTTGGAACATTTTTCAAAAATTCTTTATATTTTTGCTATTATTTTCTACATTTTGCTCCAGAATTTAACCTAATACCCCCGCCCTCCTTCGAAGCACTTTTTCCAAAATCTAGCAGAAAACCCCCACCCCTTTGGAACATTTTTTCCAAAATCTAGCAGAAAACCCCCACCCCTTTGGAACATTTTTTCCAAAATCTAGCAGAATGCCCCCACTCCTTTGGAATATTTTTTCGAAAATTCATTGGATTCTTGCTATTTTTTCCAAAATCTAGCGAAATACCTCCACACCTTTGGAATATTTTTTCGAAAATTATTTGAATTTTTGCTACTATTTTCGACATTTTGTTACAAAATTGAACCACATATCCCTCACCCTTTGGAACGTTTTTTCCAAAATCCAACGAAATAACCCCACCCCTTTGGAATATTTTTTCCAAAATTCATTGTATTTTTCCTATTATCTTCGACATTTTGTTCCAAAATCGAACCACATACCCCTCACCCTTTGGAACGTTTTTTCCAAAATCTAACGAAATAACCCCACCCCTTTGGAATATTTTTTCGAAAATTCATTGTATTTATGCTATTACTTTCGACATTTTGTTCCAAAATCGAGCCACATAACTCCTCCCATTTGGTACGTTTTTTCCAAATCCAGCGAAATATCCCCACCCCTTTGGAACATTTTTTCGAAAATTCTTTATATTTTTGCTATTATTTTCGACATTTTGTTCCATAATCGAACCACATACCCCCCCCCCCCTTTTGGAACATTTTTTACAAAATCTAGCGAAATACACCCACCCCTTTGGAATTTTTTTTCGAAAACTCTTTATAGTTTTGCTATTATTTTCTACATTTTCTTCCAAAGACTAACCTAATACGCCTACCCTCCTTTGGAACATTTTTTTCAAAATCTAGCGAAATACCCCCACCCCTTTGGAATATTGTTTCGAAAATTCTTTATATTTTTTGCTATTATTTTCTATATTTTGTTCGAAAATTTAACCTAATACGCCCACCCTCCTTTGGAAAATTTTTTCCAAAATCTACCGGAATACTTCCACCCATTTGGAATATTTTTTCGAAAATTCATTGTATTTTTGCTATTATTTTCGACATTTTGTTCCAAAATCGAACCACATGCCCCCACCCTCCTTTGAAACATTTTTTCCAAAATCTAGCTGAATACCCCTACCCCTTTGGAATATTTTTAGAAAATTCTTTGAATTTTTGTTATTATTTTCGACATTTCATCCCAAAATCGAACCACATTCCCCACCACTTTGGAACATTTTTTCCAAAATCTAGCAGAAAACCCCCACCCCTTGGGAACATTTTTTCCAAAATCTAGCAGAAAACCCCCACCCCTTTGGAACATTTTTTCCAAAATCTAGCAGAATGCCCCCACCCCTTTGGAATATTTTTTCGAAAATTCATTGGATTCTTGCTATTTTTTCCAAAATCTAGCGAAATACCTCCACACCTTTGGAATATTTTTTCGAAAATTATTTGAATTTTTGCTACTATTTTCGACATTTTGTTACAAAATTGAACCACATATCCCTCACCCTTTGGAACGTTTTTTCCAAAATCCAACGAAATAACCCCACCCCTTTGGAATATTTTTTCCAAAATTCATTGTATTTTTCCTATTATCTTCGACATTTTGTTCCAAAATCGAACCACATACCCCTCACCCTTTGGAACGTTTTTTCCAAAATCTAACGAAATAACCCCACCCCTTTGGAATATTTTTTCGAAAATTCATTGTATTTATGCTATTACTTTCGACATTTTGTTCCAAAATCGAGCCACATACCTCCTCCCATTTGGTACGTTTTTTCCAAATCCAGCGAAATATCCCCACCCCTTTGGAACATTTTTTCGAAAATTCTTTATATTTTTGCTATTATTTTCGACATTTTGTTCCATAATCGAACCACATACCCCCCCCCCCTTTTTGGAACATTTTTTCCAAAATCTAGCGAAATACACCCACCCCTTTGGAATTTTTTTTCGAAAACTCTTTATAGTTTTGCTATTATTATCTACATTTTCTTCCAAAGACTAACCTAATACGCCTACCCTCCTTTGGAACATTTTTTCCAAAATCTAGCGAAATACCCCCACCCCTTTGGAATATTGTTTCGAAAATTCTTTATATATTTGGCTATTATTTTCTATATTTTGTTCGAAAATTTAACCTAATACGCCCACCCTCCTTTGGAAATTTTTTTCCAAAATCTACCGGAATACTTCCACCCATTTGGAATATTTTTTCGAAAATTCATTGTATTTTTGCTATTATTTTCGACATTTTGTTCCAAAATCGAACCACATGCCCCCACCCTCCTTTGGAACATTTTTTCCAAAATCTAGCTGAATACCCCTACCCCTTTGGAATATTTTTAGAAAATTCTTTGAATTTTTGTTATTATTTTCGACATTTCATTCCAAAATCGAACCACATACCCCACCACTTTGGAACAGTTTTTTCAAAATCTAGCGAAATACCCCCACCCCTTCGGAATATTTTTTCAAAAATTCTTTATATTTTTGCTATTATTTTCTACATTTTGCTCCAAAATTTAACCTAATACCCCCGCCCTCCTTTGAAGCACTTTTTCCAAAATCTAGCAGAAAACCCCCACCCCTTTGGAACATTTTTTCCAAAATCTAGCAGAAAACCCCCACCCCTTTGGAACATTTTTTCCAAAATCTAGCAGAATGCCCCCACCCCTTTGGAATATTTTTTCGAAAATTCATTGGATTCTTGCTATTTTTTCCAAAATCTAGCGAAATACCTCCACACCTTTGGAATATTTTTTCGAAAATTATTTGAATTTTTGCTACTATTTTCGACATTTTGTTACAAAATTGAACCACATATCCCTCACCCTTTGGAACGTTTTTTCCAAAATCCAACGAAATAACCCCACCCCTTTGGAATATTTTTTCCAAAATTCATTGTATTTTTCCTATTATCTTCGACATTTTGTTCCAAAATCGAACCACATACCCCTCACCCTTTGGAACGTTTTTTCCAAAATCTAACGAAATAACCCCACCCCTTTGGAATATTTTTTCGAAAATTCATTGTATTTATGCTATTACTTTCGACATTTTGTTCCAAAATCGAGCCACATACCTCCTCCCATTTGGTACGTTTTTTCCAAATCCAGCGAAATATCCCCACCCCTTTGGAACATTTTTTCGAAAATTCTTTATATTTTTGCTATTATTTTCGACATTTTGTTCCATAATCGAACCACATACCCCCCCCCCCCCTTTTTGGAACATTTTTTTCAAAATCTAGCGAAATACACCCACCCCTTTGGAATTTTTTTTCGAAAACTCTTTATAGTTTTGCTATTATTTTCTACATTTTCTTCCAAAGACTAACCTAATACGCCTACCCTCCTTTGGAACATTTTTTCCAAAATCTAGCGAAATACCCCCACCCCTTTGGAATATTGTTTCGAAAATTCTTTATATTTTTGGCTATTATTTTCTATATTTTGTTCGAAAATTTAACCTAATACGCCCACCCTCCTTTGGAAAATTTTTTCCAAAATCTACCGGAATACTTCCACCCATTTGGAATATTTTTTCGAAAATTCATTGTATTTTTGCTATTATTTTCGACATTTTGTTCCAAAATCGAACCACATGCCCCCACCCTCCTTTGGAACATTTTTTCCAAAATCTAGCTGAATACCCCTACCCCTTTGGAATATTTTTAGAAAATTCTTTGAATTTTTGTTATTATTTTCGACATTTCATTCCAAAATCGAACCACATACCCCACCACTTTGGAACATTTTTTTCAAAATCTAGCGAAATACCCCCACCCCTTCGGAATATTTTTTCAAAAATTCTTTATATTTTTGCTATTATTTTCTACATTTTGCTCCAAAATTTAACCTAATACCCCCGCCCTCCTTTGAAGCACTTTTTCCAAAATCTAGCAGAAAACCCCCACCCCTTTGGAACATTTTTTCCAAAATCTAGCAGAAAACCCCCACCCCTTTGGAACATTTTTTCCAAAATCTAGCGGAATACCCCCACCCCTTTGGAATATTTTTTCGAAAATTCATTGTATTTTTGCTATTATTTTTGACATTATGTTCCAAAATCGAACCACATACCCCCTCCCCCTTTGGAACATATTTTCCAAAATCTAGCCGAATACCCCCACCCCTTTGGAATATTGTTTCCAGAATCTAGCGAAATACCCCCACCCCTTGGGAATATTTTTTCGAAAACTCTGTATTTTTGCAATTATTTTCTACATTTTGTTCCAAAATCTAGCTTAATGCCCCCACCCTCCTTTGGAACATTTTTTCCAAAATCTAGCGGAATACCCCCACCCATTTGGAATATTTTTTCAAAATTCATTGTATTTTTGCTATTATTTTCGACATTTTGTTCCAAAATCGAACCACATGCCCCCTCCCCATTTGGAACATATTTTCCAAAATCTAGCGGAATACCCCCGCCCCTTTGGAATATTTTTTCGAAAATTCATTGTATTTTTGCTATTATTTTCGATATTTTGTTCCAAAATCGAAACACATATCCCTCACCCTTTGGAACGTCTTTTCCAAAATCTAGCGAAATACTCCCACCCATTTGGAATATTTCTTCAAGAATTCTCTATATTTTCGCTATTATTTTCTACATTTTGCTCCAAAATCTAAATTAATACCTCCACCCTCCTTTGGAACATTTTTTCCAAAATCTAGCAGAATACCCCCACCCCTTTGGAATATTTTTTCCAAAATCTAGCGGAATACCCCCACCCCTTGGGAATATTTTTTCGAAAATTCTATATATTTTTGCTATTATTTTCTAGATTTTGTTCCAAAATCGAACCACATACCCCCTCCCCCTTTGGAACATATTTTCCAAAATCTAGCCGAATACCCCCACCCCTTTGGAATATTTTTTCGAAAATTCTTTGTATTTTTGCAATTATTTTCTACATTTTGTTCCAAAATCTAGCTTAATTCCCCCACCCTCCTTTGGAACATTTTTTCCAAAATCTAGCGGAATACCCCCACCCATTTGGAATTTTTTTTCGAAAATTCATTGTATTTTTGCTATTATTTTTGACATTTTGTTCCAAAATCGAACCACATACCCCCTCCCACTTTGGAACATTTTTTCCAAAATCTAGCGAAATACCCTCACCTCTTTGGAATATTTTTTCGAAAACTTTATATTTTTGCTATTATTTTCTACATTTTGTTCAAATTACGCCCACCCTCCTTTGGAACATCTTTTCCAAAATCTAGCGAAATACCCCCACCCCTTTGCATTATTTTTTCGAAAATACTTTATATTTTTGCTATTATTTTCTACATTTTGTTCCAAAATCTAACCTAATACCCCCACCCCTTCGGAATATTTTTTGGAAAATTTATTGTATTCTTGCTATTATTTTCGACATTTTGTTCCAAAATCGAACCACATATCCCTCACCCTTTGGAACGTTTTCTCCAAAATCTAACGAAATAACCCCACCCCTTTGGAATATTTTTTCGAAAATTCATTGTAGTTTTGCTATTATTTTCTACATTTTGTTCCAAAATCTAGCTTAATTCCGGAACCCTCCTTTGGAACATTTTTTACAAAATTTAGCGGAATACCCCCACCCCTTTGGAATATTTTTTCGAAAATTCATTGTATTTTTGCTATTATTTTCGACATTTTGTTCCAAAATCGAACCACATACCCCTCACCTTTTGGAACGTTTTTCCAAAATCTAACGAAATAACCCCACCCCTTTGGAATTTTTTTTCGAAAATTCATTGTATTTATGCTATTACTTTCGACATTTTGTTCCAAAATCGAACCACATGCCCCCACCCTCCCTTGGAATATTTTTTCCAAAATCTAACGAAATAACCCCAACCCTTTGGAATATTTTTTCGAAAATTCATTGTAGTTTTGCTATTATTTTCGACATTTTGTTCCAAAATCGAACCACATAACCCTCACCCTTTGGAACGTTTTTTCCAAAATCTAACGAAATAACCCCACCCCTTTGGAATATTTTTTCGAAAATTCATTGTGTTTATGCTATTACTTTCGACATTTTAATCCAAAATCGAACCACATGCCCCACCCTCCTTTGGAACATTTTTTCCAAAATCTAGTGGAATACCCAAACCCCTTTGAAATATTTTTTAGAAAATACATCGAATTTTGTACATTTTGTTCCAAAATCTAAACTAATACCCCCACCCCTTTGGAATATTTTTTCAAAAATTCTTTATATTTTTGCTATTATTTTCTAAATTTTGTTCCAAAATTTAACCTGATACCTCCGCCCTCCTTTGAAGCACTTTTTCCAAAATCTATCAGAATACCCCCACCCCTTTCGAACACTTTTTCCAATATCTAGCTTAATGCCCCCACCCTCCTTTGGAACATTTTCTCCAAAATCTAGCGGAATAACCCCACCCCTTGGGAATATTTTTTCGAAAATTCTTTATATTTTTGCTATTATTTTCTACATTTTGTTCCAAAAGCTAACCCAATACTCCCACCCTCCTTTGGAACATTTTCTCCAAAATCTAGCGGAATAACCCCACCCCTTTGGAATATTTTTTCGAAAATTCATTGTATTTATGCTATTACTTTCGATATTTTGTTTCAAAACCGAACCACATGCCCCCACCCTCCTTTGGAACATTTTTTCCAAAATCTAACGAAATAACCCCACCCCTTTGGAAAATTTATTCGAAAATTAATTGTATTTTTGCTATTATTTTCGACATTTTGTTCCAAAATCGAACCACATACCCCCTCCCTATTTGGAACATTTTTTCCAAAATCTAGCGAAATACCCCCACCCCTTGGGAATATTTTTTCGAAAATTCTTTATATTTTTGCAAGTATTTTCTACATTTTGTTCCAAAATCTAACCTAATACGCCCACCCTCCTTTGGAACATTTTTTCCAAAATCTAGCGGAATACCCCCACCTATTTGGAATATTTTTTCGAAAATTCATTGTAGTTTTGCTATTATTTTCGACATTTTGTTCCAAAATCAAAAAACATACCCCTCACCTTTTGGAACGTTTTTTCCAAAATCTAACGAAATAACCCCACCCCTTTGGAAAATTTATTCGAAAATTAATTGTATTTTTGCTATTATTTTCGACATTTTGTTCCAAAATCGAACCACATACCCCCTCCCTATTTGGAACATTTTTTCCAAAATCTAGCGAAATACCCCCACCCCTTGGGAATATTTTTTCGAAAATTCTTTATATTTTTGCAAGTATTTTCTACATTTTGTTCCAAAATCTAACCTAATACGCCCACCCTCCTTTAGAACATATTTTCCAAAATCTAGCGGAATACCCCCACCCCTTCGGAATATTTTTTGGAAAATTTATTGTATTCTTGCTATTATTTTCGACATTTTGTTCCAAAATCGAGCCACATATCCCTCACCCTTTGGAACGTTTCTTCCAAAATCTAACGAAATAACCCCACCCCTTTGGAATATTTTTTCGAAAATTCATTGTAGTTTTGCTATTATTTTCTACATTTTGTTCCAAAATCTAGCTTAATTCCGGCACCCTCCTTTGGAACATTTTTTCCAAAATCTAGCGGAATACCCCCACCCCTTTGGAACATTTTTTCGAAAATTAATAGTATTTATGCTATTATTTTCTACATTTTGTTCCAAAATCTAGCTTAATTCCGGCACCCTCCTTTGGAACATTTTTTCCAAAATCTAGCGGAATACCCCCACCCCTTCGGAATATTTTTTGGAAAATTTATTGTATTCTTGCTATTATTTTCGACATTTTGTTCCAAAATCGAGCCACATATCCCTCACCCTTTGGAACGTTTTTTCCAAAATCTAACGAAATAACCCCACCCCTTTGGAATATTTTTTCGAAAATTCATTGTAGTTTTGCTATTATTTTCTACATTTTGTTCCAAAATCTAGCTTAATTCCGGCACCCTCCTTTGGAACATTTTTTCCAAAATCTAACGAAATAACACCATCCCTTTGGAATATTTTTTCGAAAATTCATTGTAGTTTTGCTATTATTTTCGACATTGTGTTCCAAAATCGAACCACATACCCTCTCCCTCTTTGGAACGTTTTTTTCAAAATCTAGCGAAATACCCCCACCCCTTGGGAATATTTTTCCAAAAATTCTTTATATTTTTACTATTATTTTCTACATTTTGTTCCAAAATCTAACCTGATACCTCCGCCCTCCTTTGAAGCACTTTTTCCAAAATCTATCACAATACCCCCACCCCTTTGGAACACTTTTTCCAATATCTAGCTTAATGCCCCCACCCTCCTTTGGAACATTTTTTCCAAAATCTAGCGGAATACCCCCACCCCCTTGGAATATTTTTTCGAAAATTCATTGTATTTTTGCTATTATTTTCGACATTTTGTTCCAAAATAGAACCACATACCCTCTCCCTCTTTGGAACGTTTTTTCCAAAATCTAACGAAATAACACCATCCCTTTGGAATATTTTTTCGAAAATTCATTGTAGTTTTGCTATTATTTTCGACATTTTGTTCCAAAATCGAACCACATACCCTCTCCCCCTTTGGAACGTTTTTTTCAAAATCTAGCGAAATACCCCCACCCCTTGGGAATATTTTTTCAAAAATTCTTTATATTTTTGCTATTATTTTCTACATTTTGTTCCAAAATCTAACCTGATACCTCCGCCCTCCTTTGAAGCACTTTTTCCAAAATCTATCACAATACCCCCACCCCTTTGGAACACTTTTTCCAATATCTAGCTTAATGCCCCCACCCTCCTTTGGAACATTTTTTCCAAAATCTAGCGAAATACCCCCCCCCCCCTTTGGAATATTTTTTCGAAAATTCGTTGTATTTTTGCTATTATTTTCGACATTTTGTTCCAAAATCGACACACATATCCCTCACCCTTTGGAACATATTTTCCAAAATCTAACGAAATATCCCCAACCCTTTGGAATATTTTTTCGAAAATTCATTGTATTTTTGCTATTATTTTCGACATTTTGTTCCAAAATCGAACCACATACCCCCCACTTTGGAACATTTTTTCCAAAATCTAGCGAAATACCCCTACCCCTTTGGAATATTTTTTCGACAATTCATTGTTTTTGTTATTACTTTCGACGTTTTGTTCCAAAATCGAACCACATATCCCTCACCCTTTGGAACGTTTTTTCCAAAATCTAACGAAATAACCCCACACCTTTGGAATATTTTTTCGAAAATTCTTTGTATTTTTGCAATTATTTTCTACATTTTGTTCCAAAATCTAACCTAATACGCCCACCCTCCTTTGGAACATATTTTCCAAAATCTAACGAAATATCCCCAACCCTTTGGAATATTTTTTAGAAAATACATTGAATTTTGTACATTTTGTTCCAAAATCTAAACTAATACCCCCACCGCTTTGGAATATTTTTTCACAAATTCTTTATATTTTTGCTATTATTTTCTACATTTTGTTCCAAAAGCTAACCTAATACTCCCACCCTCCTTTGGAACATTTCTTCCAACATCTAGCGAAATACCCCCACCTCTTTGCATTATTTTTTCGAAAATACTTCATATTTTTGCTATTATTTTCTACATTTTATTCCAAAATCTAACCTAATACGCCCACCCTCCTTTGGAACATATTTTCCAAAATCTAGCGGAATACCCCCACCCCTTCGGAATATTTTTTGGAAAATTTATTGTATTCTTGCTATTATTTTCGACATTTTGTTCCAAAATCGAACCACATACCCCCTCCCCCTTTGGAATTTTTTTTCCAAAATCTAGCGAAATACCCCCACCCCTTGGGAATATTTTTTCGAAAATTCTTTATATTTTTGCTATTATTTTCTACATTTTGTTCCAAAATCTAGCTTAATTCCCCCACCCTCCTTTGGAACATTTTTTCCAAAATCTAGCGGAATACCCCCACCCATTTGGAATATTTTTTCGAAAATTCATTGTATTTTTGCTATTATTTTCGACATTTTGTTCCAAAATCGAACCACATACCCCCCACTTTGGAACATTTTTTCCAAAATCTAGCGAAATGCCCCCACCTCTTTGGAATATTTTTTCGAAAACTTTATATTTTTGCTATTATTTTCTACGTTTTGTTCAAATTACGCCCACCCTCCTTTCGAACATCTTTTCCAAAATCTAGCGGAATACCCCCCCACCCCTCCGGAATATTTTTTGAAAAATTGATTGTATTCTTGTTATTATTTTCGACATTTTGTTCCAAAATCGAACCACATACCCCTCACCCTTTGGAACGTTTTTTCCAAAATCTAACGAAATAACCCCACCCTTTTGGAATATTTTTTCGGAAATTCATTGTAGTTTTGCTATTATTTTCGACATTTTGTTCCAAAATCTAGCTTAATTCCCCCACCCTCCTTTGGAACATTTTCTCCAAAATCTAGCGGAACACCCCCAACCCATTTGGAATATTTTTTCGAAAATTCATTGTATTTTTGCTATTATTTTCGACATTTTGTTCCAAAATCGAACCACATACCCCCCACTTTGGAACATTTTTTCCAAAATCTAGCGAAATACCCCTACCCCTTTGGAATATTTTTTCGACAATTCATTGTTTTTGTTATTACTTTCGACATTTTGTTCCAAAATCGAACCACATATCCCTCACCCTTTGGAACGTTTTTTCCAAAATCTAACGAAATACCCCCACCCCTATAGAATATTTTTTCTAAAATGCATTGTGGTTTTGCTATTATTTTCGACATTCTGTTCCAAAATCGAACCACATCCCCCTCCCCCTTTAAAACGTTTCTTCCAATATCTAGCGAAATACCCCCAACCCTTTGCATTATTTTTTCGAAAATACTTTATATTTTTGCTATTATTTTCTACATTTTGCTCCAAAATCTAACCTGATATCTCCGCCCTCCTTTGAAGCACTTTTTCCAAACTCTATCAGAATACCCCCACCCCTTTGGAACACTTTCTCCAATATCTAGCTTAATGCCCCCACCCTCCTTTGGAACATTTTTTCCTAAATCTAGCGGAATACCCCCACCCCTTTGGAATATTTTTTCGAAAATTCATTGTATTTTTGCTATTATTTTCCACATTTTGTTCCAAAATCGAACCACATACCCTCTACCCCTTTGGAACGTTTTTTTCAAAATCTAGCGAAATACCCCCACCCCTTGGGAATATTTTTTCGAAAATTCTTTATATATTTGCTATTATTTTCTACATTTTGTTCCAAAAGCTAACCTAATACTCCCACCCTCCTTTTAAACATTTTTTCCAAAATCTAGCGGAATAACCCCACCCCTTTGGAATATTTTTTCGAATTCTTTGAATTTTTGCTATTATTTTCGACATTATGTTCCAAAATCGAACCACATACCCCCTCCCCCTTTGGAAAATATTTTCCAAAATCTAGCCGAATACCCCCACCCCTTTCGAATATTTTTTCGGAAATTCATTGTAGTTTTGCTATTATTTTCGACATTTTGTTCCAAAATCTAGCTTAATTCCCCCACCCTCCTTTGGAACATTTTCTCCAAAATCTAGCGGAACACCCCCAACCCATTTGGAATATTTTTTCGAAAATTCATTATATTTTTGCTATTATTTTCGACATTTTGTTCCAAAATCGAACCACATACCCCCCACTTTGGAACATTTTTTCCAAAATCTAGCGAAATACCCCTACCCCTTTGGAATATTTTTTCGACAATTCATTGTTTTTGTTATTACTTTCGACATTTTGTTCCAAAATCGAACCACATATCCCTCACCCTTTGGAACGTTTTTTCCAAAATCTAACGAAATAACCCCACCCCTTTGGAATATTTTTTCGAAAATTCTTTGTATTTTTGCAATTATTTTCTACATTTTGTTCCAAAATCTAGCTTAATGCCCCCACCCTCCTTTGGAACATTTTTTCCAAAATCTAGCGATATACTCCCACCCCTCTGGAATATATTTTCGAATTCTTTGAATTTTTGCTATTATTTTCGACATTTTTTTCCAAAATCTAGCCTAATGCCCCCACCCCCCCTTAGAATATTTTTTCCAAAATCTAGCGAAATACCCCCACCCCTTGGAATATTTTTTCGAAAATTCTTTGTATTTTTGCAATTATTTTCTACATTTTGTTCCAAAATCTAGCTTAATGCTCCTACCCTAGTTTGGAACATTTTTTCCAAAATCTAGCGGAATACCCCCACCCATTTGGAATATTTTTTCGAAAATTCATTGTATTTTTGCTATTATTTTCGACATTTTGTTCCAAAATCGAACCACATACCTTCCACTTTGGAACATTTTTTCCAAAATCTAGCGAAATACCCCCACCCCTTTGGAATATTTTTTTCGAAAATTCATTGTATTTTTGCTATTATTTTCGACATTTTGTTCCAAAATCGAAACACATATCCCTCACCCTTTGGAACATATTTTCCAAAATCTAACGAAATATCCCCAACCCTTTGGAATATTTTTTCGAAAATTCATTGTATTTTTGCTATTATTTTCGACATTTTGTTCCAAAATCGAACCACATACCTTCCACTTTGGAACATTTTTTCCAAAATCTAGCGAAATACCCCCACCCCTTTGGAATATTTTTTTCGAAAATTCATTGTATTTTTGCTATTATTTTCGACATTTTGTTCCAAAATCGAAACACATATCCCTCACCCTTTGGAACGTTTTTTCCAAAATCTAACGAAATAACACCATCCCTTTGGAGTATTTTTTTGAAAATTCATTGTAGTTTTGCTATTATTTTCGACTTTTTGTTCCAAAATCGAAAAACATACCCCTCACCTTTTGGAACGTTTTCTCCAAAATCTAAGGAAATAACCCCACCCCTTTGGAATTTTTTTTCGAAAATTCATTGTATTTATGCTATTACTTTCGACATTTTGTTCCAAAATCGAACCACATGCCCCCACCCTCCTTTGGAACATTTTTTCCAAAATCTAACGAAATAACCCCAACCCTTTGGAATATTTTTTCGAAAATTCATTGTAGTTTTGCTATTATTTTCGACATTTTGTTCCAAAATCGAACCACATACCCCTCACCCTTTGGAACGTTTTTTCCAAAATCTAACGAAATAACCCCACCCCTTTGGAATGTTTTTGCGAAGATTCATTGTGTTTATGCTATTACTTTCGACATTTTAATCCAAAATCGAACCACATGCCCCCACCCTCCTTTGGAACATTTTTTCCAAAATCTAGCGAAATACCCCCACCTCTTTGGAATAGTTTTTCGAAAACATTATATTTTTGCTATTATTTTCTACATTTTGTTCAAATTACGCCCACGCTCCTTTGGAACATCTTTTCCAAAATCTAGCGGAATACCCCCCCCCCCCCTTTGGAATATTTTTTCGAAAATTCATTGTATTTTTGCTATTATTTTCGACATTTTGTTCCAAAATCGAACCACATACCCCTCACCTTTTGGAACGTTTTTCCAAAATCTAACGAAATAACCCCACCCCTTTGGAAATTTTTTTCGAAAATTCATTGTATTTATGCTATTACTTTCGACATTTTGTTCCAAAATCGAACCACATGCCCCCACCCTCCCTTGGAATATTTTTTCCAAAATCTAACGAAATAACCCCAACCCTTTGGAATATTTTTTCGAAAATTCATTGTAGTTTTGCTATTATTTTCGACATTTTGTTCCAAAATCGAACCACATAACCCTCACCCTTTGGAACGTTTTTTCCAAAATCTAACGAAATAACCCCACCCCTTTGGAATATTTTTTCGAAAATTCATTGTGTTTATGCTATTACTTTCGACATTTTAATCCAAAATCGAACCACATGCCCCACCCTCCTTTGGAACATTTTTTCCAAAATCTAGTGGAATACCCAAACCCCTTTGAAATATTTTTTAGAAAATACATCGAATTTTGTACATTTTGTTCCAAAATCTAAACTAATACCCCCACCCCTTTGGAATATTTTTTCAAAAATTCTTTATATTTTTGCTATTATTTTCTAAATTTTGTTCCAAAATTTAACCTGATACCTCCGCCCTCCTTTGAAGCACTTTTTCCAAAATCTATCAGAATACCCCCACCCCTTTCGAACACTTTTTCCAATATCTAGCTTAATGCCCCCACCCTCCTTTGGAACATTTTCTCCAAAATCTAGCGGAATAACCCCACCCCTTGGGAATATTTTTTCGAAAATTCTTTATATTTTTGCTATTATTTTCTACATTTTGTTCCAAAAGCTAACCCAATACTCCCACCCTCCTTTGGAACATTTTCTCCAAAATCTAGCGGAATAACCCCACCCCTTTGGAATATTTTTTCGAAAATTCATTGTATTTATGCTATTACTTTCGATATTTTGTTTCAAAACCGAACCACATGCCCCCACCCTCCTTTGGAACATTTTTTCCAAAATCTAACGAAATAACCCCACCCCTTTGGAAAATTTATTCGAAAATTAATTGTATTTTTGCTATTATTTTCGACATTTTGTTCCAAAATCGAACCACATACCCCCTCCCTATTTGGAACATTTTTTCCAAAATCTAGCGAAATACCCCCACCCCTTGGGAATATTTTTTCGAAAATTCTTTATATTTTTGCAAGTATTTTCTACATTTTGTTCCAAAATCTAACCTAATACGCCCACCCTCCTTTGGAACATATTTTCCAAAATCTAGCGGAATACCCCCACCCCTTCGGAATATTTTTTCGAAAATTCATTGTAGTTTTGCTATTATTTTCGACATTTTGTTCCAAAATCAAAAAACATACCCCTCACCTTTTGGAACGTTTTTTCCAAAATCTAACGAAATAACCCCACCCCTTTGGAAAATTTATTCGAAAATTAATTGTATTTTTGCTATTATTTTCGACATTTTGTTCCAAAATCGAACCACATACCCCCTCCCTATTTGGAACATTTTTTCCAAAATCTAGCGAAATACCCCCACCCCTTGGGAATATTTTTTCGAAAATTCTTTATATTTTTGCAAGTATTTTCTGCATTTTGTTCCAAAATCTAACCTAATACGCCCACCCTCCTTTAGAACATATTTTCCAAAATCTAGCGGAATACCCCCACCCCTTCGGAATATTTTTTGGAAAATTTATTGTATTCTTGCTATTATTTTCGACATTTTGTTCCAAAATCGAGCCACATATCCCTCACCCTTTGGAACGTTTCTTCCAAAATCTAACGAAATAACCCCACCCCTTTGGAATATTTTTTCGAAAATTCATTGTAGTTTTGCTATTATTTTCTACATTTTGTTCCAAAATCTAGCTTAATTCCGGCACCCTCCTTTGGAACATTTTTTCCAAAATCTAGCGGAATACCCCCACCCCTTTGGAACATTTTTTCGAAAATTAATAGTATTTATGCTATTATTTTCTACATTTTGTTCCAAAATCTAGCTTAATTCCGGCACCCTCCTTTGGAACATTTTTTCCAAAATCTAGCGGAATACCCCCACCCCTTCGGAATATTTTTTGGAAAATTTATTGTATTCTTGCTATTATTTTCGACATTTTGTTCCAAAATCGAGCCACATATCCCTCACCCTTTGGAACGTTTTTTCCAAAATCTAACGAAATAACCCCACCCCTTTGGAATATTTTTTCGAAAATTCATTGTAGTTTTGCTATTATTTTCTACATTTTGTTCCAAAATCTAGCTTAATTCCGGCACCCTCCTTTGGAACATTTTTTCCAAAATCTAACGAAATAACACCATCCCTTTGGAATATTTTTTCGAAAATTCATTGTAGTTTTGCTATTATTTTCGACATTTTGTTCCAAAATCGAACCACATACCCTCTCCCTCTTTGGAACGTTTTTTTCAAAATCTAGCGAAATACCCCCACCCCTTGGGAATATTTTTCCAAAAATTCTTTATATTTTTACTATTATTTTCTACATTTTGTTCCAAAATCTAACCTGATACCTCCGCCCTCCTTTGAAGCACTTTTTCCAAAATCTATCACAATACCCCCACCCCTTTGGAACACTTTTTCCAATATCTAGCTTAATGCCCCCACCCTCCTTTGGAACATTTTTTCCAAAATCTAGCGGAATACCCCCACCCCCTTGGAATATTTTTTCGAAAATTCATTGTATTTTTGCTATTATTTTCGACATTTTGTTCCAAAATAGAACCACATACCCTCTCCCTCTTTGGAACGTTTTTTCCAAAATCTAACGAAATAACACCATCCCTTTGGAATATTTTTTCGAAAATTCATTGTAGTTTTGCTATTATTTTCGACATTTTGTTCCAAAATCGAACCACATACCCTCTCCCCCTTTGGAACGTTTTTTTCAAAATCTAGCGAAATACCCCCACCCCTTGGGAATATTTTTTCAAAAATTCTTTATATTTTTGCTATTATTTTCTACATTTTGTTCCAAAATCTAACCTGATACCTCCGCCCTCCTTTGAAGCACTTTTTCCAAAATCTATCACAATACCCCCACCCCTTTGGAACACTTTTTCCAATATCTAGCTTAATGCCCCCACCCTCCTTTGGAACATTTTTTCCAAAATCTAGCGAAATACCCCCCCCCCCTTTGGAATATTTTTTCGAAAATTCGTTGTATTTTTGCTATTATTTTCGACATTTTGTTCCAAAATCGAAACACATATCCCTCACCCTTTGGAACGTTTTTTCCAAAATCTAACGAAATAACACCATCCCTTTGGAATATTTTTTCGAAAATTCATTGTAGTTTTGCTATTATTTTCGACATTTTGTTCCAAAATCGAACTACATGCCCCCACCCTCCTTTGGAACATTTTTTCCAAAAGCTAACGAAATAACCCCACACCTTTGGAATATTTTTTCGAAAATTCGTTGTATTTTTGCTATTATTTTCGACATATTGTTCCAAAATCGAAACACATATCCCTCACCCTTTGGAACGTTTTATCCAAAATCTAACGAAATAACACCATCCTTCGGAATTTTTTTTCGAAAATTCATTGTAGTTTTGCTATTACTTTCGACATTTTGTTCCAAAATCGAACCACATACCCCCCACTTTGGAACATTTTTTCCAAAATCCAGTGGAACACCCCCACCCATTTGGAATATTTTTTCGAAAATTCATTGTTTTTTTGCTATTATTTTCGACATTTTTTTCCAAAATCGAACTACATACCCCCCACTTTGGAATATTTTTTCCAAAATCTAGCGAAATACTCCCACCACTTTGGAATATTTTTTCGAAAATTTATTGTAGTTATGCTATTATTTTCGACATTTTGTTCCAAAATCGAACCACATATCCCTCACCCTTTGGAACGTTTTTTCCAAAATCTAACGAAATAACCCCACCCCTTTGGAATATTTTTTCGAAAATTCATTGTATTTATGCTATTACTTTCGACATTTTGTTCCAAAATCGAACCACATGCCCCCACCCTCCTTTGGAACATTTTTTCCAAAATCTAGCGGACTACCCCAACCCCTTTGGAATATTTTTTCGAAAATTAATAGTATTTATGCTATTACTTTCGACATTTTGTTCCAAAATCGAGCCACATACCCCATC
Source organism: Agrilus biguttatus (assembly GCA_963921985.1). Classification (NCBI taxonomy): domain Eukaryota; kingdom Metazoa; phylum Arthropoda; class Insecta; order Coleoptera; family Buprestidae; genus Agrilus; species Agrilus biguttatus. The sequence goes on along the minus strand of OY998127.1, from coordinate 12,181,759 downwards.
CCCCTTTGAAACGCTTTTTCCAAGATCTAGCGAAATACCCCCAGCCCTTTCGAGTATTTTTTCGAAAATTCATTGTATTTTTGTTATTATTTTCGACATTTTGTTCCAAAATCTAACCTGATATCTTCGCCCTCCTTTGAAGCACTTTTTCCAAACTCTATCAGAATACCCCCACCCCTTTGGAACACTTTTTCCAATATCTAGCTTAATGCCCCCACCCTCCTTTGGAACATTTTTTCCAAAATCTAGCGGAATACCCCCACCCCTTTGGAATATTTTTTCGAAAATTCATTGTATTTTTGCTATTATTTTCGACATTTTGTTCCAAAATCGAACCACATACCCTCTACCCCTTTGGAACGTTTTTTTCAAAATCTAGCGAAATACCCCCACCCCTTGGGAATATTTATTCGAAAATTCTTTATATATTTGCTATTATTTTCTACATTTTGTTCCAAAAGCTAACCTAATACTCCCACCCTCCTTTGAAACATTTTTTCCAAAATCTAGCGGAATAACCCCACCCCTTTGGAATATTTTTTCGAATTCTTTGAATTTTTGCTATTATTTTCGACATTATGTTCCAAATTCGAACCACATACCCCCTCCCCCTTTGGAAAATATTTTCCAAAATCTAGCCGAATACCCCCACCTCTTTCGAATATTTTTTCGGAAATTCATTGTAGTTTTGCTATTATTTTCGACATTTTGTTCCAAAATCTAGCTTAATTTCCCCACCCTCCTTTGGAACATTTTCTCCATAATCTAGCGGAACACCCCCAACCCATTTGGAATATTTTTTCGAAAATTCATTGTATTTTTGCTATTATTTTCGACATTTTGTTCCAAAATCGAACCACATACCCCCCACTTTGGAACATTTTTTCCAAAATCTAGCGAAATACCCCTACCCCTTTGGAATATTTTTTCGACAATTCATTGTTTTTGTTATTACTTTCGACGTTTTGTTCCAAAATCGAACCACATATCCCTCACCCTTTGGAACGTTTTTTCCAAAATCTAACGAAATAACCCCACCCCTTTGGAATATTTTTTCGAAAATTCTTTGTATTTTTGCAATTATTTTCTACATTTTGTTCCAAAATCTAGCTTAATGCCCCCACCCTCCTTTGGAACATTTTTTCCAAAATCTAGCGAAATACTCCCACCCCTCTGGAATATATTTTCGAATTCTTTGAATTTTTGCTATTATTTTCGACATTTTTTTCCAAAATCTAGCCTAATGCCCCCACCCCCATTTAGAATATTTTTTCCAAAATCTAGCGAAACACTCCCACCCCTCTGGAATATATTTTCGAATTCTTTGAATTTTTGCTATTATTTTCGACATTTTGTTCCAAAATCGAACCACGTACCCCTCCCCCTTTGGAACATTTTTTCCAAAATCTAGCGGAATACCCCCATCCCTTTGGAATATTTTTTCCAAAATCTAGCGAAATACCCCCACCCCTTGGAATATTTTTTCGAAAATTCTTTGTATTTTTGCAATTATTTTCTACATTTTGTTCCAAAATCTAGCTTAATGCACCTACCCTAGTTTGGAACATTTTTTCCAAAATCTAGCCTAATACCCCCACCCATTTGGAATATTTTTTCGAAAATTCATTGTATTTTTGCTATTATTTTCGACATTTTGTTCCAAAATCGAACCACATACCTTCCACTTTGGAACATTTTTTCCAAAATCTAGCGAAATACCCCCACCCCTTTGGAATATTTTTTCGAAAATTCATTGTATTTTTGCTATTATTTTCGACATTTTGTTCCAAAATCGACACACATATCCCTCACCCTTTGGAACATATTTTCCAAAATCTAACGAAATATCCCCAACCCTTTGGAATATTTTTTCGAAAATTCATTGTATTTTTGCTATTATTTTCGACATTTTGTTCCAAAATCGAACCACATACCTTCCACTTTGGAACATTTTTTCCAAAATCTAGCGAAATACCCCCACCCCTTTGGAATATTTTTTTCGAAAATTCATTGTATTTTTGCTATTATTTTCGACATTTTGTTCCAAAATCGAAACACATATCCCTCACCCTTTGGAACGTTTTTTCCAAAATCTAACGAAATAACACCATCCCTTTGGAATATTTTTTTGAAAATTCATTGTAGTTTTGCTATTATTTTCGACTTTTTGTTCCAAAATCGAAAAACATACCCGTGAGGGGAATATTTTTTCGGAAATTCATTGTAGTTTTGCTATTATTTTCGACATTTTGTTCCAAAATCTAGCTTAATTTCCCCACCCTCCTTTGGAACATTTTCTCCATAATCTAGCGGAACACCCCCAACCCATTTGGAATATTTTTTCGAAAATTCATTGTATTTTTGCTATTATTTTCGACATTTTGTTCCAAAATCGAACCACATACCCCCCACTTTGGAACATTTTTTCCAAAATCTAGCGAAATACCCTACCCCTTTGGAATATTTTTTCGACAATTCATTGTTTTTGTTATTACTTTCGACGTTTTGTTCCAAAATCGAACCACATATCCCTCACCCTTTGGAACGTTTTTTCCAAAATCTAACGAAATAACCCCACCCCTTTGGAACATTTTTTCGAAAATTCTTTGTATTTTTGCAATTATTTTCTACATTTTGTTCCAAAATCTAACCTAATACGCCCACCCTCCTTTGGAACATATTTTCCAAAATCTAACGAAATATCCCCAACCCTTTGGAATATTTTTTAGAAAATACATTGAATTTTGTACATTTTGTTCCAAAATCTAAACTAATACCCCCACCGCTTTGGAATATTTTTTCACAAATTCTTTATATTTTTGCTATTATTTTCTACATTTTGTTCCAAAAGCTAACCTAATACTCCCACCCTCCTTTGGAACATTTCTTCCAACATCTAGCGAAATACCCCCACCTCTTTGCATTATTTTTTCGAAAATACTTCATATTTTTGCTATTATTTTCTACATTTTGTTCCAAAATCTAACCTAATACGCCCACCCTCCTTTGGAACATATTTTCCAAAATCTAGCGGAATACCCCCACCCCTTCGGAATATTTTTTGGAAAATTTATTGTATTCTTGCTATTATTTTCGACATTTTGTTCCAAAATCGAAACACATCCCCCTCTCCCTTTAAAACATTTCTTCCAACATCTAGCGAAATACCCCCACCTCTTTGCATTATTTTTTAGAAAATACTTCATATTTTTGCTATTATTTTCGACATTTTGTTCCAAAATCGAACCACATACCCCCTCCCCCTTTGGAATTTTTTTTCCAAAATCTAGCGAAATACCCCCACCCCTTGGGAATATTTTTTCGAAAATTCTTTATATTTTTGCTATTGTTTTCTACATTTTGTTCCAAAATCTAGCTTAATTCCCCCACCCTCCTTTGGAACATTTTTTCCAAAATCTAGCGGAATACCCCCACCCATTTGGAATATTTTTTCGAAAATTCATTGTATTTTTGCTATTATTTTCGACATTTTGTTCCAAAATCGAACCACATACCCCCCACTTTGGAACATTTTTTCCAAAATCTAGCGAAATGCCCCCACCTCTTTGGAATATTTTTTCGAAAACTTTATATTTTTGCTATTATTTTCTACGTTTTGTTCAAATTACGCCCACCCTCCTTTGGAACATCTTTTCCAAAATCTAGCGGAATACCCCCCCACCCCTCCGGAATATTTTTTGAAAAATTGATTGTATTCTTGTTATTATTTTCGACATTTTGTTCCAAAATCGAACCACATACCCCTCACCCTTTGGAACGTTTTTTCCAAAATCTAACGAAATAACCCCACCCCTTTGGAATATTTTTTCGGAAATTCATTGTAGTTTTGCTATTATTTTCGACATTTTGTTCCAAAATCTAGCTTAATTCCCCCACCCTCCTTTGGAACATTTTCTCCAAAATCTAGCGGAACACCCCCAACCCATTTGGAATATTTTTTCGAAAATTCATTGTATTTTTGCTATTATTTTCGACATTTTGTTCCAAAATCGAACCACATACCCCCCACTTTGGAACATTTTTTCCAAAATCTAGCGAAATACCCCTACCCCTTTGGAATATTTTTTCGACAATTCATTGTTTTTGTTATTACTTTCGACATTTTGTTCCAAAATCGAACCACATATCCCTCACCCTTTGGAACGTTTTTTCCAAAATCTAACGAAATACCCCCACCCCTATAGAATATTTTTTCTAAAATGCATTGTGGTTTTGCTATTATTTTCGACATTCTGTTCCAAAATCGAACCACATCCCCCTCCCCCTTTAAAACGTTTCTTCCAATATCTAGCGAAATACCCCCAACCCTTTGCATTATTTTTTCGAAAATACTTTATATTTTTGCTATTATTTTCTACATTTTGCTCCAAAATCTAACCTGATATCTCCGCCCTCCTTTGAAGCACTTTTTCCAAACTCTATCAGAATACCCCCACCCCTTTGGAACACTTTCTCCAATATCTAGCTTAATGCCCCCACCCTCCTTTGGAACATTTTTTCCTAAATCTAGCGGAATACCCCCACCCCTTTGGAATATTTTTTCGAAAATTCATTGTATTTTTGCTATTATTTTCCACATTTTGTTCCAAAATCGAACCACATACCCTCTACCCCTTTGGAACGTTTTTTTCAAAATCTAGCGAAATACCCCCACCCCTTGGGAATATTTTTTCGAAAATTCTTTATATATTTGCTATTATTTTCTACATTTTGTTCCAAAAGCTAACCTAATACTCCCACCCTCCTTTTAAACATTTTTTCCAAAATCTAGCGGAATAACCCCACCCCTTTGGAATATTTTTTCGAATTCTTTGAATTTTTGCTATTATTTTCGACATTATGTTCCAAAATCGAACCACATACCCCCTCCCCCTTTGGAAAATATTTTCCAAAATCTAGCCGAATACCCCCACCCCTTTCGAATATTTTTTCGGAAATTCATTGTAGTTTTGCTATTATTTTCGACATTTTGTTCCAAAATCTAGCTTAATTCCCCCACCCTCCTTTGGAACATTTTCTCCAAAATCTAGCGGAACACCCCCAACCCATTTGGAATATTTTTTCGAAAATTCATTATATTTTTGCTATTATTTTCGACATTTTGTTCCAAAATCGAACCACATACCCCCCACTTTGGAACATTTTTTCCAAAATCTAGCGAAATACCCCTACCCCTTTGGAATATTTTTTCGACAATTCATTGTTTTTGTTATTACTTTCGACATTTTGTTCCAAAATCGAACCACATATCCCTCACCCTTTGGAACGTTTTTTCCAAAATCTAACGAAATAACCCCACCCCTTTGGAATATTTTTTCGAAAATTCTTTGTATTTTTGCAATTATTTTCTACATTTTGTTCCAAAATCTAGCTTAATGCCCCCACCCTCCTTTGGAACATTTTTTCCAAAATCTAGCGATATACTCCCACCCCTCTGGAATATATTTTCGAATTCTTTGAATTTTTGCTATTATTTTCGACATTTTTTTCCAAAATCTAGCCTAATGCCCCCACCCCCCCTTAGAATATTTTTTCCAAAATCTAGCGAAATACCCCCACCCCTTGGAATATTTTTTCGAAAATTCTTTGTATTTTTGCAATTATTTTCTACATTTTGTTCCAAAATCTAGCTTAATGCTCCTACCCTAGTTTGGAACATTTTTTCCAAAATCTAGCGGAATACCCCCACCCATTTGGAATATTTTTTCGAAAATTCATTGTATTTTTGCTATTATTTTCGACATTTTGTTCCAAAATCGAACCACATACCTTCCACTTTGGAACATTTTTTCCAAAATCTAGCGAAATACCCCCACCCCTTTGGAATATTTTTTTCGAAAATTCATTGTATTTTTGCTATTATTTTCGACATTTTGTTCCAAAATCGAAACACATATCCCTCACCCTTTGGAACATATTTTCCAAAATCTAACGAAATATCCCCAACCCTTTGGAATATTTTTTCGAAAATTCATTGTATTTTTGCTATTATTTTCGACATTTTGTTCCAAAATCGAACCACATACCTTCCACTTTGGAACATTTTTTCCAAAATCTAGCGAAATACCCCCACCCCTTTGGAATATTTTTTTCGAAAATTCATTGTATTTTTGCTATTATTTTCGACATTTTGTTCCAAAATCGAAACACATATCCCTCACCCTTTGGAACGTTTTTTCCAAAATCTAACGAAATAACACCATCCCTTTGGAGTATTTTTTTGAAAATTCATTGTAGTTTTGCTATTATTTTCGACTTTTTGTTCCAAAATCGAAAAACATACCCCTCACCTTTTGGAACGTTTTCTCCAAAATCTAAGGAAATAACCCCACCCCTTTGGAATTTTTTTTCGAAAATTCATTGTATTTATGCTATTACTTTCGACATTTTGTTCCAAAATCGAACCACATGCCCCCACCCTCCTTTGGAACATTTTTTCCAAAATCTAACGAAATAACCCCAACCCTTTGGAATATTTTTTCGAAAATTCATTGTAGTTTTGCTATTATTTTCGACATTTTGTTCCAAAATCGAACCACATACCCCTCACCCTTTGGAACGTTTTTTCCAAAATCTAACGAAATAACCCCACCCCTTTGGAATGTTTTTGCGAAGATTCATTGTGTTTATGCTATTACTTTCGACATTTTAATCCAAAATCGAACCACATGCCCCCACCCTCCTTTGGAACATTTTTTCCAAAATCTAGCGAAATACCCCACCTCTTTGGAATAGTTTTTCGAAAACATTATATTTTTGCTATTATTTTCTACATTTTGTTCAAATTACGCCCACGCTCCTTTGGAACATCTTTTCCAAAATCTAGCGGAATACCCCCCCCCCCTTTGGAATATTTTTTCGAAAATTCATTGTATTTTTGCTATTATTTTCGACATTTTGTTCCAAAATCGAACCACATACCCCTCACCTTTTGGAACGTTTTTCCAAAATCTAACGAAATAACCCCACCCCTTTGGAAATTTTTTTCGAAAATTCATTGTATTTATGCTATTACTTTCGACATTTTGTTCCAAAATCGAACCACATGCCCCCACCCTCCCTTGGAATATTTTTTCCAAAATCTAACGAAATAACCCCAACCCTTTGGAATATTTTTTCGAAAATTCATTGTAGTTTTGCTATTATTTTCGACATTTTGTTCCAAAATCGAACCACATAACCCTCACCCTTTGGAACGTTTTTTCCAAAATCTAACGAAATAACCCCACCCCTTTGGAATATTTTTTCGAAAATTCATTGTGTTTATGCTATTACTTTCGACATTTTAATCCAAAATCGAACCACATGCCCCACCCTCCTTTGGAACATTTTTTCCAAAATCTAGTGGAATACCCAAACCCCTTTGAAATATTTTTTAGAAAATACATCGAATTTTGTACATTTTGTTCCAAAATCTAAACTAATACCCCCACCCCTTTGGAATATTTTTTCAAAAATTCTTTATATTTTTGCTATTATTTTCTAAATTTTGTTCCAAAATTTAACCTGATACCTCCGCCCTCCTTTGAAGCACTTTTTCCAAAATCTATCAGAATACCCCCACCCCTTTCGAACACTTTTTCCAATATCTAGCTTAATGCCCCCACCCTCCTTTGGAACATTTTCTCCAAAATCTAGCGGAATAACCCCACCCCTTGGGAATATTTTTTCGAAAATTCTTTATATTTTTGCTATTATTTTCTACATTTTGTTCCAAAAGCTAACCCAATACTCCCACCCTCCTTTGGAACATTTTCTCCAAAATCTAGCGGAATAACCCCACCCCTTTGGAATATTTTTTCGAAAATTCATTGTATTTATGCTATTACTTTCGATATTTTGTTTCAAAACCGAACCACATGCCCCCACCCTCCTTTGGAACATTTTTTCCAAAATCTAACGAAATAACCCCACCCCTTTGGAAAATTTATTCGAAAATTAATTGTATTTTTGCTATTATTTTCTACATTTTGTTCCAAAATCGAACCACATACCCCCTCCCTATTTGGAACATTTTTTCCAAAATCTAGCGAAATACCCCCACCCCTTGGGAATATTTTTTCGAAAATTCTTTATATTTTTGCAAGTATTTTCTACATTTTGTTCCAAAATCTAACCTAATACGCCCACCCTCCTTTGGAACATATTTTCCAAAATCTAGCGGAATACCCCCACCCCTTCGGAATATTTTTTCGAAAATTCATTGTAGTTTTGCTATTATTTTCGACATTTTGTTCCAAAATCAAAAAACATACCCCTCACCTTTTGGAACGTTTTTTCCAAAATCTAACGAAATAACCCCACCCCTTTGGAAAATTTATTCGAAAATTAATTGTATTTTTGCTATTATTTTCGACATTTTGTTCCAAAATCGAACCACATACCCCCTCCCTATTTGGAACATTTTTTCCAAAATCTAGCGAAATACCCCCACCCCTTGGGAATATTTTTTCGAAAATTCTTTATATTTTTGCAAGTATTTTCTACATTTTGTTCCAAAATCTAACCTAATACGCCCACCCTCCTTTAGAACATATTTTCCAAAATCTAGCGGAATACCCCCACCCCTTCGGAATATTTTTTGGAAAATTTATTGTATTCTTGCTATTATTTTCGACATTTTGTTCCAAAATCGAGCCACATATCCCTCACCCTTTGGAACGTTTCTTCCAAAATCTAACGAAATAACCCCACCCCTTTGGAATATTTTTTCGAAAATTCATTGTAGTTTTGCTATTATTTTCTACATTTTGTTCCAAAATCTAGCTTAATTCCGGCACCCTCCTTTGGAACATTTTTTCCAAAATCTAGCGGAATACCCCCACCCCTTTGGAACATTTTTTCGAAAATTAATAGTATTTATGCTATTATTTTCTACATTTTGTTCCAAAATCTAGCTTAATTCCGGCACCCTCCTTTGGAACATTTTTTCCAAAATCTAGCGGAATACCCCCACCCCTTCGGACTATTTTTTGGAAAATTTATTGTATTCTTGCTATTATTTTCGACATTTTGTTCCAAAATCGAGCCACATATCCCTCACCCTTTGGAACGTTTTTTCCAAAATCTAACGAAATAACCCCACCCCTTTGGAATATTTTTTCGAAAATTCATTGTAGTTTTGCTATTATTTTCTACATTTTGTTCCAAAATCTAGCTTAATTCCGGCACCCTCCTTTGGAACATTTTTTCCAAAATCTAACGAAATAACACCATCCCTTTGGAATATTTTTTCGAAAATTCATTGTAGTTTTGCTATTATTTTCGACATTTTGTTCCAAAATCGAACCACATACCCTCTCCCTCTTTGGAACGTTTTTTTCAAAATCTAGCGAAATACCCCCACCCCTTGGGAATATTTTTTCAAAAATTCTTTGTATTTTTACTATTATTTTCTACATTTTGTTCCAAAATCTAACCTGATACCTCCGCCCTCCTTTGAAGCACTTTTTCCAAAATCTATCACAATACCCCCACCCCTTTGGAACACTTTTTCCAATATCTAGCTTAATGCCCCCACCCTCCTTTGGAACATTTTTTCCAAAATCTAGCGGAATACCCCCACCCCCTTGGAATATTTTTTCGAAAATTCATTGTATTTTTGCTATTATTTTCGACATTTTGTTCCAAAATAGAACCACATACCCTCTCCCTCTTTGGAACGTTTTTTCCAAAATCTAACGAAATAACATCATCCCTTTGGAATATTTTTTCGAAAATTCATTGTAGTTTTGCTATTATTTTCGACATTTTGTTCCAAAATCGAACCACATACCCTCTCCCCCTTTGGAACGTTTTTTTCAAAATCTAGCGAAATACCCCCACCCCTTGGGAATATTTTTTCAAAAATTCTTTATATTTTTGCTATTATTTTCTACATTATGTTCCAAAATCTAACCTGATACCTCCGCCCTCCTTTGAAGCACTTTTTCCAAAATCTATCACAATACCCCTACCCCTTTGGAACACTTTTTCAAATATCTAGCTTAATGCCCCCACCCTCCTTTGGAACATTTTTCCAAAATCTAGCGAAATACCCCCCCCCCCTTTGGAATATTTTTTCGAAAATTCGTTGTATTTTTGCTATTATTTTCGACATTTTGTTCCAAAATCGAAACACATATCCCTCACCCTTTGGACCGTTTTTTCCAAAATCTAACGAAATAACACCATCCCTTTGGAATATTTTTTCGAAAATTCATTGTAGTTTTGCTATTATTTTCGACATTTTGTTCCAAAATCGAACTACATGCCCCCACCCTCCTTTGGAACATTTTTTCCAAAATCTAGCGGAATACCCCCACACCTTTGGAATATTTTTTCGAAAATTCGTCGTATTTTTGCTATTATTTTCGACATTTTGTTCCAAAATCGAAAAACTTACCCCTCACCTTTTGGAACGTTTTTTCCAAAATCTAACGAAATAACCCCACCCCTTTGGAAATTTTCTTCGAAAATTCATTGTATTTATGCTATTACTTTCGACATTTTGTTCCAAAATCGAACCACATGCCCCCACCCTCCTTTGGAATATATTTTCCAAAATCTAGGGGAATACCCCCACCCCTTCGGAATATTTTTTGGACAATTTATTGTATACTTGCTATTATTTTCGACATTTTGTTCCAAAATCGAACCACATATCCCTCACCCTTTGGAACGTTTTTTCCAAAATCTAACGAAATAACCCCACCCCTTTGGAATATTTTTTCGAAAATTCATTGTAGTTTTGCTATTATTTTGCAACATTTTTTTCCAAAATCTAGCTTAATTCCCCCACCCTCCTTTGGAACATTTTTTCCAAAAGCTAACGAAATAACCCCACCCCTTTGGAATATTTTTTCGAAAATTCGTTGTATTTTTGCTATTATTTTCGACATTTTGTTCCAAAATCGAAACACATATCCCTCACCCTTTGGAACGTTTTATCCAAAATCTAACGAAATAACACCATCCTTCGGAATTTTTTTTCGAAAATTCATTGTAGTTTTGCTATTACTTTCGACATTTTGTTCCAAAATCGAACCACATACCCCCCACTTTGGAACATTTTTTCCAAAATCCAGTGGAACACCCCCACCCATTTGGAATATTTTTTCGAAAATTCATTGTTTTTTTGCTATTATTTTCGACATTTTGTTCCAAAATCGAACCACATACCCCCCACTTTGGAATATTTTTTCCAAAATCTAGCGAAATACTCCCACCACTTTGGAATATTTTTTCGAAAATTCATTGTAGTTATGCTATTATTTTCGACATTTTGTTCCAAAATCGAACCACATATCCCTCACCCTTTGGAACGTTTTTTCCAAAATCTAACGAAATAACCCCACCCCTTTGGAATATTTTTTCGAAAATTCATTGTATTTATGCTATTACTTTCGACATTTTGTTCCAAAATCGAACCACATGCCCCCACCCTCCTTTGGAACATTTTTTCCAAAATCTAGCGGACTACCCCAACCCCTTTGGAATATTTTTTCGAAAATTAATAGTATTTATGCTATTACTTTCGACATTTTGTTCCAAAATCGAGCCACATACCCCATCCCCCTTTGAAACGCTTTTTCCAAGATCTAGCGAAATACCCCCAGCCCTTTCGAGTATTTTTTCGAAAATTCATTGTATTTTTGCTATTATTTTCGACATTTTGTTCCAAAATCTAACCTGATATCTTCGCCCTCCTTTGAAGCACTTTTTCCAAACTCTATCAGAATACCCCCACCCCTTTGGAACACTTTTTCCAATATCTAGCTTAATGCCCCCACCCTCCTTTGGAACATTTTTTCCAAAATCTAGCGGAATACCCCCACCCCTTTGGAATATTTTTTCGAAAATTCATTGTATTTTTGCTATTATTTTCGACATTTTGTTCCAAAATCGAACCACATACCCTCTACCCCTTTGGAACGTTTTTTTCAAAATCTAGCGAAATACCCCCACCCCTTGGGAATATTTTTTCGAAAATTCTTTATATATTTGCTATTATTTTCTACATTTTGTTCCAAAAGCTAACCTAATACTCCCACCCTCCTTTGAAACATTTTTTCCAAAATCTAGCGGAATAACCCCACCCCTTTGGAATATTTTTTCGAATTCTTTGAATTTTTGCTATTATTTTCGACATTATGTTCCAAAATCGAACCACATACCCCCTCCCCCTTTGGAAAATATTTTCCAAAATCTAGCCGAATACCCCCACCTCTTTCGAATATTTTTTCGGAAATTCATTGTAGTTTTGCTATTATTTTCGACATTTTGTTCCAAAATCTAGCTTAATTTCCCCACCCTCCTTTGGAACATTTTCTCCATAATCTAGCGGAACACCCCCAACCCATTTGGAATATTTTTTCGAAAATTCATTGTATTTTTGCTATTATTTTCGACATTTTGTTCCAAAATCGAACCACATACCCCCCACTTTGGAACATTTTTTCCAAAATCTAGCGAAATACCCCTACCCCTTTGGAATATTTTTTCGACAATTCATTGTTTTTGTTATTACTTTCGACGTTTTGTTCCAAAATCGAACCACATATCCCTCACCCTTTGGAACGTTTTTTCCAAAATCTAACGAAATAACCCCACCCCTTTGGAATATTTTTTCGAAAATTCTTTGTATTTTTGCAATTATTTTCTACATTTTGTTCCAAAATCTAGCTTAATGCCCCCACCCTCCTTTGGAACATTTTTTCCAAAATCTAGCGAAATACTCCCACCCCTCTGGAATATATTTTCGAATTCTTTGAATTTTTGCTATTATTTTCGACATTTTTTTCCAAAATCTAGCCTAATGCCCCCACCCCCATTTAGAATATTTTTTCCAAAATCTAGCGAAACACTCCCACCCCTCTGGAATATATTTTCGAATTCTTTGAATTTTTGCTATTATTTTCGACATTTTGTTCCAAAATCGAACCACGTACCCCTCCCCCTTTGGAACATTTTTTCCAAAATCTAGCGGAATACCCCCATCCCTTTGGAATATTTTTTCCAAAATCTAGCGAAATACCCCCACCCCATGGAATATTTTTTCGAAAATTCTTTGTATTTTTGCAATTATTTTCTACATTTTGTTCCAAAATCTAGCTTAATTTCCCCACCCTCCTTTGGAACATTTTCTCCATAATCTAGCGGAACACCCCCAACCCATTTGGAATATTTTTTCGAAAATTCATTGTATTTTTGCTATTATTTTCGACATTTTGTTCCAAAATCGAACCACATACCCCCCACTTTGGAACATTTTTTCCAAAATCTAGCGAAATACCCCTACCCCTTTGGAATATTTTTTCGACAATTCATTGTTTTTGTTATTACTTTCGACGTTTTGTTCCAAAATCGAACCACATATCCCTCACCCTTTGGAACGTTTTTTCCAAAATCTAACGAAATAACCCCACCCCTTTGGAATATTTTTTCGAAAATTCTTTGTATTTTTGCAATTATTTTCTACATTTTGTTCCAAAATCTAGCTTAATGCCCCCACCCTCCTTTGGAACATTTTTTCCAAAATCTAGCGAAATACTCCCACCCCTCTGGAATATATTTTCGAATTCTTTGAATTTTTGCTATTATTTTCGACATTTTTTTCCAAAATCTAGCCTAATGCCCCCACCCCCATTTAGAATATTTTTTCCAAAATCTAGCGAAACACTCCCACCCCTCTGGAATATATTTTCGAATTCTTTGAATTTTTGCTATTATTTTCGACATTTTGTTCCAAAATCGAACCACGTACCCCTCCCCCTTTGGAACATTTTTTCCAAAATCTAGCGGAATACCCCCATCCCTTTGGAACATTTTTTCCAAAATCTAGCGGAATACCCCCACCCATTTGGATATTTTTTCGAAAATTCATTGTATTTTTGCTATTATTTTCGACATTTTGTTCCAAAATCGAAACACATATCCCTCACCCTTTGGAACGTTTTTTCCAAAATCTAACGAAATAACACCATCCCTTTGGAGTATTTTTTTGAAAATTCATTGTAGTTTTGCTATTATTTTCGACTTTTTGTTCCAAAATCGAAAAACATACCCCTCACCTTTTGGAACGTTTTTTCCAAAATCTAAGGAAATAACCCCACCCCTTTGGAATTTTTTTTCGAAAATTCATTGTATTTATGCTATTACTTTCGACATTTTGTTCCAAAATCGAACCACATGCCCCCACCCTCCTTTGGAACATTTTTTCCAAAATCTAACGAAATAACCCCAACCCTTTGGAATATTTTTTCGAAAATTCATTGTAGTTTTGCTATTATTTTCGACATTTTGTTCCAAAATCGAACCACATACCCCTCACCCTTTGGAACGTTTTTTCCAAAATCTAACGAAATAACCCCACCCCTTTGGAATGTTTTTGCGAAGATTCATTGTGTTTATGCTATTACTTTCGACATTTTAATCCAAAATCGAACCACATGCCCCCACCCTCCTTTGGAACATTTTTTCCAAAATCTAGCGAAATACCCCCACCTCTTTGGAATATTTTTTCGAAAATTCATTGTATTTTTGCTATTATTTTCGACATTTTGTTCCAAAATCGACACACATATCCCTCACCCTTTGGAACATATTTTCCAAAATCTAACGAAATATCCCCAACCCTTTGGAATATTTTTTCGAAAATTCATTGTATTTTTGCTATTATTTTCGACATTTTGTTCCAAAATCGAACCACATACCTTCCACTTTGGAACATTTTTTCCAAAATCTAGCGAAATACCCCCACCCCTTTGGAATATTTTTTCGAAAATTCATTGTATTTTTGCTATTATTTTCGACATTTTGTTCCAAAATCGAACCACATACCTTCCACTTTGGAACATTTTTTCCAAAATCTAGCGAAATACCCCCACCCCTTTGGAATATTTTTTCGAAAATTCATTGTATTTTTGCTATTATTTTCAACATTTTGTTCCAAAGTCGACACACATATCCCTCACCCTTTGGAACATATTTTCCAAAATCTAACGAAATATCCCCAACCCTTTGGAATATTTTTTCGAAAATTCATTGTATTTTTGCTATTATTTTCGACATTTTGTTCCAAAATCGAACCACATACCTTCCACTTTGGAACATTTTTTCCAAAATCTAGCGAAATACCCCCACCCCTTTGGAATATTTTTTTCGAAAATTCATTGTATTTTTGCTATTATTTTCGACATTTTGTTCCAAAATCGAAACACATATCCCTCACCCTTTGGAACGTTTTTTCCAAAATCTAACGAAATAACACCATCCCTTTGGAGTATTTTTTTGAAAATTCATTGTAGTTTTGCTATTATTTTCGACTTTTTGTTCCAAAATCGAAAAACATACCCCTCACCTTTTGGAACGTTTTTTCCAAAATCTAAGGAAATAACCCCAACCCTTTGGAATATTTTTTCGAAAATTCATTGTAGTTTTGCTATTATTTTCGACATTTTGTTCCAAAATCGAACCACATACCCCTCACCCTTTGGAACATTTTTTCCAAAATCTAGCGAAATACCCCCACCCCTTTGGAATATTTTTTTCGAAAATTCATTGTAGTTTTGCTATTATTTTCGACATTTCGTTCCAAAATCGAACCACATACCCCTCACCCTTTGGAACGTTTTTTCCAAAATCTAACGAAATAACCCCACCCCTTTGGAATGTTTTTGCGAAGATTCATTGTGTTTATGCTATTACTTTCGACATTTTAATCCAAAATCGAACCACATGCCCCCACCCTCCTTTGGAACATTTTTTCCAAAATCTAGCGAAATACCCCCACCTCTTTGGAATAGTTTTTCGAAAACATTATATTTTTGCTATTATTTTCTACATTTTGTTCAAATTACGCCCACGCTCCTTTGGAACATCTTTTCCAAAATCTAGCGGAATACCCCCCCCCCTTTGGAATATTTTTTCGAAAATTCATTGTATTTTTGCTATTATTTTCGACATTTTGTTCCAAAATCGAAACACATACCCCTCTCCCTTTAAAACATTTCTTCCAACATTTAGCGAAATACCCCCACCTCTTTGCATTATTTTTTCGAAAATACTTCATATTTTTGCTATTATTTTCTACATTTTGTTCCAAAATCTAACCTAATACGCCCACCCTCCTTTGGAACATATTTTCCAAAATCTAGCGGAATACCCCCACCCCTTCGGAATATTTTTTGGAAAATTTATTGTATTCTTGCTATTATTTTGGACATTTTGTTCCAAAATCTAGCTTAATTCCCCCACTCTCCTTTGGAACATTTTCTCCAAAATCCAGCGGAACACCCCCACCCATTTGGAATATTTTTTCGAAAATTCATTGTAGTTTTGCTATTATTTTGCGACATTTTGTTCCAAAATCTAGCTTAATTCCCCCATTCTCCTTTGGAACATTTTCTCCAAAATCCAGCGGAACACCCCCACCCATTTGGAATATTTTTTCGAAAATTCATTGTATTTTGGCTGTTATTTTCGACATTTTGTTCCAAAATCGAACCACATAACCCCCACTTTGGAACATTTTTTCCAAAATCTAGCGAAATACCCCCACCCCTTGGGAATATTTTTTCGAAAATACTTCATATTTTTGCTATTATTTTCTACATTTTGTTCCAAAATCTAACCTAATACGCCCACCCTCCTTTGGAACATATTTTCCAAAATCTAGCGGAATACCCCCACCCCTTCGGAATATTTTTTGGAAAATTTATTGTATTCTTGCTATTATTTTGGACATTTTGTTCCAAAATCTAGCTTAATTCCCCCACTCTCCTTTGGAACATTTTCTCCAAAATCCAGCGGAACACCCCCACCCATTTGGAATATTTTTTCGAAAATTCATTGTAGTTTTGCTATTATTTTGCGACATTTTGTTCCAAAATCTAGCTTAATTCCCCCATTCTCCTTTGGAACATTTTCTCCAAAATCCAGCGGAACACCCCCACCCATTTGGAATATTTTTTCGAAAATTCATTGTATTTTGGCTGTTATTTTCGACATTTTGTTCCAAAATCGAACCACATAACCCCCACTTTGGAACATTTTTTCCAAAATCTAGCGAAATACCCCCACCCCTTGGGAATATTTTTTCGAAAATTCTTTATATTTTTGCAAGTATTTTCTACATTTTGTTCCAAAATCTAACCTAATACGCCCACCCTCCTTTGGAACATATTTTCCAAAATCTAACGAAATATCCCCAACCCTTTGGAATATTTTTTAGAAAATACATTGAATTTTGTACATTTTGTTCCAAAATCTAAACTAATACCCCCACCCCTTTGGAATATTTTTTCACAAATTCTTTATATTTTTGCTATTATTTTCTACATTTTGTTCCAAAAGCTAACCTAATACTCCCACCCTCCTTTGGAACATTTCTTCCAACATCTAGCGAAATACCCCCACCTCTTTGCATTATTTTTTCGAAAATACTTCATATTTTTGCTATTATTTTCTACATTTTGTTCCAAAATCTAACCTAATACGCCCACCCTCCTTTGGAACATATTTTCCAAAATCTAGCGGAATACCCCCACCCCTTCGGAATATATTTTGGAAAATTTATTGTATTCTTGCTATTATTTTCGACATTTTGTTCCAAAATCGAAACACATCCCCCTCTCCCTTTAAAACATTTCTTCCAACATCTAGCGAAATACCCCCACCTCTTTGCATTATTTTTTCGAAAATACTTCATATTTTTGCTATTATTTTCGACATTTTGTTCCAAAATCGAACCACATACCCCCTCCCCCTTTGGAATTTTTTTTCCAAAATCTAGCGAAATACCCCCACCCCTTGGGAATATTTTTTCGAAAATTCTTTATATTTTTGCTATTATTTTCTACATTTTGTTCCAAAATCTAGCTTAATTCCCCCACCCTCCTTTGGAACATTTTTTCCAAAATCTAGCGGAATACCCCCACCCATTTGGAATATTTTTTCGAAAATTCATTGTATTTTTGCTATTATTTTCGACATTTTGTTCCAAAATCGAACCACATACCCCCCACTTTGGAACATTTTTTCCAAAATCTAGCGAAATGCCCCCACCTCTTTGGAATATTTTTTCGAAAACTTTATATTTTTGCTATTATTTTCTACGTTTTGTTCAAATTACGCCCACCCTCCTTTGGAACATCTTTTCCAAAATCTAGCGGAATACCCCCCCACCCCTCCGGAATATTTTTTGAAAAATTGATTGTATTCTTGTTATTATTTTCGACATTTTGTTCCAAAATCGAACCACATAACCCCCACTTTGGAACATTTTTTCCAAAATCTAGCGAAATACCCCCACCCCTTGGGTATATTTTTTCGAAAATTCTTTATATTTTTGCAAGTATTTTCTACATTTTGTTCCAAAATCTAACCTAATACGCCCACCCTCCTTTGGAACATATTTTCCAAAATCTAACGAAATATCCCCAACCCTTTGGAATATTTTTTAGAAAATACATTGAATTTTGTACATTTTGTTCCAAAATCTAAACTAATACCCCCACCCCTTTGGAATATTTTTTCACAAATTCTTTATATTTTTGCTATTATTTTCTACATTTTGTTCCAAAAGCTAACCTAATACTCCCACCCTCCTTTGGAACATTTCTTCCAACATCTAGCGAAATACCCCCACCTCTTTGCATTATTTTTTCGAAAATACTTCATATTTTTGCTATTATTTTCTACATTTTGTTCCAAAATCTAACCTAATACGCCCACCCTCCTTTGGAACATATTTTCCAAAATCTAGCGGAATACCCCCACCCCTTCGGAATATTTTTTGGAAAATTTATTGTATTCTTGCTATTATTTTCGACATTTTGTTCCAAAATCGAAACACATCCCCCTCTCCCTTTAAAACATTTCTTCCAACATCTAGCGAAATACCCCCACCTCTTTGCATTATTTTTTAGAAAATACTTCATATTTTTGCTATTATTTTCGACATTTTGTTCCAAAATCGAACCACATACCCCCTCCCCCTTTGGAATTTTTTTTCCAAAATCTAGCGAAATACCCCCACCCCTTGGGAATATTTTTTCGAAAATTCTTTATATTTTTGCTATTGTTTTCTACATTTTGTTCCAAAATCTAGCTTAATTCCCCCACCCTCCTTTGGAACATTTTTTCCAAAATCTAGCGGAATACCCCCACCCATTTGGAATATTTTTTCGAAAATTCATTGTATTTTTGCTATTATTTTCGACATTTTGTTCCAAAATCGAACCACATACCCCCCACTTTGGAACATTTTTTCCAAAATCTAGCGAAATGCCCCCACCTCTTTGGAATATTTTTTCGAAAACTTTATATTTTTGCTATTATTTTCTACGTTTTGTTCAAATTACGCCCACCCTCCTTTGGAACATCTTTTCCAAAATCTAGCGGAATACCCCCCCACCCCTCCGGAATATTTTTTGAAAAATTGATTGTATTCTTGTTATTATTTTCGACATTTTGTTCCAAAATCGAACCACATACCCCTCACCCTTTGGAACGTTTTTTCCAAAATCTAACGAAATAACCCCACCCCTTTGGAATATTTTTTCGGAAATTCATTGTAGTTTTGCTATTATTTTCTACATTTTGTTCCAAAATCTAGCTTAATTCCCCCACCCTCCTTTGGAACATTTTTTCCAAAATCTAGCGGAATACCCCCACCCATTTGGAATATTTTTTCGAAAATTCATTGTATTTTTGCTATTATTTTCGACATTTTGTTCCAAAATCGAACCACATACCCCCCACTTTGGAACATTTTTTCCAAAATCTAGCGAAATGCCCCCACCTCTTTGGAATATTTTTTCGAAAACTTTATATTTTTGCTATTATTTTCTACGTTTTGTTCAAATTACGCCCACCCACCTTTGGAACATCTTTTCCAAAATCTAGCGGAATACCCCCCCACCCCTCCGGAATATTTTTTGAAAAATTGATTGTATTCTTGTTATTATTTTCGACATTTTGTTCCAAAATCGAACCACATACCCCTCACCCTTTGGAACGTTTTTTCCAAAATCTAACGAAATAACCCCACCCCTTTGGAATATTTTTTCGGAAATTCATTGTAGTTTTGCTATTATTTTCGACATTTTGTTCCAAAATCGAAACACATATCCCTCACCCTTTGGAACGTTTTTTCCAAAATCTAACGAAATAACCCCACCCCTTTGGAATATTTTTTCGAAAATTCTTTGTATTTTTGCAATTATTTTCTACATTCTGTTCCAAAATCTAGCTTAATGCTCCCACCCTCCTTTGGAACATTTTTTCCAAAATCTAGCGGAATACCCCCACCCATTTGGAATATTTTTTCGAAAATTCATTGTATTTTTGCTATTATTTTCGACATTTTGTTCCAAAATCGAGCCACATACCTTCCACTTTGGAACATTTTTTCCAAAATCTAGCGAAATACCCCCACCTCTGGATTATTTTTTCGAAAACGTTATATTTTTGCTATTATTTTCTACATTTTGTTCCAAAATCTAGCTTAATTCCCCCACCCTCCTTTGGAACATTTTTTTCCAAAATCTAGCGGAATACCCCCACCCATTTGGAATATTTTTTCGAAAATTCATTGTATTTTTGCTATTATTTTCTACTTTTTGTTCCAAAATCTAGCTTAATTCCCCCGCCCTCCTTTGGATAATTTTTTCAAAATCTAACGAAATAACCCCACCCCTTTGGAATATTTTTTCGAAAATTCGTTGTGTTTATGCTATTACATTCGACATTTTAATCCAAAATCGAACCACATGCCCCCACCCTCCTTTGGAACATTTTTTCCAAAATCTAGTGGAATACCCAAACCCCTTTGGAATATTTTTTAGAAAATGCATTGAATTTTGTACATTTTGTTCCAAAATTTAAACTAATACCCCCACCCTTTTGGAATATTACTCCAAAAATTCTTTATATTTTTGCTATTATTTTCTACATTTTGTTCCAAAGTCTAACCTGATACCTCCGCCCTCCTTTGAAGCACTTTTTCCAAAATCTATCAGAATACCCCCAACCCTTTAGAACACTTTTTCCAATATCTAGCTTAATGCCCCCACCCCTTGGGAATATTTTTTCGAAAATTCTTTATATTTTTGCTATTATTTTCTACATTTTGTTCCAAAAGCTAACCTACTACTCCCACCCTCCTTTGGAACATTTTCTCCAAAATCTAGCTGAATAACCCCACCCCATTGGTATATTTTTTCGAAAATTCATTGTATTTTTGCTATTATTTTCGACATTTTGTTCCAAAATCGAACCACATACCCCCCACTTTGGAACATTTTTTCCAAAATCTAGCGAAATACCCCTACCCCTTTGGAATATTTTTTCGACAATTCATTGTTTTTGTTATTACTTTCGACATTTTGTTCCAAAATCGAACCACATATCCCTCACCCTTTGGAACGTTTTTTCCAAAATCTAACGAAATACCCCCACCCCTTTAGAATATTTTTTCTAAAATGCATTGTGGTTTTGCTATTATTTTCGACATTCTGTTCCAAAATCGAACCACATCCCCCTCCCCCTTTAAAACGTTTCTTCCAATATCTAGCGAAATACCCCCAACCCTTTGCATTATTTTTTCGAAAATACTTTATATTTTTGCTATTATTTTCTACATTTTGCTCCAAAATCTAACCTGATATCTCCGCCCTCCTTTGAAGCACTTTTTCCAAACTCTATCAGAATACCCCCACCCCTTTGGAACACTTTCCAATATCTAGCTTAATGCCCCCACCCTCCTTTGGAACATTTTTTCCTAAATCTAGCGGAATACCCCCACCCCTTTGGAATATTTTTTCGAAAATTCATTGTATTTTTGCTATTATTTTCCACATTTTGTTCCAAAATCGAACCACATACCCTCTACCCCTTTGGAACGTTTTTTTTCAAAATCTAGCGAAATACCCCCACCCCTTGGGAATATTTTTTCGAAAATTCTTTATATATTTGCTATTATTTTCTACATTTTGTTCCAAAAGCTAACCTAATACTCCCACCCTCCTTTTAAACATTTTTTCCAAAATCTAGCGGAATAACCCCACCCCTTTGGAATATTTTTTCGAATTCTTTGAATTTTTGCTATTATTTTCGACATTATGTTCCAAAATCGAACCACATACCCCCTCCCCCTTTGGAAAATATTTTCCAAAATCTAGCCGAATACCCCCACCCCTTTCGAATATTTTTTCGGAAATTCATTGTAGTTTGCTATTATTTTCGACATTTTGTTCCAAAATCTAGCTTAATTCCCCCACCCTCCTTTGGAACATTTTCTCCAAAATCTAGCGGAACACCCCCAACCCATTTGGAATATTTTTTCGAAAATTCATTATATTTTTGCTATTATTTTCGACATTTTGTTCCAAAATCGAACCACATACCCCCCACTTTGGAACATTTTTTCCAAAATCTAGCGAAATACCCCTACCCCTTTGGAATATTTTTTCGACAATTCATTGTTTTTGTTATTACTTTCGACATTTTGTTCCAAAATCGAACCACATATCCCTCACCCTTTGGAACGTTTTTTCCAAAATCTAACGAAATAACCCCACCCCTTTGGAATATTTTTTCGAAAATTCTTTGTATTTTTGCAATTATTTTCTACATTTTGTTCCAAAATCTAGCTTAATGCCCCCACCCTCCTTTGGAACATTTTTTCCAAAATCTAGCGATATACTCCCACCCCTCTGGAATATATTTTCGAATTCTTTGAATTTTTGCTATTATTTTCGACATTTTTTTCCAAAATCTAGCCTAATGCCCCCACCCCCCCTTAGAATATTTTTTCCAAAATCTAGCGAAACACTCCCACCCCTCTGGAATATATTTTCGAATTCTTTGAATTTTTGCTATTATTTTCGACATTTTGTTCCAAAATCGAATCACGTACCCCTCCCCCTTTGGAACATTTTTTCCAAAATCTAGCGGAATACCCCCATCCCTTTGGAATATTTTTTCCAAAATCTAGCGAAATACCCCCACCCCTTGGAATATTTTTTCGAAAATTCTTTGTATTTTTGCAATTATTTTCTACATTCTGTTCCAAAATCTAGCTTAATGCTCCCACCCTCCTTTTAAACATTTTTTCCAAAATCTAGCGGAATACCCCCACCCATTTGGAATATTTTTTCGAAAATTCATTGTATTTTTGCTATTATTTTCGACATTTTGTTCCAAAATCGAACCACATACCTTCCACTTTGGAACATTTTTTCCAAAATCTAGCGAAATACCCCCACCTCTGGATTATTTTTTCGAAAACGTTATATTTTTGCTATTATTTTCTACATTTTGTTCCAAAATCTAGCTTAATTCCCCCACCCTCCTTTGGAACATTTTTTTCCAAAATCTAGCGGAATACCCCCACCCATTTGGAATATTTTTTCGAAAATTCATTGTATTTTTGCTATTATTTTCTACTTTTTGTTCCAAAATCTAGCTTAATTCCCCCACCCTCCTTTGGATAATTTTTTCAAAATCTAACGAAATAACCCCACCCCTTTGGAATATTTTTTCGAAAATTCGTTGTGTTTATGCTATTACATTCGACATTTTAATCCAAAATCGAACCACATGCCCCCACCCTCCTTTGGAACATTTTTTCCAAAATCTAGTGGAATACCCAAACCCCTTTGGAATATTTTTTAGAAAATGCATTGAATTTTGTACATTTTGTTCCAAAATTTAAACTAATACCCCCACCCTTTTGGAATATTACTCCAAAAATTCTTTATATTTTTGCTATTATTTTCTACATTTTGTTCCAAAGTCTAACCTGATACCTCCGCCCTCCTTTGAAGCACTTTTTCCAAAATCTATCAGAATACCCCCAACCCTTTAGAACACTTTTTCCAATATCTAGCTTAATGCCCCCACCCCTTGGGAATATTTTTTCGAAAATTCTTTATATTTTTGCTATTATTTTCTACATTTTGTTCCAAAAGCTAACCTACTACTCCCACCCTCCTTTGGAACATTTTCTCCAAAATCTAGCTGAATAACCCCACCCCATTGGTATATTTTTTCGAAAATTCATTGTATTTTTGCTTTTATTTTCGACATTTTGTTCCAAAATCGAAACACATATCCCTCACCCTTTGGAACGTTTTTTCCAAAATCTAACGAAATAACACCATCCCTTTGGAATATTTTTTTGAAAATTCATTGTAGTTTTGCTATTATTTTCGACTTTTTGTTCCAAAATCGAAAAACATACACCTCACCTTTTGGAACGTTTTTTCCAAAATCTAATGAAATAACCCCACCCCTTTGGAATTTGTTTTCGAAAATTCATTGTATTTATGCTATTACTTTCGACATTTTGTTCCAAAATCGAACCACATGCCCCCACCCTCCTTTGGAACATTTTTTCCAAAATCTAGCGAAATACCCCCACCTGTTTGGAATATTTTTTCGAAAACATTATATTTTTGCTATTATTTTCTACATTTTGTTCAAATTACGCCCACGCTCCTTTGGAACATCTTTTCCAAAATCTAGCGGAATACCCCCCCCCTTTGGAATATTTTTTCGAAAATTCATTGTATTTTTGCTATTATTTTCGACATTTTGTTCCAAAATCGAAACACATCCCCCTCTCCCTTTAAAACATTTCTTCCGACATCTAGCGAAATACCCCCACCTCTTTGCATTATTTTTTCGAAAATACTTCATATTTTTGCTATTATTTTCTACATTTTGTTCCAAAATCTAACCTAATACGCCCACCCTCCTTTGGAACATATTTTCCAAAATCTAGCGGAATACCCCCACCCCTTCGGAATATTTTTTGGAAAATTTATTGTATTCTTGCTATTATTTTCGACATTTTGTTCCAAAATCGAACCACATACCCCCTCCCACTTTGGAACATTTTTTCCAAAATCTAGCGAAATACCCCCACCCCTTTGGAATATTTTTTCGAAAATTCATTGTATTTTTGCTATTATTTTCGACATTTTGTTCCAAAATCGACACACATATCCCTCACCCTTTGGAACATATTTTCCAAAATCTAACGAAATAACTCCACCCCTTTGGAATATTTTTTCGAAAATTCGTTGTGTTTATGCTATTACATTCGACATTTTAATCCAAAATCGAACCACATGCCCCCACCCTCCTTTGGAACATTTTTTCCAAAATCTAGTGGAATACCCAAACCCCTTTGGAATATTTTTTAGAAAATGCATTGAATTTTGTACATTTTGTTCCAAAATTTAAACTAATACCCCCACCCTTTTGGAATATTACTCCAAAAATTCTTTATATTTTTGCTATTATTTTCTACATTTTGTTCCAAAGTCTAACCTGATACCTCCGCCCTCCTTTGAAGCACTTTTTCCAATATCTAGCTTAATGCCCCCACCCCTTGGGAATATTTTTTCGAAAATTCTTTATATTTTTGCTATTATTTTCTACATTTTGTTCCAAAAGCTAACCTACTACTCCCACCCTCCTTTGGAACATTTTCTCCAAAATCTAGCTGAATAACCCCACCCCATTGGTATATTTTTTCGAAAATTCATTGTATTTTTGCTATTATTTTCGACATTTTGTTCCAAAATCGAAACACATATCCCTCACCCTTTGGAACGTTTTTTCCAAAATCTAACGAAATAACACCATCCCTTTGGAATATTTTTTTGAAAATTCATTGTAGTTTTGCTATTATTTTCGACTTTTTGTTCCAAAATCGAAAAACATACCCCTCACCTTTTGGAACGTTTTTTCCAAAATCTAAGGAAATAACCCCACCCCTTTGGAATTTGTTTTCGAAAATTCATTGTATTTATGCTATTACTTTCGACATTTTGTTCCAAAATCGAACCACATGCCCCCACCCTCCTTTGGAACATTTTTTCCAAAATCTAACGAAATAACCCCAACCCTTTGGAATATTTTTTCGAAAATTCATTGTAGTTTTGCTATTATTTTCGACATTTTGTTCCAAAATCGAACCACATACCCCTCACCCTTTGGAACGTTTTTTCCAAAATCTAACGAAATAACCCCACCCCTTTGGAATGTTTTTGCGAAGATTCATTGTGTTTATGCTATTACTTTCGACATTTTAATCCAAAATCGAACCACATGCCCCCACCCTCCTTTGGAACATTTTTTCCAAAATCTAGCGAAATACCCCCACCTCTTTGGAATATTTTTTCGAAAATTCATTGTATTTTTGCTATTATTTTCGACATTTTGTTCCAAAATCGAAACACATCCCCCTCTCCCTTTAAAACATTTCTTCCAATATCTAGCGAAATACCCCCACCTCTTTGCATTATTTTTTCGAAAATACTTCATATTTTTGCTATTATTTTCTACATTTTGTTCCAAAATCTAACCTAATACGCCCACCCTCCTTTGGAACATATTTTCCAAAATCTAGCGGAATACCCCCACCCCTTCGGAATATTTTTTGGAAAATTTATTGTATTCTTGCTATTATTTTCTACATTTTGTTCAAATTACGCCCACGCTCCTTTGGAACATCTTTTCCAAAATCTAGCGGAATACCCCCCCCCTTTGGAATATTTTTTCGAAAATTCATTGTATTTTTGCTATTATTTTCGACATTTTGTTCCAAAATCGAAACACATCCCCCTCTCCCTTTAAAACATTTCTTCCAATATCTAGCGAAATACCCCCACCTCTTTGCATTATTTTTTCGAAAATACTTCATATTTTTGCTATTATTTTCTACATTTTGTTCCAAAATCTAACCTAATACGCCCACCCTCCTTTGGAACATATTTTCCAAAATCTAGCGGAATACCCCCACCCCTTCGGAATATTTTTTGGAAAATTTATTGTATTCTTGCTATTATTTTCGACATTTTGTTCCAAAATCGAACCACATACCCCCTCCCACTTTGGAACATTTTTTCCAAAATCTAGCGAAATACCCCCACCCCTTTGGAATATTTTTTCGAAAATTCATTGTATTTTTGCTATTATTTTCGACATTTTGTTCCAAAATCGACACACATATCCCTCACCCTTTGGAACATATTTTCCAAAATCTAACGAAATATCCCCAACCCTTTGGAATATTTTTTCGAAAATTCATTGTAGTTTTGCTATTATTTTGGACATTTTGTTCCAAAATCTAGCTTAATTCCCCCACTCTCCTTTGGAACATTTTCTCCAAAATCCAGCGGAACACCCCCACCCATTTGGAATATTTTTTCGAAAATTCATTGTAGTTTTGCTATTATTTTGCGACATTTTGTTCCAAAATCTAGCTTAATTCCCCCATTCTCCTTTGGAACATTTTCTCCAAAATCCAGCGGAACACCCCCACCCATTTGGAATATTTTTTCGAAAATTCATTGTATTTTGGCTGTTATTTTCGACATTTTGTTCCAAAATCGAACCACATACCCCCCACTTTGGAACATTTTTTCCAAAATCTAGCGAAATACCCCCACCCCTTGGGAATATTTTTTCGAAAATTCTTTATATTTTTGCAAGTATTTTCTACATTTTGTTCCAAAATCTAACCTAATACGCCCACCCTCCTTTGGAACATATTCTCCAAAATCTAACGAAATATCCCCAACCCTTTGGAATATTTTTTAGAAAATACATTGAATTTTGTACATTTTGTTCCAAAATCTAAACTAATACTCCCACCCTCCTTTGGAACATTTCTTCCAACATCTAGCCAAATACCCCCACCTCTTTGCATTATTTTTTCGAAAATACTTCATATTTTTGCTATTATTTTCTACATTTTGTTCCAAAATCTAACCTAATACGCCCACCCTCCTTTGGAACATATTTTCCAAAATCTAGCGGAATACCCCCACCCCTTCGGAATATTTTTTGGAAAATTTATTGTATTCTTGCTATTATTTTCGACATTTTGTTCCAAAATCGAAACACATCCCCCTCTCCCTTTAAAACATTTCTTCCAACATCTAGCGAAATACCCCCACCTCTTTGCATTATTTTTTCGAAAATACTTCATATTTTTGCTATTATTTTCGACATTTTGTTCCAAAATCGAACCACATACCCCCTCCCCCTTTGGAATTTTTTTCCAAAATCTAGCGAAATACCCCCACCCCTTGGGAATATTTTTTCGAAAATTCTTTATATTTTTGCTATTATTTTCTACATTTTGTTCCAAAATCTAACCTAATACGCCCACCCTCCTTTGGAACATTTTTTCCAAAATCTAGTGGAATACCCAAACCCCTTTGGAATATTTTTTAGAAAATGCATTGAATTTTGTACATTTTGTTCCAAAATTTAAACTAATACCCCCACCCCTTTGGAATATTATTCCAAAAATTCTTTATATTTTTGCTATTATTTTCTACATTTTGTTCCAAAGTCTAACCTGATACCTCCGCCCTCCTTTGAAGCACTTTTTCCAAAATCTATCAGAATACCCCCAACCCTTTAGAACACTTTTTCCAATATCTAGCTTAATGCCCCCACCCATTGGGAATATTTTTTCGAAAATTCTTTATATTTTTGCTATTATTTTCTACATTTTGTTCCAAAAGCTAACCTAATACTCCCACCCTCCTTTGGAACATTTTCTCCAAAATCTAGCGGAATAACCCCACCCCATTGGTATATTTTTTCGAAAATTCATTGTATTTTTGCTATTATTTTCGACATTTTGTTCCAAAATCGAAACACATATCCCTCACCCTTTGGAACGTTTTTTCCAAAATCTAACGAAATAACACCATCCCTTTGGAATATTTTTTCGAAAATTCATTGTAGTTTTGCTATTATTTTCGACTTTTTGTTCCAAAATCGAAAAACATACCCCTCACCTTTTGGAACGTTTTTTCCAAAATCTAAGGAAATAACCCCACCCCTTTGGAATTTTTTTTCGAAAATTCATTGTATTTATGCTATTACATTCGACATTTTGTTCCAAAATCGAACCACATGCCCCCACCCTCCTTTGGAACATTTTTTCCAAAATCTAACGAAATAACCCCAACCCTTTGGAATATTTTTTCGAAAATTCATTGTAGTTTTGCTATTATTTTCGACATTTTGTTCCAAAATCGAACCACATACCCCTCACCCTTTGGAACGTTTTTTCCAAAATCTAACGAAATAACCCCACCCCTTTGGAATGTTTTTGCGAAGATTCATTGTGTTTATGCTATTACTTTCGACATTTTAATCCAAAATCGAACCACATGCCCCCACCCTACTTTGGAACATTTTTTCCAAAATCTAGCGAAATACCCCCACCTCTTTGGAATATTTTTTCGAAAACATTATATTTTTGCTATTATTTTCTACATTTTGTTCAAATTACGCCCACGCTCCTTTGGAACAACTTTTCCAAAATCTAGCGGAATACCCCCCCCCCTTTGGAATATTTTTTCGAAAATTCATTGTATTTTTGCTATTATTTTCGACATTTTGTTCCAAAATCGAAACACATCCCCCTCTCCCTTTAAAACATTTCTTCCAACATCTAGCGAAATACCCCCACCTCTTTGCATTATTTTTTCGAAAATACTTCATATTTTTGCTATTATTTTCTACATTTTGTTCCAAAATCTAACCTAATACGCCCACCCTCCTTTGGAACATATTTTCCAAAATCTAGCGGAATACCCCCACCCCTTCGGAATATTTTTTGGAAAATTTATTGTATTCTTGCTATTATTTTCGACATTTTGTTCCAAAATCGAACCACATACCCCCCACTTTGGAACATTTTTCCAAAATCTAGCGAAATACCCCCACCCCTTTGGAATATTTTTTCGAAAATTCTTTATATTTTTGCTATTATTTTCTACATTTTGTTCAAATTACGCCCACCCTCCTTTGGAACATCTTTTCCAAAATCTAGCGAAATACCCCCACCCCTTTGCATTATTTTTTCGAAAATACTTTATATTTTTGCTATTATTTTCTACATTTTGTTCCAAAATCTAACCTAATACGCCCACCCTCCTTTGGAACATATTTTCCAAAATCTAGCGGAATACCCCCACCCCTTCGGAATATTTTTTGGAAAATTTATTGTATTCTTGCTATTATTTTCGACATTTTGTTCCAAAATCGAACCACATACCCCCCACTTTGAAACATTTTTCCAAAATCTAGCGAAATACCCCTAACCATTGGGAATATTTTTTCGAAAATTCTTTATATTTTTGCTATTATTTTCTACATTTTGTTCAAATTACGCCCACCCTCCTTTGGAACATCTTTTCCAAAATCTGGCGAAATACCCCCACCCCTTTGCATTATTTTTTCGAAAATACTTTATATTTTTGCTATTATTTTCTACATTTTGTTCCAAAATCTAACCTAATACGCCCACCCTCCTTTGGAACATATTTTCCAAAATCTAGCGAAATACCCCCACCCCTTTGCATTATTTTTTCGAAAATACTTTATATTTTTGCTATTATTTTCTACATTTTGTTCCAAAATCTAACCTAATACGCCCACCCTCCTTTGGAACATTTTTTCCAAAATCTAGCGGAATACCCCCACTCCTTCGGAATATTTTTTGGAAAATTTATTGTATTCTTGCTATTATTTTCGACATTTTGTTCCAAAATCGAACCACATAACCCTCACCCTTTGGAACATTTTTTCCAAAATCTAACGAAATAACCCCACCCCTTTGGAAATTTTTTTCGAAAATTCATTGTATTTATGCTATTACTTTCGACATTTTGTTCCAAAATCGAACCACATGCCCCCACCCTCCTTTGGAACATTTTTTCCAAAATCTAACGAAATAACCCCAACCCTTTGGAATATTGTTTCGAAAATTCATTGTAGTTTTGCTATTATTTTCGACATTTTATTCCAAAATCGAACCACATACCCCCTCCCACTTTGGAACATTTTTTTCAAAATCTAGCGAAATACCCCCATCCCTTGGGAATATTTTTTCGAAAATTCTTTATATTTTTGCTATTATTTTCTACATTTTGTTCCAAAATCTAACCTGATACCTCCGCCCTCCTTTGAAGCACTTTTTCCAAAATCTATCAGAATACCCCCACCCCTTTGGAACACTTTTTCCAATATCTAGCTTAATGCCCCGCCCTCCTTTGGAACATTTTTTCCAAAATCTAGCGGAATACCCCCACCCCTTTGGAAGATTGTTTCGAAAATTCATTGTATTTTTGCTATTATTTTCGACATTTTGTTCCAAAATCGACACACATACCCCCTCCCACTTTGGAACATTTTTTCCAAAATCTAGCGAAATACCCCTACTCCTTGGGAATATTTTTTCGAAAATTCTTTATATTTTTGCAAGTATTTTCTACATTTTGTTCCAAAATCTAGCTTAATTCCCCCACCCTCCTTTGGAACATTTTTTCCAAAATCTAGCGAAATACCCCCACCTCTTTGGAATATTTTTTCGAAAACTTTATATTTTTGCTATTATTTTCTACGTTTTGTTCAAATTACGCCCACCCTCCTTTGGAACATCTTTTCCAAAATCTAGCGAAATACCCCCACCCCTTTGCATTATTTTTTCGAAAATACTTCATATTTTTGCTATTATTTTCTACATTTTGTTCCAAAATCTAACCTAATACGCCCACCCTCCTTTGGAACATATTTTCCAAAATCTAGCGAAATACCCCCACCCCTTTGCATTATTTTTTCGAAAATACTTTATATTTTTGCTATTATTTTCTACATTTTGTTCCAAAATCTAACCTAATACGCCCACCCTCCTTTGGAACATTTTTTCCAAAATCTAGCGGAATACCCCCACCCCTTCGGAATATTTTTTGGAAAATTTATTGTATTCTTGCTATTATTTTCGACATTTTGTTCCAAAATCGAACCACATAACCCTCACCCTTTGGAACATTTTTTCCAAAATCTAACGAAATAACCCCACCCCTTTGGAAATTTTTTTCGAAAATTCATTGTATTTATGCTATTACTTTCGACATTTTGTTCCAAAATCGAACCACATGCCCCCACCCTCCTTTGGAACATTTTTTCCAAAATCTAACGAAATAACCCCAACCCTTTGGAATATTGTTTCGAAAATTCATTGTAGTTTTGCTATTATTTTCGACATTTTATTCCAAAATCGAACCACATACCCCCTCCCACTTTGGAACATTTTTTTCAAAATCTAGCGAAATACCCCCATCCCTTGGGAATATTTTTTCGAAAATTCTTTATATTTTTGCTATTATTTTCTACATTTTGTTCCAAAATCTAACCTGATACCTCCGCGCTCCTTTGAAGCACTTTTTCCAAAATCTATCAGAATACCCCCACCCCTTTGGAACACTTTTTCCAATATCTAGCTTAATGCCCCGCCCTCCTTTGGAACATTTTTTCCAAAATCTAGCGGAATACCCCCACCCCTTTGGAATATTTTTTCGAAAATTCATTGTATTTTTGCTATTATTTTCGACATTTTGTTCCAAAATCGAACCACATACCCTCTCCCCCTTTGGAACGTTTTTTCAAAATCTAGCGAAATACCCCCACCCCTTGGGAATATTTTTTCGAAAATCCTTTATATTTTTGCTATTATTTTCTACATTTTGTTCCAAAAGCTAACCTAATACTCCCACCCTCCTTTGGAACATTTTTTCCAAAATCTAGCGGAATAACCCCACCCCTTTGGAATATTTTTTCGAAAATTCGTTGTATTTTTGCTATTATTTTCGACATTTTGTTCCAAAATCGAACCACATACCCCTCACCTTTTGGAACGTTTTTTCCAAAATCTAAAGGAATAACCCCACCCCTTTGGAATTTTTTTTCGAAAATTCATTGTATTTATGCTATTACTTTCGACATTTTGTTCCAAAATCGAACCACATGCCCCCACCCTCCTTTGGAACATTTTTTCCAAAATCTAACGAAATAACCCCAACCCTTTGGAATATTTTTTCGAAAATTCTTGTAGTTTTGCTATTATTTTCGACATTTTATTCCAAAATCGAACCACATAACCCTCACCCTTGGGAACGTTTTTTCCAAAATCTAACGAAATAACCCCACCCCTTTGGAATATTTTTTCGAAAATTCATTGTAGTTTTGCTATTATTCTCTACATTTTGTTCCAAAAGCTAGCCTAATACTCCCACCCTCCTTTGGAATATTTTTTCCAAAATTTAGCGGAATAACCCCACCCCTTTGGTATATTTTTTCGAAAATTTATTGTATTCTTGCTATTATTTTCGACATTTTGTTCCAAAATCGAACCACGTAACCCTCACCCTTTGGAACGTTTTTTCCAAAATCTAACGAAATAACCCCACCCCTTTGGAATATTTTTTCGAAAATTCATTGTAGTTTTGCTATTATTTTCTACATTTTGTTTCAAAATCTAGCTTAATTCCGGCATCCTCCATTGGAACATTTTTTCCAAAATCTAACGAAATGACTCCAACCCTTTGGAATATTTTTTCGAAAATTCATTGTAGTTTTGCTATTATTTTCGACATTTTGTTCCAAAATCGAACCTCATACCCCTCACCCTTTGGAACGTTTTTTCCAAAATCTAACGAAATAACCCCACCCCTTTGGAATATTTTTTCGAAAATTCATTGTGTTTATGCTATTACTTTCGACATTTAAATCCAAAATCGAACCACATGCCCCCACCCTCCTTTGGAACATTTTTTCCAAAATCTAGTGGAATACCCAAACCCCTTTGGAATATTTTTTAGAAAATACATTGAATTTTGTACATTTTGTTCCAAAATCTAAACAAATACCCCCACCCCTTTGGAATATTTTTTCAAAGATTCTTTATATTTTTGCTATTATTTTCTACATTTTGTTCCAAAATATAACCTGATACCTCCGCCCTCCTTTGAAGCACTTTTTCCAAAATGTATCAGAATACCCCCACCCCTTTGGAACACTTTTTCCAATATCTAGCTTAATGCCCCCACCCTCCTTTGGAACATTTTTTCCAAAATCTAGCGAAATACCCCCACCTCTTTGGAATATTTATTCGAAAACTTTATATTTTTGCTATTATTTTCTACATTTTGTTCAAATTACGCCCACGCTCCTTTGGAACATCTTTTCCAAAATCTAGCGAAATACCCCCACCCCTTGGGAATATTTTTTCGAAAATTCTTTATATTTTTGCTATTATTTTCTACATTTTGTTTCAAAATCTAACCTGATACCTCCGCCCTCCTTTGAAGCACTTTTTTCAAAATCTAGCGGAATAACCCCACCCCTTTGGAATATTTTTTCGAAAATTCATTGTATTTTTGCTATTATTTTCGACATTTTGTTCCAAAATCGAAACATATCCCTCACCCTTTGGAACATTTTTTCCAAAATCTAACAAAATAACACCATCCCTTTGGAATATTTTTTCGAAAATTCATTGTAGTTTTGCTATTATTTTCGACATTTTGTTCCAAAATCGAAAAACATACCCCTCACCTTTTGGAACGTCTTTCCAAAATCTAACGAAATAACCCCACCCCTTTGGAAAATTTTTTCGACAATTCATTTTATTTATGCTATTACTGTCGACATTTTGTTCCAAAATCGAACCACATGCCCCCACCCTCCTTTGGAACATTTTTTCCAAAATCTAACGAAATAACGCCAACCCTTTGGAATATTTTTGCGAAAATTCATTGTGTTTATGCTATTACTTTCGACATTTTAATCCAAAATCGAACCACATGCCCCCACCCTCCTTTGGAATATTTTTTCCAAAATCTAGCGAAATACCCCCACCTCTTTGGAATATTTTCTCGAAAACTTTATATTTTTGCTATTATTTTCTACATTTTGTTCAAATTACGCCCACGCTCGTTTGGAACATCTTTTCCAAAATCTAGCTTAATGCCCCCACCCCTTTGGAATATTTTTTCGAAAATTCATTGTATTTTTGCTATTATTTTCGACATTTTGTTCCAAAATCGAAACATATCCCTCACCCTTTGGAACATCTTTTCCAAAATCTAACGAAATAACACCATCCCTTTGGAATATTTTTTCGAAAATTCATTGTAGTTTTGCTATTATTTTCGACATTTTGTTCCAAAACCTAGCTTAATTCCCCCACCCTCCTTTGGAACATTTTCTCCAAAATCTAGCGGAACAACCCCACCCATTTGGAATATTTTTTCGAAAATTCATTGTATTTTTGCTATTATTTTCGACATTTTGTTCCAAAATCGAACCACATACCCCCCACTTTGGAACATTTTTTCCAAAATCTAGCGAAATACCCCCACCCCTTTGGAATATTTTTTCGACAATTCATTGTATTTTTGCTATTATTTTCGACATTTTGTTCCAAAATCGAACCACATACCCCCCACTTTGGAACATTTTTTCCAAAATCTAGCGAAATACCCCCACCTCTTTGGAATATTTTCTCGAAAACTTTATATTTTTGCTATTATTTTCTACATTTTGTTCAAATTACGCCCACGCTCGTTTGGAACATCTTTTCCAAAATCTAGCTTAATGCCCCCACCCCTTTGGAATATTTTGGTTAATTTTTACATTTCTCTTGGAAATTCGTTAAAATTTCAGTTTTTCTTATATATCATCCAAATCGTCGATATACGTAGAAATAGCATCGATTTAGAATTTCGGATAATTTGTGCAGTTTATCATCCAAATCGTCGATACACGTAGAATTAGCATCGTTTTCGAATTTTTACATTCTTCTTGGAAATTCGTTAAAATTTCAGTTTTTCTTATATATCATCCAAATCGTCGATATACGTAGAATTAGCATCGTTTTCAAATTTCGGTTAATTTTTACAGTTTATCATCCAAATCGTCGATATACGTAGAATTAGCATCGTTTTCGAATTTCGGTTAATTTTTACATTTTTCCTGGAAATCGATAAAATTCAATTTTTCTTATATATCTATAGAAATAGAATCGTTTTCAAATTTTGGTTAATTTTTACATTTTTCTTGCAAATTCGTTAAAATTTCAGTTTTCCTTATATATCATCCAAATCGTCGATATACGTAGAATTAGCATCGTTTTCGAATTTCGGTTAAT
This sequence comes from Agrilus biguttatus, assembly GCA_963921985.1. NCBI lineage: Eukaryota > Metazoa > Arthropoda > Insecta > Coleoptera > Buprestidae > Agrilus > Agrilus biguttatus. The sequence continues at coordinate 12,145,725 of OY998127.1, read as the reverse complement.
TTTTACATTTTTCTTGGAAATCGATAAAATTCAATTTTTCTTATATATCTATAGAAATAGCATCGTTTTCAAATTTTGGTTAATTTTTACATTTTTCTTGCAAATTCGTTAAAATTTCAGTTTTTCTTATATATCATCCAAATCGTCGATATACGTAGAATTAGCATCGTTTTCGAATTTCGGTTAATTTTTACAGTTTATCATCCAAATCGTCGATATACGTAGAATTAGCAGCGTTTTCGAATTTCGGTTAATTTTTACATTTTTCCTGGAAATCGATAAAATTCAATTTTTCTTATATATCTATAGAAATAGAATCGTTTTCAAATTTTGGTTAATTTTTACATTTTTCTGGCAAATTCGTTAAAATTTCAGTTTTCCTTATATATCATCCAAATCGTCGATATACGTAGAATTAGCATCGTTTTCAAATTTCGGTTAATTTTTACATTTTTCTTGGAAATCGATAAAATTCAATTTTTCTTATATATCTATAGAAATAGCATCGTTTTCAAATTTTGGTTAATTTTTACATTTTTCTTGGAAATTCGCTAAAATTCAATTTTTCTTATATATCTATAGAAATAGAATCGTTTTCAAATTTTGGTTAATTTTTACATTTTTCTTGCAAATTCGTTAAAATTTCAGTTTTTCTTATATATCATCCAAATCGTCGATATACGTAGAATTAGCATCGTTTTCGAATTTCGGTTAATTTTTACAGTTTATCATCCAAATCGTCGATATACGTAGAATTAGCATCATTTTCGAATTTCGGTTAATTTTTACATTTTTCTTGGAAATCGATAAAATTCAATTTTTCTTATATATCTATAGAAATAGCATCGTTTTCAAATTTTGGTTAATTTTTACATTTTTCTTGGAAATTCGCTAAAATTCAATTTTTCTTATATCTATAGAAATAGAATCGTTTTCAAATTTTGGTTAATTTGTAGATTTTTCTTGCAAATTCGTTAAAACTTCAGTTTTTCTTATATATCATCCAAATCGTCGATATACGTAGAAATAGCACCGTTTTCAAATTTTTGTTAATTTTTACACTTTTCTTGGAAATTCGCTAAAATTCAATTTTTCTTATATATCTATAGAATTAGCATCGTTTTCGAATTTCGGTTAATTTTTACATTTTTCTTGGAAATTCGCTAAAATTCAATTCTTCTTAAATATCTTCCAAATCATATAGATCCGTAGAAATAGCATCCTTTCAAATTATGGTAAATTTTTACATTTTCCTTGGAAATTCGCTAAAACTTCAGTTTTTCTTATATATCAACCAAATCGTCGATATACGGAGAAATAGCATCGATTTAGGATTTCGGTTAATTTTTACATTTTTCTTAGAAATTCGCTAAAATCAATTTTACTTATATACCTATAGAAATAGAATCGTTTTCAAATTTTGGTTAATTTTTACATTTTTCTTGCAAATTCGTTAAAATTTCAGTTTTTCTTATATATCATCCAATTTGTCGATATACGTAGAATTAGCATCATTTTCGAATTTTGGTTAATTATTACATATTTCATGGAAATCGATAAAATTCAATTTTTCTTATATATCTATAGAAATAGAATCGTTTTCAAATTTTGGTTAATTTTTACAATTTTCTTGCAAATTCGCTAAAATTGAATTTTCCTTATATATCTATAGAAATAGAATCGTTTTCAAATTTTGGCTAATTTTTACATTTTTCTTGCAAATTCGTTAAAATTTGAGTTTTTCTTATATATCATCCAAATCGTCGATATACGTAGAATTAGCATCGTTTTCGAATTTTGGTTAATTTTTACATTTTTCTTGGAAATCGATAAAATTCAATTTTTCTTATATATCTATAGAAATAGCATCGTTTTCAAATTTTTACATTTTTCTTGGAAATTCGCTAAAATTTCAGATTTTCTTATATATCAACCAAATCGTCGATATACGGAGAAATAGCATCGTTTTCGAATTTCGGTTAATTTTTACAGTTTATCATCCAAATCGTCGATATACGTAGAATTAGCAGCGTTTTCGAATTTCGGTTAATTTTTACATTTTTCCTGGAAATCGATAAAATTCAATTTTTCTTATATATCTATAGAAATAGAATCGTTTTCAAATTTTGGTTAATTTTTACATTTTTCTGGCAAATTCGTTAAAATTTCAGTTTTCCTTATATATCATCCAAATCGTCGATATACGTAGAATTAGCATCGTTTTCAAATTTCGGTTAATTTTTACATTTTTCTTGGAAATCGATAAAATTCAATTTTTCTTATATATCTATAGAAATAGCATCGTTTTCAAATTTTGGTTAATTTTTACATTTTTCTTGGAAATTCGCTAAAATTCAATTTTTCTTATATATCTATAGAAATAGAATCGTTTTCAAATTTTGGTTAATTTTTACATTTTTCTTGCAAATTCGTTAAAATTTCAGTTTTTCTTATATATCATCCAAATCGTCGATATACGTAGAATTAGCATCGTTTTCGAATTTCGGTTAATTTTTACAGTTTATCATCCAAATCGTCGATATACGTAGAATTAGCATCATTTTCGAATTTCGGTTAATTTTTACATTTTTCTTGGAAATCGATAAAATTCAATTTTTCTTATATATCTATAGAAATAGCATCGTTTTCAAATTTTGGTTAATTTTTACATTTTTCTTGGAAATTCGCTAAAATTCAATTTTTCTTATATCTATAGAAATAGAATCGTTTTCAAATTTTGGTTAATTTGTAGATTTTTCTTGCAAATTCGTTAAAACTTCAGTTTTTCTTATATATCATCCAAATCGTCGATATACGTAGAAATAGCACCGTTTTCAAATTTTTGTTAATTTTTACACTTTTCTTGGAAATTCGCTAAAATTCAATTTTTCTTATATATCTATAGAATTAGCATCGTTTTCGAATTTCGGTTAATTTTTACATTTTTCTTGGAAATTCGCTAAAATTCAATTCTTCTTAAATATCTTCCAAATCATATAAATCCGTAGAAATAGCATCCTTTCAAATTATGGTAAATTTTTACATTTTCCTTGGAAATTCGCTAAAACTTCAGTTTTTCTTATATATCAACCAAATCGTCGATATACGGAGAAATAGCATCGATTTAGGATTTCGGTTAATTTTTACATTTTTCTTAGAAATTCGCTAAAATCAATTTTACTTATATACCTATAGAAATAGAATCGTTTTCAAATTTTGGTTAATTTTTACATTTTTCTTGCAAATTCGTTAAAATTTCAGTTTTTCTTATATATCATCCAATTTGTCGATATACGTAGAATTAGCATCATTTTCGAATTTTGGTTAATTATTACATATTTCATGGAAATCGATAAAATTCAATTTTTCTTATATATCTATAGAAATAGAATCGTTTTCAAATTTTGGTTAATTTTTACAATTTTCTTGCAAATTCGCTAAAATTGAATTTTCCTTATATATCTATAGAAATAGAATCGTTTTCAAATTTTGGCTAATTTTTACATTTTTCTTGCAAATTCGTTAAAATTTGAGTTTTTCTTATATATCATCCAAATCGTCGATATACGTAGAATTAGCATCGTTTTCGAATTTCGGTTAATTTTTACATTTTTCTTGGAAATCGATAAAATTCAATTTTTCTTATATATCTATAGAAATAGCATCGTTTTCAAATTTTTACATTTTTCTTGGAAATTCGCTAAAATTTCAGATTTTCTTATATATCAACCAAATCGTCGATATACGGAGAAATAGCATCGATTTAGGATTTCGGTTAATTTTTACATTTTTCTTAGAAATTCGCTAAAATCAATTTTACTTATATACCTATAGAGATAGAATCGTTTTCAAATTTTGGTTAATTTTTACATTTTTCTTGCAAATTCGTTAAAATTTCAGTTTTTCTTATATATCATCCAATTTGTCGATATACGTAGAATTAGCATCATTTTCGAATTTTGGTTAATTATTACATATTTCATGGAAATCGATAAAATTCAATTTTTCTTATATATCTATAGAAATAGAATCGTTTTCAAATTTTGGTTAATTTTTACAATTTTCTTGCAAATTCGCTAAAATTGAATTTTCCTTATATATCTATAGAAATAGAATCGTTTTCAAATTTTGGCTAATTTTTACATTTTTCTTGCAAATTCGTTAAAATTTGAGTTTTTCTTATATATCATCCAAATCGTCGATATACGTAGAATTAGCATCGTTTTCGAATTTCGGTTAATTTTTACATTTTTCTTGGAAATTCGCTAAAAGTAATTTTTCTTATTTATCTTCCAAATGATCTAGATACGTAGAAATAACATCGTTTTCAAATTTTGGTTAATTCTTACATTTTACTCGGAAATTCGTTAAAATTCCAGTTTTTCTTATGTATTATCCAAATTGTCGATATACGTAGAAATGCAACGATTTATATACAGGGTTAATTTTTACAATTTTTTGGATATTCTCTAAAATTCAAATTTTCTTAAGTTTCTTCCAAATCATCTAGACACGTAGAAATGGCAACGTTTTCAAATTTTGATTATCTTTAGATTTATCTTGGAAATTCGCTAAAATTTCAGTTTTTCTTATATATCATCCAAATCGTCGATATACGTAGAATTAGCATCGTTTTCGAATTTCGGTTAATTTTTAGATTTTTCTTGGAAATTCGCTAAAAGTAATTTTTCTTATTTATCTTCCAAATGATCTAGATACGTAGAAATAACATCGTTTTCAAATTTTGGTTAATTCTTACATTTTACTCGGAAATTCGTTAAAATTCCAGTTTTTCTTATATATCATTAAAATCGTCGATATACGTAGAAATAGCATCGATTTAGAATTTCGGTTAATTTTTACATTTTTCTTGGAAATTCGCTAAAATTCAATTCTTCTTAAATATCTTCCAAATCATATAGATCCGTAGAAATAGCATCCTTTCAAATTATGGTAAATTTTTACATTTTCCTTGGAAATTCGCTAAAACTTCAGTTTTTCTTATATATCATCCAAATCGTCGATATACGTAGAATTAGCATCGTTTTCGAATTTCGGTTAATTTTTACATTTTTCTTGGAAATCGATAAAATTCAATTTTTCTTATATATCTATAGAAATAGCATCGTTTTCAAATTTTTACATTTTTCTTGGAAATTCGCTAAAATTTCAGATTTTCTTATATATCAACCAAATCGTCGATATACGTAGAAATAGCATCGATTTAGGATTTCGGTTAATTTTTACATTTTTCTTAGAAATTCGCTAAAATCAATTTTACTTATATACCTATAGAAATAGAATCGTTTTCAAATTTTGGTTAATTTTTACATTTTTCTTGCAAATTCGTTAAAATTTCAGTTTTTCTTATATATCATCCAATTTGTCGATATACGTAGAATTAGCATCATTTTCGAATCTTGGTTAATTTTTACATATTTCCTGGAAATCGATAAAATTCAATTTTTCTTATATATCTATAGAAATAGAATCGTTTTCGAATTTCGGTTAATTTTTACATTTTTCCTGGAAATCGATAAAATTCAATTTTTCTTATATATCTATAGAAATAGAATCGTTTTCAAATTTTGGTTAATTTTTACATTTTTCTTGCAAATTCGTTAAAATTTCAGTTTTCCTTATATAACATCCAAATCGTCGATATACGTAGAATTAGCATCGTTTTCGAATTTCGGTTAATTTTTACATTTTTCTTGGAAATCGATAAAATTCAATTTTTCTTATATATCTATAGAAATAGCATCGTTTTCAAATTTTGGTTAATTTTTACATTTTTCTTGGAAATTCGTTAAAATTTCAGTTTTTCTTATATATCATCCAAATCGTCGATATACGTAGAATTAGCATCGTTTTCGAATTTCGGTTAATTTTTACAGTTTATCATCCAAATCGTCGATATACGTAGAATTAGCAGCGTTTTCGAATTTCGGTTAATTTTTACATTTTTCTTGGAAATCGATAAAATTCAATTTTTCTTATATATCTATAGAAATAGCATCGTTTTCAAATTTTGGTTAATTTTTACATTTTTCTTGGAAATTCGCTAAAATTCATTTTTTCTTATATCTATAGAAATAGAATCCTTTTCAAATTTTGGTTAATTTGTACATTTTTCTTGCAAATTCGTTAAAATTTCAGTTTTTCTTATATATCATCCAAATCGTCGATATACGTAGAAATAGCACCGTTTTCAAATTTTTGTTAATTTTTACACTTTTCTTGGAAATTCGCTAAAATTCAATTTTTCTTATATATCTATAGAAATAGCATCGTTTTCAAATTTTGGTTAATTTTTACATTTTTCTTGCAAATTCGTTAAAATTTCAGTTTTTCTTATATATCATCCAAATCATCTAGATACGTAGAAATAGCACCGTTTTCAAATTTTTGTTAATTTTTACATTTTTCTTGGAAATTCGCTAAAATTCAATTCGTCTTAAATATCTTCCAAATCATATAGATCCGTAGAAATAGCATCCTTTCAAATTATGGTAAATTTTTACATTTTCCATGGAAATTCGCTAAAACTTCACTTTTTCTTATATATCATCCAAATCGTCGATATACGTAGAATTAGCATCGTTTTCGAATTTCGGTTAATTTTTACATTTTTCTTGGAAATTGATATAATTCAATTTTTCTTATATATCTATAGAAATAGCATCGTTTTCAAATTTTGGTTAATTTTTACATTTTTCTTGGAAATTCGCTAAAATTCAATTTTTCTTATATCTATAGAAATAGAATCGTTTTCAAATTTTGGTTAATTTGTACATTTTTCTTGCAAATTCGTTAAAATTTCAGTTTTTCTTATATATCATCCAAATCGTCGATATACGTAGAAATAGCACCGTTCTCAAATTTTTGTTAATTTTTACACTTTTCTTGGAAATTCGCTAAAATTCAATTTTTCTTATATATCTATAGAATTAGCATCGTTTTCGAATTTCGGTTAATTTTTACATTTTTCTTGGAAATCGCTAAAATTCAATTTTTCTTAAATATTTTCCAAATCATCTAGATACGTAGAAATACCACCGTTTTCAAATTTTTGTTAATTTTTACATTTTTCTTGGAAATTCGCTAAAATTCAATTCGTCTTAAATATCTTCCAAATCATATAGATCCGTAGAAATAGCATCCTTTCAAATTATGGTAAATTTTTACATTTTCCATGGAAATTCGCTAAAACTTCACTTTTTCTTATATATCATCCAAATCGTCGATATACGTAGAATTAGTATCGTTTTCGAATTTCGGTTAATTTTTTCATTTTTCTTGGAAATCGCTAATATTCAATTTTTCTTAAATATTTTCCAAATCATCTAGATACGTAGAAATAGCATCTTGTTCAAATTTTTGTTGATTTTTACATTTTTCTTTCAGATTCGCTAAAAGTCAATTTTTCTTATATATCTATAGAAATAGCATTGTTTTCAAATTTTGGTTAATTTTTACATTTTTGTTGGAAATTAGTTAAAATTTCAGTTTTTCTTATATATCATCCAAATCGTCGATATACGAGAAATCGCATCGTTTTCTAATTGTAGTTAATCTTTACATTTTTCCTGGAAATCGATAAAATTCAATTTTTCTTATATATCTATAGAAATAGAACCGTTTTCAAATTTTGGTTAATTTTTACATTTTTCTATCAAATTCGTTAAAATTTCAGTTTTCCTTATATATCATCCAAATCGTCGATATACGTAGAAATAGCACCGTTTTCAAATTTTTGTTAATTTTTACACTTTTCTTGGAAATTCGCTAAATTTCAGTCTTTCTTATATATCATCCAAATCATCTAGATACGTAGAAATAGCACCGTTTTCAAATTTTTGTTAATTTTTACATTTTTCTTGGAAATTCGCTAAAATTCAATTCGTCTTAAATATCTTCCAAATCATATAGATCCGTAGAAATAGCATCCTTTCAAATTATGGTAAATTTTTACATTTTCCATGGAAATTCGCTAAAACTTCACTTTTTCTTATATATCATCCAAATCGTCGATATACGTAGAATTAGTATCGTTTTCGAATTTTGGTTAATTTTTACATTTTTCTTGGAAATTCGCTAAAATTCAATTTTTCTTATATATCTATAGAAATAGCATCGTTTTCAAATTTTGGTTAATTTTTACATTTTTCTTGGAAATTCGCTAAAATTCAATTTTTCTTATATATCTATAGAAATAGAATCGTTTTCAAATTTTGGTTAATTTTTACATTTTTCTTGCAAATTCGTTAAAATTTCAGTTTTTCTTATATATCATCCAAATCGTCGATATACGTAGAATTAGCATCGTTTTCGAATTTCGGTTAATTTTTACAGTTTATCATCCAAATCGTCGATATACGTAGAATTAGCATCATTTTCGAATTTCGGTTAATTTTTACATTTTTCTTGGAAATCGATAAAATTCAATTTTTCTTATATATCTATAGAAATAGCATCGTTTTCAAATTTTGGTTAATTTTTACATTTTTCTTGGAAATTCGCTAAAATTCAATTTTTCTTATATCTATAGAAATAGAATCGTTTTCAAATTTTGGTTAATTTGTAGATTTTTCTTGCAAATTCGTTAAAACTTCAGTTTTTCTTATATATCATCCAAATCGTCGATATACGTAGAAATAGCACCGTTTTCAAATTTTTGTTAATTTTTACACTTTTCTTGGAAATTCGCTAAAATTCAATTTTTCTTATATATCTATAGAATTAGCATCGTTTTCGAATTTCGGTTAATTTTTACATTTTTCTTGGAAATTCGCTAAAATTCAATTCTTCTTAAATATCTTCCAAATCATATAGATCCGTAGAAATAGCATCCTTTCAAATTATGGTAAATTTTTACATTTTCCTTGGAAATTCGCTAAAACTTCAGTTTTTCTTATATATCAACCAAATCGTCGATATACGGAGAAATAGCATCGATTTAGGATTTCGGTTAATTTTTACATTTTTCTTAGAAATTCGCTAAAATCAATTTTACTTATATACCTATAGAAATAGAATCGTTTTCAAATTTTGGTTAATTTTTACATTTTTCTTGCAAATTCGTTAAAATTTCAGTTTTTCTTATATATCATCCAATTTGTCGATATACGTAGAATTAGCATCATTTTCGAATTTTGGTTAATTATTACATATTTCATGGAAATCGATAAAATTCAATTTTTCTTATATATCTATAGAAATAGAATCGTTTTCAAATTTTGGTTAATTTTTACAATTTTCTTGCAAATTCGCTAAAATTGAATTTTCCTTATATATCTATAGAAATAGAATCGTTTTCAAATTTTGGCTAATTTTTACATTTTTCTTGCAAATTCGTTAAAATTTGAGTTTTTCTTATATATCATCCAAATCGTCGATATACGTAGAATTAGCATCGTTTTCGAATTTCGGTTAATTTTTACATTTTTCTTGGAAATCGATAAAATTCAATTTTTCTTATATATCTATAGAAATAGCATCGTTTTCAAATTTTTACATTTTTCTTGGAAATTCGCTAAAATTTCAGATTTTCTTATATATCAACCAAATCGTCGATATACGGAGAAATAGCATCGTTTTCGAATTTCGGTTAATTTTTACAGTTTATCATTCAAATCGTCGATATACGTAGAATTAGCAGCGTTTTCGAATTTCGGTTAATTTTTACATTTTTCCTGGAAATCGATAAAATTCAATTTTTCTTATATATCTATAGAAATAGAATCGTTTTCAAATTTTGGTTAATTTTTACATTTTTCTGGCAAATTCGTTAAAATTTCAGTTTTCCTTATATATCATCCAAATCGTCGATATACGTAGAATTAGCATCGTTTTCAAATTTCGGTTAATTTTTACATTTTTCTTGGAAATCGATAAAATTCAATTTTTCTTATATATCTATAGAAATAGCATCGTTTTCAAATTTTGGTTAATTTTTACATTTTTCTTGGAAATTCGCTAAAATTCAATTTTTCTTATATATCTATAGAAATAGAATCGTTTTCAAATTTTGGTTAATTTTTACATTTTTCTTGCAAATTCGTTAAAATTTCAGTTTTTCTTATATATCATCCAAATCGTCGATATACGTAGAATTAGCATCGTTTTCGAATTTCGGTTAATTTTTACAGTTTATCATCCAAATCGTCGATATACGTAGAATTAGCATCATTTTCGAATTTCGGTTAATTTTTACATTTTTCTTGGAAATCGATAAAATTCAATTTTTCTTATATATCTATAGAAATAGCATCGTTTTCAAATTTTGGTTAATTTTTACATTTTTCTTGGAAATTCGCTAAAATTCAATTTTTCTTATATCTATAGAAATAGAATCGTTTTCAAATTTTGGTTAATTTGTAGATTTTTCTTGCAAATTCGTTAAAACTTCAGTTTTTCTTATATATCATCCAAATCGTCGATATACGTAGAAATAGCACCGTTTTCAAATTTTTGTTAATTTTTACACTTTTCTTGGAAATTCGCTAAAATTCAATTTTTCTTATATATCTATAGAATTAGCATCGTTTTCGAATTTCGGTTAATTTTTACATTTTTCTTGGAAATTCGCTAAAATTCAATTCTTCTTAAATATCTTCCAAATCATATAGATCCGTAGAAATAGCATCCTTTCAAATTATGGTAAATTTTTACATTTTCCTTGGAAATTCGCTAAAACTTCAGTTTTTCTTATATATCAACCAAATCGTCGATATACGGAGAAATAGCATCGATTTAGGATTTCGGTTAATTTTTACATTTTTCTTAGAAATTCGCTAAAATCAATTTTACTTATATACCTATAGAAATAGAATCGTTTTCAAATTTTGGTTAATTTTTACATTTTTCTTGCAAATTCGTTAAAATTTCAGTTTTTCTTATATATCATCCAATTTGTCGATATACGTAGAATTAGCATCATTTTCGAATTTTGGTTAATTATTACATATTTCATGGAAATCGATAAAATTCAATTTTTCTTATATATCTATAGAAATAGAATCGTTTTCAAATTTTGGTTAATTTTTACAATTTTCTTGCAAATTCGCTAAAATTGAATTTTCCTTATATATCTATAGAAATAGAATCGTTTTCAAATTTTGGCTAATTTTTACATTTTTCTTGCAAATTCGTTAAAATTTGAGTTTTTCTTATATATCATCCAAATCGTCGATATACGTAGAATTAGCATCGTTTTCGAATTTCGGTTAATTTTTACATTTTTCTTGGAAATTCGCTAAAAGTAATTTTTCTTATTTATCTTCCAAATGATCTAGATACGTAGAAATAACATCGTTTTCAAATTTTGGTTAATTCTTACATTTTACTCGGAAATTCGTTAAAATTCCAGTTTTTCTTATGTATTATCCAAATTGTCGATATACGTAGAAATGCAACGATTTATATACAGGGTTAATTTTTACAATTTTTTGGATATTCTCTAAAATTCAAATTTTCTTAAGTTTCTTCCAAATCATCTAGACACGTAGAAATGGCAACGTTTTCAAATTTTGATTATCTTTAGATTTATCTTGGAAATTCGCTAAAATTTCAGTTTTTCTTATATATCATCCAAATCGTCGATATACGTAGAATTAGCATCGTTTTCGAATTTCGGTTAATTTTTACATTTTTCTTGGAAATTCGCTAAAAGTAATTTTTCTTATTTATCTTCCAAATGATCTAGATACGTAGAAATAACATCGTTTTCAAATTTTGGTTAATTCTTACATTTTACTCGGAAATTCGTTAAAATTCCAGTTTTTCTTATATATCATTAAAATCGTCGATATACGTAGAAATAGCATCGATTTAGAATTTCGGTTAATTTTTACATTTTTCTTGGAAATTCGCTAAAATTCAATTCTTCTTAAATATCTTCCAAATCATATAGATCCGTAGAAATAGCATCCTTTCAAATTATGGTAAATTTTTACATTTTCCTTGGAAATTCGCTAAAACTTCAGTTTTTCTTATATATCATCCAAATCGTCGATATACGTAGAATTAGCATCGTTTTCGAATTTCGGTTAATTTTTACATTTTTCTTGGAAATCGATAAAATTCAATTTTTCTTATATATCTATAGAAATAGCATCGTTTTCAAATTTTTACATTTTTCTTGGAAATTCGCTAAAATTTCAGATTTTCTTATATATCAACCAAATCGTCGATATACGTAGAAATAGCATCGATTTAGGATTTCGGTTAATTTTTACATTTTTCTTAGAAATTCGCTAAAATCAATTTTACTTATATACCTATAGAAATAGAATCGTTTTCAAATTTTGGTTAATTTTTACATTTTTCTTGCAAATTCGTTAAAATTTCAGTTTTTCTTATATATCATCCAATTTGTCGATATACGTAGAATTAGCATCATTTTCGAATCTTGGTTAATTTTTACATATTTCCTGGAAATCGATAAAATTCAATTTTTCTTATATATCTATAGAAATAGAATCGTTTTCAAATTTTGGTTAATTTTTACATTTTTCTTGCAAATTCGCTAAAATTGAATTTTCCTTATATATCTATAGAAATAGAATCGTTTTCAAATTTTGGTTAATTTTTACATTTTTCTTGCAAATTCGTTAAAATTTGAGTTTTTCTTATATATCATCCAAATCGTCGATATACGTAGAATTAGCATCGTTTTCGAATTTCGGTTAATTTTTACATTTTTCTTGGAAATCGTTAAAATTCAATTTTTCTTAAATATTTTCCAAATCATCTAGATACGTAGAAATAGCATCTTTTTCAAATTTTTGTTAATTTTTACATTTTTCTTGGAAATTCGCTAAAATTTCAGATTTTCTTATATATCAACCAAATCGTCGATATACGTAGAAATAGCAACGATTTAGAATTTCGGTTAATTTGTGCAGTTTGCTCGGAAATTCGCTAAAATCCAATTTTTCTTAAATATTTTCCAAATCATCTAGATACGTAGAAATAGCATCGCTTTCAAATTTTTGTTAATTTTTACATTTTTCTTGGAAATGTGCTAAAATTCAATTTTTCTTATATATCTATAGAAATAGCCTCGTTTTCAAATTTTTACATTTTTCTTGGAAATTCGCTAAAATTTCAGATTTTCTTATATATCAACCAAATCGTCGATATACGTAGAAATAGCATCGAATTAGAACTTCGGTTAATTTTTACAGTTTACTCGGAAATTCGCTAAAATTCAATTTTTCTTAAATAACTTCCAAATCAACTAAATACGTAGAGATAGCATCGTTTTCAAATTTTGGTTAATTTTTACATTTTTCTTGGAAATTCGCTAAAATTTCAGATTTTCTTATGTATTATCCAAATTGTCGATATACGTAGAAATGCAACGATTTATATATAGGGTTAATTTTTACAATTTTTTGGATATTCTCTAAAATTCAAATTTTCTTAAGTTTCTTCCAAATCATCTAGACACGTAGAAATGGCAACGTTTTCAAATTTTGATTAATCTTTAGATTTATCTTGGAAATTCGCTAAAATTTCAGTTTTTCTTATATATCATCCAAATCGTCGATATACGTAGAATTAGCATCGTTTTCGAATTTCGGTTAATTTTTACATTTTTCTTGGAAATTCGCTAAAAGTATTTTTTCTTATATATCTATAGAAATAGCATCGTTTTCAAATTTTGGTTAATTTTTACATTTCTCTTGGAAATTCGTTAAAATTTCAGTTTTTCTTATATATCATCCAAATGGTCGATATACGTAGAAATAGCAACGATTTAGAATTTCAGTTAATTTTTACAATTTACTCGGAAATTCTCTAAAATTCAATTCTTCTTAAATAATTTCCAAATCATCTAGATACGTAGAAATAGCATCGTTTTCAAATTTTGGTTAATTCTTACAATTTACTCGGAAATTCGTTAAAATTCAATTTTTCTTAAATATCTTCCAAATGATCTAGATACGTAGAAATAACATCGTATTCAAATTTGGTTAATTTTTACATTTCTCTTGGAAATTCGTTAAAATTTCAGTTTTTCTTATATATCATCCAAATCGTCGATATACGTAGAAATAGCATCGATTTAGAATTTCGGATAATTTGTGCAGTTTATCATCCAAATCGTCGATATACGTAGAATTAGCATCGTTTTCGAATTTTTACATTCTTCTTGGAAATTCGTTAAAATTTCAGTTTTTCTTATATATCATCCAAATCGTCGATATACGTAGAATTAGCATCGTTTTCGAATTTCGGTCAATTTTTACAGTTTATCATCCAAATCGTCGATATACGTAGAATTAGCATCGTTTTCGAATTTCGGTTAATTTTTACATTTTTCCTGGAAATCGATAAAATTCAATTTTTCTTATATATCTATAGAAATAGAATCGTTTTCAAATTTTGGTTAATTTTCACATTTTTCTTGCAAATTCGTTAAAATTTCAGTTTTTCTTATATATCATCCAAATCGTCGATATACGTAGAATTAGCATCGTTTTCGAATTTCGGTTAATTTTTACAGTTTATCATCCAAATCGTCGATATACGTAGAATAAGCAGCGTTTTCGAATTTCGGTTAATTTTTACATTTTTCCTGGAAATCGATAAAATTCAATTTTTCTTATATATCTATAGAAATAGAATCGTTTTCAAATTTTGGTTAATTTTTACATTTTTCTGGAAAATTCGTTAAAATTTCAGTTTTCCTTATATATCATCCAAATCGTCGATATACGTAGAATTAGCATCGTTTTCAAATTTCGGTTAATTTTTACATTTTTCTTGGAATTCGATAAAATTCAATTTTTCTTATATATCTTAAGAAATAGCATCGTTTTCAAATTTTGGTTAATTTTTACATTTTTCTTGGAAATTCGCTAAAATTCAATTTTTCTTATATATCTATAGAAATAGAATCGTTTTCAAATTTTGGTTAATTTTTACATTTTTCTTGCAAATTCGTTAAAATTTCAGTTTTTCTTATATATCATCCAAATCGTCGATATACGTAGAATTAGCATCGTTTTCGAATTTCGGTTAATTTTTACAGTTTATCATCCAAATCGTCCATATACGTAGAATTAGCATCATTTTCGAATTTCGGTTAATTTTTACATTTTTCTTGGAAATCGATAAAATTCAATTTTTCTTATATATCTATAGAAATAGCATCGTTTTCAAATTTTGGTTAATTTTTACATTTTTCTTGGAAATTCGCTAAAATTCAATTTTTCTTATATCTATAGAAATAGAATCGTTTTCAAATTTTGGTTAATTTGTACATTTTTCTTGCAAATTCGTTAAAATTTCAGTTTTTCTTATATATCATCCAAATCGTCGATATACGTAGAAATAGCACCGTTTTCAAATTTTTGTTAATTTTTACACTTTTCTTGGAAATTCGCTAAAATTCAATTTTTCTTATATATCTATAGAAATAGCATCGTTTTCAAATTTTGGTTAATTTTTACATTTTTCTTGCAAATTCGTTAAAATTTCAGTTTTTCTTATATATCATCCAAATCATCTAGATACGTAGAAATAGCACCGTTTTCAAATTTTTGTTAATTTATACATTTTTCTTGGAAATTCGCTAAAATTCAATTCGTCTTAAATATCTTCCAAATCATATAGATCCGTAGAAATAGCATCCTTTCAAATTATGGTAAATTTTTACATTTTCCATGGAAATTCGCTAAAACTTCACTTTTTCTTATATATCATCCAAATCGTCGATATACGTAGAATTAGTATCGTTTTCGAATTTCGGTTAATTTTTACATTTTTCTTGGAAATTGATAAAATTCAATTTTTCTTATATATCTATAGAAATAGCATCGTTTTCAAATTTTGGTTAATTTTTACATTTTTCTTGGAAATTCGCTAAAATTCAATTTTTCTTATATCTATAGAAATAGAATCGTTTTCAAATTTTGGTTAATTTGTACATTTTTCTTGCAAATTCGTTAAAATTTCAGTTTTTCTTATATATCATCCAAATCGTCGATATACGTAGAAATAGCACCGTTTTCAAATTTTTGTCAATTTTTACACTTTTCCTGGAAATTCGCTAAAATTCAATTTTTCTTATATATCTATAGAATTAGCATCGTTTTCGAATTTCGGTTAATTTTTACATTTTTCTTGGAAATCGCTAAAATTCAATTTTTCTTAAATATTTTCCAAATCATCTAGATACGTAGAAATAGCATCGAATTAGAATTTCGGTTAATTTTTACATTTTTCTTGGAAATCGATAAAATTCAATTTTTCTTATATATCTATAGAAATAGCATCGTTTTCAAATTTTTACATTTTTCTTGGAAATTCGCTAAAATTTCAGATTTTATTATATATCAACCAAATCGTCGATATACGGAGAAATAGCATCGATTTAGAATTTCGGTTAATTTTTACATTTTTCTTAGAAATTCGCTAAAATCAATTTTACTTATATACCTATAGAAATAGAATCGTTTTCAAATTTTGGTTAATTTTTACATTTTTCTTGCAAATTCGTTAAAATTTCAGTTTTTCTTATATATCATCCAAATCGTCGATATACGTAGAATTAGTATCGTTTTCGAATTTCGGTTAATTTTTACATTTTTCTTGGAAATTGATAAAATTCAATTTTTCTTATATATCTATAGAAATAGCATCGTTTTCAAATTTTGGTTAATTTTTACATTTTTCTTGGAAATTCGCTAAAATTCAATTTTTCTTATATCTATAGAAATAGAATCGTTTTCAAATTTTAGTTAATTTGTACATTTTTCTTGCAAATTCGTTAAAATTTCAGTTTTTCTTATATATCATCCAAATCGTCGATATACGTAGAAATAGCACCGTTTTCAAATTTTTGTTAATTTTTACACTTTTCCTGGAAATTCGCTAAAATTCAATTTTTCTTATATATCTATAGAATTAGCATCGTTTTCGAATTTCGGTTAATTTTTACATTTTTCTTGGAAATTCGCTAAAATTCAATTCTTCTTAAATATCTTCCAAATCATATAGATCCGTAGAAATAGCATCCTTTCAAATTATGGTAAATTTTTACATTTTCCTTGGAAATTCGCTAAAACTTCAGTTTTTCTTATATATCATCCAAATCGTCGATATACGTAGAATTAGCATCGTTTTCGAATTTCGGTTAATTTTTACATTTTTCTTGGAAATCGATAAAATTCAATTTTTCTTATATATCTATAGAAATAGCATCGTTTTCAAATTTTTACATTTTTCTTGGAAATTCGCTAAAATTTCAGATTTTCTTATATATCAACCAAATCGTCGATATACGGAGAAATAGCATCGATTTAGGATTTCGGTTAATTTTTACATTTTTCTTAGAAATTCGCTAAACTCAATTTTACTTATATACCTATAGAAATAGAATCGTTTTCAAATTTTGGTTAATTTTTACATTTTTCTTGCAAATTCGTTAAAATTTCAGTTTTTCTTATATATCATCCAATTTGTCGATATACGTAGAATTAGCATCATTTTCGAATTTTGGTTAATTATTACATATTTCATGGAAATCGATAAAATTCAATTTTTCTTATATATCTATAGAAATAGAATCGTTTTCAAATTTTGGTTAATTTTTACATTTTTCTTGCAAATTCGCTAAAATTGAATTTTCCTTATATATCTATAGAAATAGAATCGTTTTCAAATTTTGGCTAATTTTTACATTTTTCTTGCAAATTCGTTAAAATTTGAGTTTTTCTTATATATCATCCAAATCGTCGATATACGTAGAATTAGCATCGTTTTCGAATTTCGGTTAATTTTTACATTTTTCTTGGAAATCGTTAAAATTCAATTTTTCTTAAATATTTTCCAAATCATCTAGATACGTAGAAATAGCATCTTTTTCAAATTTTTGTTAATTTTTACATTTTTCTTGGAAATTCGCTAAAATTTCAGATTTTCTTATATATCAACCAAATCGTCGATATACGTAGAAATAGCAACGATTTAGAATTTCGGTTAATTTGTGCAGTTTGCTCGGAAATTCGCTAAAATCCAATTTTTCTTAAATATTTTCCAAATCATCTAGATACGTAGAAATAGCATCGTTTTCAAATTTTTGTTAATTTTTACATTTTTCTTGGAAATGTGCTAAAATTCAATTTTTCTTATATATCTATAGAAATAGCCTCGTTTTCAAATTTTTACATTTTTCTTGGAAATTCGCTAAAATTTCAGATTTTCTTATATATCAACCAAATCGTCGATATACGTAGAAATAGCATCGAATTAGAACTTCGGTTAATTTTTACAGTTTACTCGGAAATTCGCTAAAATTCAATTTTTCTTAAATATCTTCCAAATCAACTAAATACGTAGAGATAGCATCGTTTCCAAATTTTGGTTAATTTTTACATTTTTCTTGGAAATTCGCTAAAATTTCAGATTTTCTTATATATCAACCAAATCGTCGATATACGTAGAAATAGCATCGAATTAGAACTTCGGTTAATTTTTACAGTTTACTCGGAAATTCGCTAAAATTCAATTTTTCTTAAATATCTTCCAAATCAACTAAATACGTAGAGATAGCATCGTTTTCAAATTTTGGTTAATTTTTACATTTTTCTTGGAAATTCGCTAAAATTTCAGATTTTCTTATGTATTATCCAAATTGTCGATATACGTAGAAATGCAACGATTTATATACAGGGTTAATTTTTACAATATTTTGGATATTCTCTAAAATTCAAATTTTCTTAAGTTTCTTCCAAATCATCTAGACACGTAGAAATGGCAACGTTTTCAAATTTTGATTATCTTTAGATTTATCTTGGAAATTCGCTAAAATTTCAGTTTTTCTTATATATCATCCAAATCGTCGATATACGTAGAATTAGCATCGTTTTCGAATTTCGGTTAATTTTTACATTTTTCTTGGAAATTCGCTAAAAGTAATTTTTCTTATTTATCTTCCAAATGATCTAGATACGTAGAAATAACATCGTTTTCAAATTTTGGTTAATTCTTACATTTTACTCGGAAATTCGTTAAAATTCCAGTTTTTCTTATATATCATTAAAATCGTCGATATACGTAGAAATAGCATCGATTTAGAATTTCGGTTAATTTTTACATTTTTCTTGGAAATTCGCTAAAATTCAATTCTTCTTAAATATCTTCCAAATCATATAGATCCGTAGAAATAGCATCCTTTCAAATTATGGTAAATTTTTACATTTTCCTTGGAAATTCGCTAAAACTTCAGTTTTTCTTATATATCATCCAAATCGTCGATATACGTAGAATTAGCATCGTTTTCGAATTTCGGTTAATTTTTACATTTTTCTTGGAAATCGATAAAATTCAATTTTTGTTATATATCTATAGAAATAGCATCGTTTTCAAATTTTTACATTTTTCTTGGAAATTCGCTAAAATTTCAGATTTTCTTATATATCAACCAAATCGTCGATATACGTAGAAATAGCATCGATTTAGGATTTCGGTTAATTTTTACATTTTTCTTAGAAATTCGCTAAAATCAATTTTACTTATATACCTATAGAAATAGAATCGTTTTCAAATTTTGGTTAATTTTTACATTTTTCTTGCAAATTCGTTAAAATTTCAGTTTTTCTTATATATCATCCAGTTTGTCGATATACGTAGAATTAGCATCATTTTCGAATCTTGGTTAATTTTTACATATTTCCTGGAAATCGATAAAATTCAATTTTTCTTATATATCTATAGAAATAGAATCGTTTTCAAATTTTGGTTAATTTTTACATTTTTCTAGCAAATTCGCTAAAATTGAATTTTCCTTATATATCTATAGAAATAGAATCGTTTTCAAATTTTGGTTAATTTTTACATTTTTCTTGCAAATTCGTTAAAATTTGAGTTTTTCTTATATATCATCCAAATCGTCGATATACGTAGAATTAGCATCGTTTTCGAATTTCGGTTAATTTTTACATTTTTCTTGGAAATCGTTAAAATTCAATTTTTCTTAAATATTTTCCAAATCATCTAGATACGTAGAAATAGCATCTTTTTCAAATTTTTGTTAATTTTTACATTTTTCTTGGAAATTCGCTAAAATTTCAGATTTTCTTATATATCAACCAAATCGTCGATATACGTAGAAATAGCAACGATTTAGAATTTCGGTTAATTTGTGCAGTTTGCTCGGAAATTCGCTAAAATCCAATTTTTCTTAAATATTTTCCAAATCATCTAGATACGTAGAAATAGCATCGCTTTCAAATTTTTGTTAATTTTTACATTTTTCTTGGAAATGTGCTAAAATTCAATTTTTCTTAAATATCTTCCAAATGATCTAGATACGTAGAAATAACATCGTATTCAAATTTGGTTAATTTTTACATTTCTCTTGGAAATTCGTTAAAATTTCAGTTTTTCTTATATATCATCCAAATCGTCGATATACGTAGAAATAGCATCGATTTAGAATTTCGGATAATTTGTGCAGTTTATCATCCAAATCGTCGATATACGTAGAAATAGCCTCGTTTTCAAATTTTTACATTTTTCTTGGAAATTCGCTAAAATTTCAGATTTTCTTATATATCAACCAAATCGTCGATATACGTAGAAATAGCATCGAATTAGAACTTCGGTTAATTTTTACAGTTTACTCGGAAATTCGCTAAAATTCAATTTTTCTTAAATAACTTCCAAATCAACTAAATACGTAGAGATAGCATCGTTTTCAAATTTTGGTTAATTTTTACATTTTTCTTGGAAATTCGCTAAAATTTCAGATTTTCTTATGTATTATCCAAATTGTCGATATACGTAGAAATGCAACGATTTATATATAGGGTTAATTTTTACAATTTTTTGGATATTCTCTAAAATTCAATTCTTCTTAAATAATTTCCAAATCATCTAGATACGTAGAAATAGCATCGTTTTCAAATTTTGGTTAATTCTTACAATTTACTCGGAAATTCGTTAAAATTCAGTTTTTCTTAAATATCTTCCAAATGATCTAGATACGTAGAAATAACATCGTATTCAAATTTGGTTAATTTTTACATTTCTCTTGGAAATTCGTTAAAATTTCAGTTTTTCTTATATATCATCCAAATCGTCGATATACGTAGAAATAGCATCGATTTAGAATTTCGGATAATTTGTGCAGTTTATCATCCAAATCGTCGATATACGTAGAATTAGCATCGTTTTCGAATTTTTACATTCTTCTTGGAAATTCGTTAAAATTTCAGTTTTTCTTATATATCATCCAAATCGTCGATATACGTAGAATTAGCATCGTTTTCGAATTTCGGTTAATTTTTACAGTTTATCATCCAAATCGTCGATATACGTAGAATTAGCATCGTTTTCGAATTTCGGTTAATTTTTACATTTTTCCTGGAAATCGATAAAATTCAATTTTTCTTATATATCTATAGAAATAGAATCGTTTTCAAATTTTGGTTAATTTTTACATTTTTCTTGCAAATTCGTTAAAATTTCAGTTTTCCTTATATATCATCCAAATCGTCGATATACGTAGAATTAGCATCGTTTTCGAATTTCGGTTAATTTTTACATTTTTCTTGGAAATCGATAAAATTCAATTTTTCTTATATATCTATAGAAATAGCACCGTTTTCAAATTTTGGTTAATTTTTACATTTTTCTTGCAAATTCGTTAAAATTTCAGTTTTTCTTATATATCATCCAAATCGTCGATATACGTAGAATTAGCATCGTTTTCGAATTTCGGTTAATTTTTACAGTTTATCATCCAAATCGTCGATATACGTAGAATTAGCAGCGTTTTCGAATTTCGGTTAATTTTTACATTTTTCCTGGAAATCGATAAAATTCAATTTTTCTTATATATCTATAGAAATAGAATCGTTTT
This sequence comes from Agrilus biguttatus, assembly GCA_963921985.1. Classification (NCBI taxonomy): domain Eukaryota; kingdom Metazoa; phylum Arthropoda; class Insecta; order Coleoptera; family Buprestidae; genus Agrilus; species Agrilus biguttatus. The sequence continues at coordinate 12,123,845 of OY998127.1, read as the reverse complement.
CAAATTTTGGTTAATTTTTACATTTTTCTGGCAAATTCGTTAAAATTTCAGTTTTCCTTATATATCATCCAAATCGTCGATATACGTAGAATTAGCATCGTTTTCAAATTTCGGTTAATTTTTACATTTTTCTTGGAAATCGATAAAATTCAATTTTTCTTATATATCTATAGAAATAGCATCGTTTTCAAATTTTGGTTAATTTTTACATTTTTCTTGGAAATTCGCTAAAATTCAATTTTTCTTATATATCTATAGAAATAGAATCGTTTTCAAATTTTGGTTAATTTTTACATTTTTCTTGCAAATTCGTTAAAATTTCAGTTTTTCTTATATATCATCCAAATCGTCGATATACGTAGAATTAGCATCGTTTTCGAATTTCGGTTAATTTTTACAGTTTATCATCCAAATCGTCCATATACGTAGAATTAGCATCATTTTCGAATTTCGGTTAATTTTTACATTTTTCTTGGAAATCGATAAAATTCAATTTTTCTTATATATCTATAGAAATAGCATCGTTTTCAAATTTTGGTTAATTTTTACATTTTTCTTGGAAATTCGTTAAAATTTCAGTTTTTCTTATATATCATCCAAATCGTCGATATACGTAGAAATAGCACCGTTTTCAAATTTTTGTTAATTTTTACACTTTTCTTGGAAATTCGCTAAAATTCAATTTTTCTTATATATCTATAGAAATAGCATCGTTTTCAAATTTTGGTTAATTTTTACATTTTTCTTGCAAATTCGTTAAAATTTCAGTTTTTCTTATATATCATCCAAATCATCTAGATACGTAGAAATAGCACCGTTTTCAAATTTTTGTTAATTTTTACATTTTTCTTGGAAATTCGCTAAAATTCAATTCGTCCTAAATATCTTCCAAATCATATAGATCCGTAGAAATAGCATCCTTTCAAATTATGGTAAATTTTTACATTTTCCATGGAAATTCGCTAAAACTTCACTTTTTCTTATATATCATCCAAATCGTCGATATACGTAGAATTAGTATCGTTTTCGAATTTCGGTTAATTTTTACATTTTTCTTGGAAATTGATAAAATTCAATTTTTCTTATATATCTATAGAAATAGCATCGTTTTCAAATTTTGGTTAATTTTTACATTTTTCTTGGAAATTCGCTCAAATTCAATTTTTCTTATATCTATAGAAATAGAATCGTTTTCAAATTTTGGTTAATTTGTACATTTTTCTTGCAAATTCGTTAAAATTTCAGTTTTTCTTATATATCATCCAAATCGTCGATATACGTAGAAATAGCACCGTTTTCAAATTTTTGTTAATTTTTACACTTTTCTTGGAAATTCGCTAAAATTCAATTTTTCTTATATATCTATAGAATTAGCATCGTTTTCGAATTTCGGTTAATTTTTACATTTTTCTTGGAAATCGCTAAAATTCAATTTTTCTTAAATATTTTCCAAATCATCTAGATACGTAGAAATAGCACCGTTTTCAAATTTTTGTTAATTTTTACATTTTTCTTGGAAATTCGCTAAAATTCAATTCGTCTTAAATATCTTCCAAATCATATAGATCCGTAGAAATAGCATCCTTTCAAATTATGGTAAATTTTTACATTTTCCATGGAAATTCGCTAAAACCTCACTTTTTCTTATATATCATCCAAATCGTCGATATACGTAGAATTAGTATCGTTTTCGAATTTCGGTTAATTTTTACATTTTTCTTGGAAATTGATAAAATTCAATTTTTCTTATATATCTATAGAAATAGCATCGTTTTCAAATTTTTACATTTTTCTTGGAAATTCGTTAAAATTTCAGATTTTCTTATATATCAACCAAATCGTCGATATACGTAGAAATAGCATCGATTTAGGATTTCGGTTAATTTTTACATTTTTCTTGGAAATCGATAAAATTCAATTTTTCTTATATATCTATAGAAATAGCATCGTTTTCAAATTTTGGTTAATTTTTACATTTTTCTTGGAAATTCGCTAAAATTCAATTTTTCTTATATCTATAGAAATAGAATCGTTTTCAAATTTTGGTTAATTTGTACATTTTTCTTGCAAATTCGTTAAAATTTCAGTTTTTCTTATATATCATCCAAATCGTCGATATACGTAGAAATAGCACCGTTTTCAAATTTTTGTTAATTTTTACACTTTTCTTGGAAATTCGCTAAAATTCAATTTTTCTTATATATCTATAGAATTAGCATCGTTTTCGAATTTCGGTTAATTTTTACATTTTTCTTGGAAATCGCTAAAATTCAATTTTTCTTAAATATTTTCCAAATCATCTAGATACGTAGAAATAGCACCGTTTTCAAATTTTTGTTAATTTTTACATTTTTCTTGGAAATTCGCTAAAATTCAATTCGTCTTAAATATCTTCCAAATCATATAGATCCGTAGAAATAGCATCCTTTCAAATTATGGTAAATTTTTACATTTTCCATGGAAATTCGCTAAAACCTCACTTTTTCTTATATATCATCCAAATCGTCGATATACGTAGAATTAGTATCGTTTTCGAATTTCGGTTAATTTTTACATTTTTCTTGGAAATTGATAAAATTCAATTTTTCTTATATATCTATAGAAATAGCATCGTTTTCAAATTTTTACATTTTTCTTGGAAATTCGTTAAAATTTCAGATTTTCTTATATATCAACCAAATCGTCGATATACGTAGAAATAGCATCGATTTAGGATTTCGGTTAATTTTTACATTTTTCTTGCAAATTCGGTAAAATTGAATTTTTCTTATATATCTATAGAAATAGAATCGTTTTCAAATTTTGGTTAATTTTTACATTTTCTGCAAATTCGTTAAAATTTGAGTTTTTCTTATATATCATCCAAATCGTCGATATACGTAGAATTAGCATCGTTTTCGAATTTCGGTTAATTTTTTCATTTTTCTTGGAAATCGCTAAAATTCAACTTTTCTTAAATATTTTCCAAATCATCTAGATACGTAGAAATAGCATCTTGTTCAAATTTTTGTTGATTTTTACATTTTTCTTTCAGATTCGCTAAAAGTCAATTTTTCTTATATATCTATAGAAATAGCATTGTTTTCAAATTTTGGTTAATTTTTACATTTTTGTTGGAAATTAGTTAAAATTTCAGTTTTTCTTATATATCATCCAAATCGTCGATATACGAGAAATCGCATCGTTTTCTAATTGTAGTTAATTTTTACATTTTTCTTGGAAATTCGCTAAAATTCAATTTTTCTTATATATCTATAGAAATAGCATCGTTTTCAAATTTTGATTAATTTTCAGATTTTTCTTGGAAATTCGCTAAAATTTCAGTTTTTCTTATATATCATCCAAATCGTCGATATACGTAGAAATAGCATCGAATTAGAATTTCGGTTAATTTTTACAGTTTACTCGGAAATTCGCTAAAATTCAATTTTTCTTAAATATATTCCATATCATCTATATACGTAGAAATAACATCGTTTTCAAATTTTGGGTAATTTTTACATTATTCTTGCAAATTCGTTAAAATTTCAGTTTTTCTTATATACCATCAAAATCGTCGATATACGAGAAATAGCAACGATTTACAATTTCGGTTAATTTTTACAGTTTACTCGGAAATTCGCAAAAATTCAAGTTTTTTAAATATCTTCCCAATCATCTAGATACGTAGAAATAGCATCGTTTTCAAATTTTGGTTAATTTTTTCATTTTTCTTTCAGATTCGCTAAAGTTCAATTTTTCTTATATATCTATAGAAATAGCATTGTTTTCAAATTTTGGTTAATTTTTACATTTTTGTTGGAAATTAGTTAAAATTTCAGTTTTTCTTGTATATCATCCAAATCGTCGATATACGTAGAAATAGCATCGAATTAGAATTTCGGTTAATTTTTACAGTTTACTCGGAAATTCGCTAAAATTCAATTTTTCTTAAATATATTCCATATCATCTATATACGTAGAAATAACATCGTATTCAAATTTGGTTAATTTTTACATTTCTCTTGGAAATTCGTTAAAATTTCAGTTTTTCTTATATATCATCCAAATCGTCGATATACGTAGAAATAGCATCGATTTAGAATTTCGGATAATTTGTGCAGTTTATCATCCAAATCGTCGATATACGTAGAATTAGCATCGTTTTCGAATTTTTACATTCTTCTTGGAAATTCGTTAAAATTTCAGTTTTTCTTATATATCATCCAAATCGTCGATATACGTAGAATTAGCATCGTTTTCAAATTTCGGTTAATTTTTACAGTTTATCATCCAAATCGTCGATATACGTAGAATTAGCATCGTTTTCGAATTTCGGTTAATTTTTACATTTTTCCTGGAAATCGATAAAATTCAATTTTTCTTATATATCTATAGAAATAGAATCGTTTTCAAATTTTGGTTAATTTTTACATTTTTCTTGCAAATTCGTTAAAATTTCAGTTTTCCTTATATATCATCCAAATCGTCGATATACGTAGAATTAGCATCGTTTTCGAATTTCGGTTAATTTTTACATTTTTCCTGGAAATCGATAAAATTCAATTTTTCTTATATATCTATAGAAATAGAATCGTTTTCAAATTTTGGTTAATTTTTACATTTTTCTTGCAAATTCGTTAAAATTTCAGTTTTCCTTATATATCATCCAAATCGTCGATATACGTAGAATTAGCATCGTTTTCGAATTTCGGTTAATTTTTACATTTTTCTTGGAAATCGCTAAAATTCAATTTTTCTTAAATATTTTCCAAATCATCTAGATACGTAGAAATAGCATCTTGTTCAAATTTTTGTTGATTTTTACATTTTTCTTTCAGATTCGCTAAAAGTCAATTTTTCTTATATATCTATAGAAATAGCATTGTTTTCAAATTTTGGTTAATTTTTACATTTTTGTTGGAAATTAGTTAAAATTTCAGTTTTTCTTATATATCATCCAAATCGTCGATATACGAGAAATCGCATCGTTTTCTAATTGTAGTTAATTTTTACATTTTTCTTGGAAATTCGCTAAAAGTCAATTTTTCTTATATATCTATAGAAATAGCATTGTTTTCAAATTTTGGTTAATTTTTACATTTTTGTTGGAAATTAGTTAAAATTTCAGTTTTTCTTATATATCATCCAAATCGTCGATATACGAGAAATCGCATCGTTTTCTAATTGTAGTTAATTTTTACATTTTTCTTGGAAATTCGCTAAAATTTCAGTTTTTCTTATATATCATCCAAATCGTCGATATACGTAGAAATAGCATCGAATTAGAATTTCGGTTAATTTTTACAGTTTACTCGGAAATTCGCTAAAATTCAATTTTTCTTAAATATATTCCATATCATCTATATACGTAGAAATAGCATCGTTTTCAAATTTTGGGTAATTTTTACATTATTCGTGCAAATTCGTTAAAATTTCAGTTTTTCTTATATACCATCAAAATCGTCGATATACGAGAAATAGCAACGATTTACAATTTCGGTTAATTTTTACAGTTTACTCGGAAATTCGCAAAAATTCAAGTTTTTTAAATATCTTCCCAATCATCTAGATTCGTAGAAATAGCATCGTTTTCAAATTTTGGTTAATTTTTTCATTTTTCTTTCAGATTCGCTAAAGTTCAATTTTTCTTATATATCTATAGAAATAGCATTGTTTTCAAATTTTGGTTAATTTTTACATTTTTGTTGGAAATTATTTAAAATTTCAGTTTTTCTTATATATCATCCAAATCGTCGATATACGTAGAAATAGCAACGATTTAGAATTTCGGTTAATTTTTACAGTTTACTCGGAAATTCGATAAAATTCAATTTTTCCTAAATATATTCCATATCATCTATATACGTAGAAATAGCATCGTCTTCAAATTTTGGTTAATTTTACATTTTTCTTGCAAATTCGCTAAAAGTCAATTTTTCTTATATATATATAGAAATAGCATCGTTTTCAAATTTTAGTTAATTTTTACATTTTTCTTGCAAATTCGTTAAAATTTCAGTTTTTCTTATATAACATCAAAATCGTCGATATACGAGAAATAGCATCGTTTTCGAATTGTAGTTAATTTTTACATTTTTCTTGGAAATTCGCTAAAATTCAATTTTTCTTATATATCTATAGAAATACCATTGTTTTCAAATTTTGGTTAATTTTTACATTTTTCTTGCAAATTCGTTAAAATTTCAGTTTTTCTTATATAACATCCAAATCGTCGATATACGAGAAATAGCATCGTTTTCGAATTGTAGTTAATTTTTACATTTTTCTTGGAAATTCGCTAAAATTCAATTTTTCTTATATATCTATAGAAATAGCATTGTTTTCAAATTTTGGTTAATTTTTACATTTTTCTGGGAAATTCGTTAAAATCTTTGTTTTTCTTATACATCATCCAAATCGTCGATATACGCTGAAATAGCAACGATTTACAATTTCGGTTAATTTTTACAGTTTATTTGGAAATTCGCTAAAATTCAAGTTTTTCAAATATCTTCCCAATCATCTAGATACGTAGAAATAGCATCGTTTTCAAATTTTGGTTAATTTTACATTTTCTTGCAAATTCGCTGAAAATCAATTTTTCTTATATATCTATAGAAATAGCATCGTTTTCGAATGTTAGTTAATTTTCGCATTATTCTTGGAAATTCGTTAAAATTTTAGTTTTTCTTATATATCATCAAAATCGTCGATATACGAGAAATAGCATCGTTTTCGAATTTTAGTTAATTTTTACATTTTTCTTGGAAATTCGCTAAAATTCAATTTTTCTTATATATCTATAGAAATAGCATCGTTTTCAAATTTTGGTTAATTTTTACATTTTTCTTGGAAATTCGTTAAAATTTCAGTTTTTCTTATTTATCATCAAAATCGTCGATATACGAGAAATTGCATCGTTTTCAAATTTTTGTTAATTTTTACATTTTTCCTGGAAATTCGCTAAAATTCAATTTTTCTTATATATCTATAGAAATAGCATTGTTTTCAAATTTTGGTTAAATTTTACATTCTTCTTGGAAATTCGTTAAAATTTTAGTTTTTCTTGTACATCATCCAAATCGTCGATATACGCTGAAATAGCAACGATTTACAATTTCGGTTAATTTTTGCAGTTTAACCCCCACCCCTTTGCAATATTTTTTCGAAAATTCATTGTAGTTTTGCTAGTATTTTCGACATTTTGTTCCAAAATCGAACCACATACCCCCTCCCTTTTTGGAAGATTTTTTCCAAAATCTAGCGAAATTCCCCCACCCCTTTGAAATATATTTTCAAAACTTCCTTGTATTTTTGCTATCATTTTCTACATTTCGTTCCAAAATCGAATCACATACCCGCTCCCCATTTGGAACATTTTTTCCAAAATTCTAGCGAAATAGCCCCACCCCTTAGGAATATTTTTTCGAAAACTCTTTATATTTTTGCTTTTATTATCTACATTTTGTTCCAAAGTCTAACCTAATACGCCCACCCTCCTTTGGTACATTTTTTCCAAAATCTAGCAAAATACCCCCACCCCTTTGGAATATTTGATAGAAGACTTGGAATTTTTGCTATTATATTCGACATTTTGTTCCAAAATCGAACCACATACCCCCCCCACTTTGGAACATTTTTTCCAAAATCTAGCGAAATACCCCCACCCCTTTGGAATATTTTTTCGAAAACTCTTTATATTTTTGCTTTTATTTTCTACATTTTCTTCCAAAGTCTAACCTAATACGCCCACCCTCCTTTGGAACATATTTTCCAAAATCTAGCGAAATACCCCCACACCTTTGAAATATTTTTTCGTAAATTCATTGTATTTTTGCTATTATTTTCGAACTATTGTTCCAAAATCAAAACACATACCCCCCTACCATTTTGGAACATTTTTTCCAAAATCTAGCGAAATACCCCCACCCCTTTGGAATATTTTTTCGAAAGTTCTTTATATTTTTGCAATTATTTTCTACATTTTGTTCCAAAATCTTACCTAATTCGCCCACCTTCCTTTGGAACATTTTTTCCAAAATCTAGCGAAATACCCCCACCCCTTTGGAATATTTTTTCGAAAATTCTTTATATTTTTGCTATTATTTTCTACATTTTGTTCCAAATGTTTAGTCTCCAAATTATCGTTTAAGAAAAATCATAAATTTGTCAAACGTTCATGTTAGTTGTCATGCGAATTCTAATGCTGTCGAGATGGTCTGTTTTATGTCTTCAGGAGATAAGAGCGTGAGAACGGTAAGGGCTCTTGAGGACATAGAAACGAACGTTAAAAATAACAGATAAAATAGAACCACCGAACGAACCACTCCATAGCAAAACATAATCGTAGATTTCATTTAGTTAAGTTTTATACTTAAATATAAGTTTTGCTTTTATATAATAATTAGTGCTAGTTAAAGTGAAGATTTTTAATTAATGCAAATAAATAAATTTAAACAAACACAATATCGTTTTCCTCAATATCTGAGGTGGTCCTTCGAAGCAAGATTTATCACGAACACGCTTTCACGCTTCCTCATTTTGGTCCTTCGAGCTGGATTTATCACGAAATCACTTCCAAGCTGCTTCCTCATTTTGGTTAATCGAGCCGGATTCTAAGAAAAAATATCGTTTGGATTCGAAGAAAAAATATCGTTTACCCCATATTCCGAAACGAAAGTCGGATTCGAAAAAGGGAAAATTTAGAAAATACAGACTTAAAACAGTTGGATGGAAAGTGTTATTGTTTGAAGTCCAGTGCAGTTCTGTTTTTGGTTTGTCATCATTATTGGAAAATCAGCGCGGCCCTATTACGAAGACAAGATCAGCGAATATATGGAAAGAACATCGCATTAATAACGAAGAAATCTTCACATGGTCACGGTGAGCTCGTTCTATTTTATCTCCTTTTTATTGTTCCTTGCACGAAGTTAAGTACACGCCTGTTTTTGAACTTTTCAAATACATTTGAAAAGTATCGTTCACGAAATCGAAAAATCGTCATTGTTATTATCGTTTTAGGTGAAATCTCGTTCACTTAAGCAAATTAATTATCGAATCGAATTGTTAAAGTTAAACACGAAAAGGTTTATTTGATCATTTACCAAAATGGCTCCAAAATCTGATAAAAGCGCTCATTCGATTGAAAACGAAAAGTTAGAATTATTGCACGCACGTAAAGTTATTTGTGACAGATTGTTACGTTTTTAAAAGTTTTTGGATGGTCAATGTGTTGTAGATGTTTTCCAAATCGAAAGCAGGTTAAAAAGCGTAGAAGAAGATTTTTCGGAATTTGACAAAATTCAAACACGATTAGAATTTTTAGATAACGAAGAAGAAAGTAATCGTTTAGAAACAGAATCGCTGTTTTACACGGAAATTTCAAAATCGAAAAGAATAATTGCAGAATTTCACGAAAATCGAAACGAAAAATTAAATAAGGTTAATGCCCAAACAAACGTAAAAGGTATTACCAAACTTCCCGATTTAGGTTTACCAACATTTTATGGAAATTATGAAACGTGTTATTAGTTTTCGAGATATATTTTACTCAGTAGTTGACAGTAGAAACGATTTAAGCGAAATTGATAAGTTTTTATATTTAAAATTGTGCTGTAAAGATGATGCGTTAAAATTGATCGATTCATTAAGTGCAACAGCAGCAAATTATACGATTGCGTTAGATTTATTGAAGAAACGTTACGAGAATAAACGGATTATTATAAATTGTCATATTAATAACATACTGTTAAACTTACGAACCGTCACGAAAGAATCGTCTTTTCAACTTAGAAAATTATTAGATTCACTGCATCAGCATTTATCTGCGTTAGAAAAGCTTGAGTTGCCAGTGAAACTTTGGGATGCTTTGTTAATTCCAATTATTTTGCAAAATTTAGATAGCATTATAAAACAAGAATGGGAAAACAAACAAAACGAACAAAATTTACCAACCTTGAATGAACTAATAGAATTTCTTAACAAAAAATGTTGTACTTTAGAAGCCATCAGTAACGACTATTCAAATTTAAAAATTAGAAAATCACATAACAACGGTGGTTATTCGAATAACAACAGCGGTTATTCAAATAACTCACGTAAAGTATCTTATTCATTAAGAGAAATCAATATCAATCAATGTTGTATATGTAACGAAAAACATTTTATTTTTCAATGTCCGAAATTTGCAGAGCTATCAGTTTCCCAAAAATATAATGAAATTAAAAAACATCAATTATGCAGTAATTGTCTCAGATCTGGTCATTTTAAACGGTAATGTGTATCGGGTGGTTGTAAGATATGTAAGTATAAACATAACACGGCTTTGCATATCGATAAAACCAATCATCGAAATTATTTAAATACGAAAGATATCACGAATCGCAGAAATATGGTTTCGTCACCATCTACATCTGGTAGTCAATTATCGGTCACAAAGACACCGCAACCAGAATCGATAACAAGTAAAACAACTGAAGATACTAAAATCCCTATGTGTTCTTTAAATCAAAACATCGAATCAAAAATTAACGAACCAAATAATTATATTTCAACTTCAAATGAAAGAGTAACATGTTCTTATTCTAATGTTAATACAAATCAGGTGTTATTATCGACAGCGAAATTTTTAGTAAGAGATTTGAAAGGAAATTGGCATTGATGCCATAACATTGATGTTATGCTTTGTTGGATTCCGGTAGTCAATCAAATCTGATGAGTAAATATTTATGTGAAAAATTACAATTAAAATGCGAAAAAATTAATATATCTTTGTCTGAAATAAGTCAGATTCAAACACGAATAACGAGTAGAACATGCGCGAGGATAAAATCGAGATTCGAAAATTTTGAAACAGAGTTGTCATTTTTAGTTTTACCTAAGATAACTGAAAAGTTACCCGTTATAGGATTCCACAAAACATAAATTTGGCTGATGACAAATTTAACATCCCCAAAAGAATAGATTTGTTATTAGGAGCGAGTATTTTCTTTGATTTAATCAAAAGCGGAAAATTGAAGTTAGGTGACAACAAGTTAACATTACAAGAAACGTATTTCGGATGGATTTTTAGCGGAAGTTTAAATTCGAGTAAAACTGAACGTAACAAATTATCATATAATAGTCTTTTGGTAGTAACAAACAATGAATTACATGAATCATTACGAAAATTTTGGAAAATAGAAGAAGTAGGAAGTACAAATTTATTATCAAAAGAAGAACAATATTGCGAAGATTATTTTAAAGAGACTACCACAAGAAGTAGCGATGGTAGATTTGTAGTAAAGTATCCGTTTAAACAAGGTCGTCAAGATAAGTTAGGTAACTCAAAAAGTGCTGCTTTAAAAAGATTAAAAAGCTTAGAGACAAGATTTTCCAAAGATGAAAATTTAAAACTGCAGTATTTAGAATTCATGAAAGAATATGAAACATTAGGACATATGACTTTTAAATGTACTTTAGATTTAGATAATTCGATAGAACATAATTCTTTCTTTTTACCTCATTCGGCAGTTTTAAGAAACTCGGTTACTACAAAATGTAGAGTAGTTTTCGACGCTAGTGCAAAAAGCAGTAGTGGAATATCGTTTAATGACTTATTATGTGTAGGACCGACTCTACAGGACGATCTTCTTTTCTATTTTATTGAGACTAAGATTGAGAAAATACGTTTTAAACGCAGACGTTAAAATGATGTATAGAAATGTTTTAATTGATGAAAATGAACGGTGTTATCAACAAATATTGTGGCGTAAAAATACAGAAGATAAAATAAACGTTTATACTTTGAATATCGTAACGTATGGCACGTCGAGTGCTCCCTTTCAAGCAACACGCTGTTTGAAAGAGTTAGCGTCATTAAATGAAAGCAAAAAACCTCGTACTTCAAAATTAATAAAAAATTCTTTTTATATGGATGATCTACTCGTCAGCATAGATTCATTTAACGAAGCGATTGAGATATATCATGTAATGAGAGAAATATTTTCACAAGCGAAATTCGAATTAAGAAAATGGTCTTCAAATAATAAGGAAATTTTAAACTATATTATTAGAAACAGCAATAGTAAAGATGAAAATTTAGTTTTGTTTCAAGATAAACAAGAACTTAAAATGCTAGGAATCACATGGGATTCGAATACCGATAACTTAAAATATTCCATTAATGTTGCTATAAACGAAAGCAAGATTACAAAAAGAACAATTTTGTCAGGGAATTCCCAAATATTCGACCCTTTGGGTCTAATAGGACCGGCTATAATCAAGGCAAAATTATTAATTCAAAATTTATGGTGTTCAAAACTTGGTTGGGACCATGAAGTTCCACAAATTATAAAAGAAACGTGGAAGGAATTTATTTCACAGATACCTCTTTTAAACACAATTAAAGTAAATAGACATGTGATTGATTCAAAGGCGGAAAGTATTGAACTTTACGGTTTCTGCGATAGTTCAGAAAAAGCATATGGAGCTTGCACTTATTTATGCTCAACGTTAAATGGTAAAAGGGTAATACATTTATTAACAGCGAAATCAAATGTTGCACCAATTAAAAAACAAACACTACCGAGACTTGAATTATTGGCAGCACAGTTACTTGCGGAATTAGTTTTTAAAGTAAAAAATACAATTGATATAAACATTTCAAATACAACGTATTTTACCGATTCAAAAATTGTTCTATATTGGTTAAAAATCGAACCGTACAAATTAAAAACGTTTGTAGCAAACCGAATATCGAAGATTATAGAGATTTCTGATGTTAATAATTGGAAACACGTAAGTAGTAAAGATAATGCTGCAGATAAAATTTCACGTGGACTTAATCCAAGGGAACTACTTCATAACGAAACGTGGTTTTTTGGACCTCAGTTTCTGAAGGAAGAAACGCCTTTAAAGGAAAGCCAAATTGAATTAAAACCAAGCGTCGTCTCGTTAAAAGTTCTGAATACGAAAAACGTCGAAGTACATTCAAAATTTGATATTTTTCAAAACTTTTCTAGTTATTCCAAATTACGCAGAATAATGGCTTACATATTAAGATTTAAAAATCGAACTTTGAACAAATTGAAATTCTCTTCTTCAATCTTATCAGTAGATGAATTAAATGAAGCAGAAACTAATTTAATAAAAATAGTACAACTTGAAACATTCAAACAAGAAATTTCAAATTTAGAACATTCAAAATGCATCAACAATCAAAGTAAAATTGTAAATTTACATCCATTTCTGGATAAGAAAGGTATCCTTAGGGTGGGTGGTAGATTAACGAATTCAGAATTAAACTTTGATCAAAAACATCCGATTATTTTGCCTTATAAAGATCGTTTATCGGAACTTATTATATTAAATACTCATTTAAAATATTTACACGATGGAACACAAAACTTACTTTCTATTATTAGATTAAAATTTTGGCCTGTTAATGGTAAAAACGCAGTAAAACGGGTTATAAAATCGTGCATCAAGTGTTTTCGAGTTAATCCAAAACCTTGTAAATTTTTAATGGGTGAATTACCGTATTCTAGAGTGACCCCCAATCAACCCTTTACATTTATTTATTATTATTATTTATTTATGTAAAACAAGGTGTGCTAAGAAGAAGTAAGTTAGTTAAAACTTATGTTTGTATTTTTGTATGCTTCGCGACGAAAGCAATACACATTTAATTAGTATCGGACTTAACAACGAAAAGTTTTCTCAACGCATTAAATAGATTCTGTTCTCGATGAGGAAAACCAAGTGATATCTACTCAGATAATGGGTCAAATATTATCGGAGCCAGTAATTATTTTATTAAATTGCATGATTTAATTAATTACAAAGACCATAACAACGCAATTTCAAATTTTTTGGCCAATGATCAAATAAATTGGCATTTTATACCGGCGCGATCGGCTCACATGGGGGGATTGTGGGAAGCTGCGGTGAAATCTATGAAATTTCATCTAAAACGAATATTGGGTGACGCTTCTTTACACTTTGAGGAAATGTATACTCTTTTGATTCAAATTGCGGCTTGTCTTAACTCACGTCCTTTAACCCCCCTTTCCAACGACATAAACGACCATTTACCCTTGACTCCCTCACACTTTTTAATAGGCGAGTCACTAGCGAGTCTTCCAGAGGAGGACATTAACGATGAAAGATTATAATATTTATCATATACAACTACGTTCCAAATCGAAAAACGACGTCGAAAATAGTGTTTGAAGTGAGTTCGTTAGTTATAGTGGTCGAGGACAACTTGCCTCCTCTAAAGTGGGCAATGGCGCAAGTGCGTGCACTTCATAAAGGCAAGGACAATATAGTGCGAGTGGTGACAGTACGATTTCCAAACGGAACTGCAGCACACCGAAGTTTGGCAAAAATATGCGTTTTGCCTATCGAACTATAGAACTTTATACATTTAACATACATTTTTCATTTTTACAGTTTTTTTATTTTGAAAGTACCTTTCAAGGGAGGCGGCATGTTTAGTCTCCAAATTATCGTTTAAGAAAAATCATAAATTTGTCAAACGTTCATGTTAGTTGTCATGCGAATTCTAATGCTGTCGAGATGGTCTGTTTTATGTCTTCAGGAGATAAGCGCGTGAGAACGGTAAGGGCTCTTGAGGACAGAAACGAACGTTAAAAATAACAGATAAAATAGAACCACCGAACGAACCACTCGATAGCAAAACATAATCGTAGATTTCATTTAGTTAAGTTTTATACTTAAATATAAGTTTTGCTTTTATATAATAATTAGTGATAGTTAAAGTGAAGATTTCTAATTAATGCAAATAAATATAGTTAAACAAACACAATATCGTTTTCCTCAATATCTGAGGTGGTCCTTCGAACCAAGATTTATCACGAACACGCTTTCACGTTTCCTCGCCAAAAGCTAACCTAATACCCCCACCCTCCGTTGGAACATTTTTTCCAAAATCTAGCGGAATACCCCCACCCCATTGGAATATTTTTTCGAAAATTCATTGTATTTTTGCTATTATTTTCGACATTTTGTTCCAAAATCGAACCACATACCCCTTTCCCCTTTGGAACATTTTTCAAAAATTCTTTATATTTTTGCTATTATTTTCTACATTTTGCTCCAGAATTTAACCTAATACCCCCGCCCTCCTTCGAAGCACTTTTTCCAAAATCTAGCAGAAAACCCCCACCCCTTTGGAACATTTTTTCCAAAATCTAGCAGAAAACCCCCACCCCTTTGGAACATTTTTTCCAAAATCTAGCAGAATGCCCCCACTCCTTTGGAATATTTTTTCGAAAATTCATTGGATTCTTGCTATTTTTTCCAAAATCTAGCGAAATACCTCCACACCTTTGGAATATTTTTTCGAAAATTATTTGAATTTTTGCTACTATTTTCGACATTTTGTTACAAAATTGAACCACATATCCCTCACCCTTTGGAACGTTTTTTCCAAAATCCAACGAAATAACCCCACCCCTTTGGAATATTTTTTCCAAAATTCATTGTATTTTTCCTATTATCTTCGACATTTTGTTCCAAAATCGAACCACATACCCCTCACCCTTTGGAACGTTTTTTCCAAAATCTAACGAAATAACCCCACCCCTTTGGAATATTTTTTCGAAAATTCATTGTATTTATGCTATTACTTTCGACATTTTGTTCCAAAATCGAGCCACATAACTCCTCCCATTTGGTACGTTTTTTCCAAATCCAGCGAAATATCCCCACCCCTTTGGAACATTTTTTCGAAAATTCTTTATATTTTTGCTATTATTTTCGACATTTTGTTCCATAATCGAACCACATACCCCCCCCCCCCTTTTGGAACATTTTTTACAAAATCTAGCGAAATACACCCACCCCTTTGGAATTTTTTTTCGAAAACTCTTTATAGTTTTGCTATTATTTTCTACATTTTCTTCCAAAGACTAACCTAATACGCCTACCCTCCTTTGGAACATTTTTTTCAAAATCTAGCGAAATACCCCCACCCCTTTGGAATATTGTTTCGAAAATTCTTTATATTTTTTGCTATTATTTTCTATATTTTGTTCGAAAATTTAACCTAATACGCCCACCCTCCTTTGGAAAATTTTTTCCAAAATCTACCGGAATACTTCCACCCATTTGGAATATTTTTTCGAAAATTCATTGTATTTTTGCTATTATTTTCGACATTTTGTTCCAAAATCGAACCACATGCCCCCACCCTCCTTTGAAACATTTTTTCCAAAATCTAGCTGAATACCCCTACCCCTTTGGAATATTTTTAGAAAATTCTTTGAATTTTTGTTATTATTTTCGACATTTCATCCCAAAATCGAACCACATTCCCCACCACTTTGGAACATTTTTTCCAAAATCTAGCAGAAAACCCCCACCCCTTTGGAACATTTTTTCCAAAATCTAGCAGAAAACCCCCACCCCTTTGGAACATTTTTTCCAAAATCTAGCAGAATGCCCCCACCCCTTTGGAATATTTTTTCGAAAATTCATTGGATTCTTGCTATTTTTTCCAAAATCTAGCGAAATACCTCCACACCTTTGGAATATTTTTTCGAAAATTATTTGAATTTTTGCTACTATTTTCGACATTTTGTTACAAAATTGAACCACATATCCCTCACCCTTTGGAACGTTTTTTCCAAAATCCAACGAAATAACCCCACCCCTTTGGAATATTTTTTCCAAAATTCATTGTATTTTTCCTATTATCTTCGACATTTTGTTCCAAAATCGAACCACATACCCCTCACCCTTTGGAACGTTTTTTCCAAAATCTAACGAAATAACCCCACCCCTTTGGAATATTTTTTCGAAAATTCATTGTATTTATGCTATTACTTTCGACATTTTGTTCCAAAATCGAGCCACATACCTCCTCCCATTTGGTACGTTTTTTCCAAATCCAGCGAAATATCCCCACCCCTTTGGAACATTTTTTCGAAAATTCTTTATATTTTTGCTATTATTTTCGACATTTTGTTCCATAATCGAACCACATACCCCCCCCCCCCTTTTTGGAACATTTTTTCCAAAATCTAGCGAAATACACCCACCCCTTTGGAATTTTTTTTCGAAAACTCTTTATAGTTTTGCTATTATTATCTACATTTTCTTCCAAAGACTAACCTAATACGCCTACCCTCCTTTGGAACATTTTTTCCAAAATCTAGCGAAATACCCCCACCCCTTTGGAATATTGTTTCGAAAATTCTTTATATATTTGGCTATTATTTTCTATATTTTGTTCGAAAATTTAACCTAATACGCCCACCCTCCTTTGGAAATTTTTTTCCAAAATCTACCGGAATACTTCCACCCATTTGGAATATTTTTTCGAAAATTCATTGTATTTTTGCTATTATTTTCGACATTTTGTTCCAAAATCGAACCACATGCCCCCACCCTCCTTTGGAACATTTTTTCCAAAATCTAGCTGAATACCCCTACCCCTTTGGAATATTTTTAGAAAATTCTTTGAATTTTTGTTATTATTTTCGACATTTCATTCCAAAATCGAACCACATACCCCACCACTTTGGAACAGTTTTTTCAAAATCTAGCGAAATACCCCCACCCCTTCGGAATATTTTTTCAAAAATTCTTTATATTTTTGCTATTATTTTCTACATTTTGCTCCAAAATTTAACCTAATACCCCCGCCCTCCTTTGAAGCACTTTTTCCAAAATCTAGCAGAAAACCCCCACCCCTTTGGAACATTTTTTCCAAAATCTAGCAGAAAACCCCCACCCCTTTGGAACATTTTTTCCAAAATCTAGCAGAATGCCCCCACCCCTTTGGAATATTTTTTCGAAAATTCATTGGATTCTTGCTATTTTTTCCAAAATCTAGCGAAATACCTCCACACCTTTGGAATATTTTTTCGAAAATTATTTGAATTTTTGCTACTATTTTCGACATTTTGTTACAAAATTGAACCACATATCCCTCACCCTTTGGAACGTTTTTTCCAAAATCCAACGAAATAACCCCACCCCTTTGGAATATTTTTTCCAAAATTCATTGTATTTTTCCTATTATCTTCGACATTTTGTTCCAAAATCGAACCACATACCCCTCACCCTTTGGAACGTTTTTTCCAAAATCTAACGAAATAACCCCACCCCTTTGGAATATTTTTTCGAAAATTCTTTGTATTTATGCTATTACTTTCGACATTTTGTTCCAAAATCGAGCCACATACCTCCTCCCATTTGGTACGTTTTTTCCAAATCCAGCGAAATATCCCCACCCCTTTGGAACATTTTTTCGAAAATTCTTTATATTTTTGCTATTATTTTCGACATTTTGTTCCATAATCGAACCACATACCCCCCCCCCCTTTTTGGAACATTTTTTTCAAAATCTAGCGAAATACACCCACCCCTTTGGAATTTTTTTTCGAAAACTCTTTATAGTTTTGCTATTATTTTCTACATTTTCTTCCAAAGACTAACCTAATACGCCTACCCTCCTTTGGAACATTTTTTCCAAAATCTAGCGAAATACCCCCACCCCTTTGGAATATTGTTTCGAAAATTCTTTATATTTTTGGCTATTATTTTCTATATTTTGTTCGAAAATTTAACCTAATACGCCCACCCTCCTTTGGAAAATTTTTTCCAAAATCTACCGGAATACTTCCACCCATTTGGAATATTTTTTCGAAAATTCATTGTATTTTTGCTATTATTTTCGACATTTTGTTCCAAAATCGAACCACATGCCCCCACCCTCCTTTGGAACATTTTTTCCAAAATCTAGCTGAATACCCCTACCCCTTTGGAATATTTTTAGAAAATTCTTTGAATTTTTGTTATTATTTTCGACATTTCATTCCAAAATCGAACCACATACCCCACCACTTTGGAACATTTTTTTCAAAATCTAGCGAAATACCCCCACCCCTTCGGAATATTTTTTCAAAAATTCTTTATATTTTTGCTATTATTTTCTACATTTTGCTCCAAAATTTAACCTAATACCCCCGCCCTCCTTTGAAGCACTTTTTCCAAAATCTAGCAGAAAACCCCCACCCCTTTGGAACATTTTTTCCAAAATCTAGCAGAAAACCCCCACCCCTTTGGAACATTTTTTCCAAAATCTAGCGGAATACCCCCACCCCTTTGGAATATTTTTTCGAAAATTCATTGTATTTTTGCTATTATTTTTGACATTATGTTCCAAAATCGAACCACATACCCCCTCCCCCTTTGGAACATATTTTCCAAAATCTAGCCGAATACCCCCACCCCTTTGGAATATTGTTTCCAGAATCTAGCGAAATACCCCCACCCCTTGGGAATATTTTTTCGAAAACTCTGTATTTTTGCAATTATTTTCTACATTTTGTTCCAAAATCTAGCTTAATGCCCCCACCCTCCTTTGGAACATTTTTTCCAAAATCTAGCGGAATACCCCCACCCATTTGGAATATTTTTTCAAAATTCATTGTATTTTTGCTATTATTTTCGACATTTTGTTCCAAAATCGAACCACATGCCCCCTCCCCATTTGGAACATATTTTCCAAAATCTAGCGGAATACCCCCGCCCCTTTGGAATATTTTTTCGAAAATTCATTGTATTTTTGCTATTATTTTCGATATTTTGTTCCAAAATCGAAACACATATCCCTCACCCTTTGGAACGTCTTTTCCAAAATCTAGCGAAATACTCCCACCCATTTGGAATATTTCTTCAAGAATTCTCTATATTTTCGCTATTATTTTCTACATTTTGCTCCAAAATCTAAATTAATACCTCCACCCTCCTTTGGAACATTTTTTCCAAAATCTAGCAGAATACCCCCACCCCTTTGGAATATTTTTTCCAAAATCTAGCGGAATACCCCCACCCCTTGGGAATATTTTTTCGAAAATTCTATATATTTTTGCTATTATTTTCTAGATTTTGTTCCAAAATCGAACCACATACCCCCTCCCCCTTTAGAACATATTTTCCAAAATCTAGCCGAATACCCCCACCCCTTTGGAATATTTTTTCGAAAATTCTTTGTATTTTTGCAATTATTTTCTACATTTTGTTCCAAAATCTAGCTTAATTCCCCCACCCTCCTTTGGAACATTTTTTCCAAAATCTAGCGGAATACCCCCACCCATTTGGAATTTTTTTTCGAAAATTCATTGTATTTTTGCTATTATTTTTGACATTTTGTTCCAAAATCGAACCACATACCCCCTCCCACTTTGGAACATTTTTTCCAAAATCTAGCGAAATACCCTCACCTCTTTGGAATATTTTTTCGAAAACTTTATATTTTTGCTATTATTTTCTACATTTTGTTCAAATTACGCCCACCCTCCTTTGGAACATCTTTTCCAAAATCTAGCGAAATACCCCCACCCCTTTGCATTATTTTTTCGAAAATACTTTATATTTTTGCTATTATTTTCTACATTTTGTTCCAAAATCTAACCTAATACCCCCACCCCTTCGGAATATTTTTTGGAAAATTTATTGTATTCTTGCTATTATTTTCGACATTTTGTTCCAAAATCGAACCACATATCCCTCACCCTTTGGAACGTTTTCTCCAAAATCTAACGAAATAACCCCACCCCTTTGGAATATTTTTTCGAAAATTCATTGTAGTTTTGCTATTATTTTCTACATTTTGTTCCAAAATCTAGCTTAATTCCGGAACCCTCCTTTGGAACATTTTTTCCAAAATTTAGCGGAATACCCCCACCCCTTTGGAATATTTTTTCGAAAATTCATTGTATTTTTGCTATTATTTTCGACATTTTGTTCCAAAATCGAACCACATACCCCTCACCTTTTGGAACGTTTTTCCAAAATCTAACGAAATAACCCCACCCCTTTGGAATTTTTTTTCGAAAATTCATTGTATTTATGCTATTACTTTCGACATTTTGTTCCAAAATCGAACCACATGCCCCCACCCTCCCTTGGAATATTTTTTCCAAAATCTAACGAAATAACCCCAACCCTTTGGAATATTTTTTCGAAAATTCATTGTAGTTTTGCTATTATTTTCGACATTTTGTTCCAAAATCGAACCACATAACCCTCACCCTTTGGAACGTTTTTTCCAAAATCTAACGAAATAACCCCACCCCTTTGGAATATTTTTTCGAAAATTCATTGTGTTTATGCTATTACTTTCGACATTTTAATCCAAAATCGAACCACATGCCCCACCCTCCTTTGGAACATTTTTTCCAAAATCTAGTGGAATACCCAAACCCCTTTGAAATATTTTTTAGAAAATACATCGAATTTTGTACATTTTGTTCCAAAATCTAAACTAATACCCCCACCCCTTTGGAATATTTTTTCAAAAATTCTTTATATTTTTGCTATTATTTTCTAAATTTTGTTCCAAAATTTAACCTGATACCTCCGCCCTCCTTTGAAGCACTTTTTCCAAAATCTATCAGAATACCCCCACCCCTTTCGAACACTTTTTCCAATATCTAGCTTAATGCCCCCACCCTCCTTTGGAACATTTTCTCCAAAATCTAGCGGAATAACCCCACCCCTTGGGAATATTTTTTCGAAAATTCTTTATATTTTTGCTATTATTTTCTACATTTTGTTCCAAAAGCTAACCCAATACTCCCACCCTCCTTTGGAACATTTTCTCCAAAATCTAGCGGAATAACCCCACCCCTTTGGAATATTTTTTCGAAAATTCATTGTATTTATGCTATTACTTTCGATATTTTGTTTCAAAACCGAACCACATGCCCCCACCCTCCTTTGGAACATTTTTTCCAAAATCTAACGAAATAACCCCACCCCTTTGGAAAATTTATTCGAAAATTAATTGTATTTTTGCTATTATTTTCGACATTTTGTTCCAAAATCGAACCACATACCCCCTCCCTATTTGGAACATTTTTTCCAAAATCTAGCGAAATACCCCCACCCCTTGGGAATATTTTTTCGAAAATTCTTTATATTTTTGCAAGTATTTTCTACATTTTGTTCCAAAATCTAACCTAATACGCCCACCCTCCTTTGGAACATTTTTTCCAAAATCTAGCGGAATACCCCCACCTATTTGGAATATTTTTTCGAAAATTCATTGTAGTTTTGCTATTATTTTCGACATTTTGTTCCAAAATCAAAAAACATACCCCTCACCTTTTGGAACGTTTTTTCCAAAATCTAACGAAATAACCCCACCCCTTTGGAAAATTTATTCGAAAATTAATTGTATTTTTGCTATTATTTTCGACATTTTGTTCCAAAATCGAACCACATACCCCCTCCCTATTTGGAACATTTTTTCCAAAATCTAGCGAAATACCCCCACCCCTTGGGAATATTTTTTCGAAAATTCTTTATATTTTTGCAAGTATTTTCTACATTTTGTTCCAAAATCTAACCTAATACGCCCACCCTCCTTTAGAACATATTTTCCAAAATCTAGCGGAATACCCCCACCCCTTCGGAATATTTTTTGGAAAATTTATTGTATTCTTGCTATTATTTTCGACATTTTGTTCCAAAATCGAGCCACATATCCCTCACCCTTTGGAACGTTTCTTCCAAAATCTAACGAAATAACCCCACCCCTTTGGAATATTTTTTCGAAAATTCATTGTAGTTTTGCTATTATTTTCTACATTTTGTTCCAAAATCTAGCTTAATTCCGGCACCCTCCTTTGGAACATTTTTTCCAAAATCTAGCGGAATACCCCCACCCCTTTGGAACATTTTTTCGAAAATTAATAGTATTTATGCTATTATTTTCTACATTTTGTTCCAAAATCTAGCTTAATTCCGGCACCCTCCTTTGGAACATTTTTTCCAAAATCTAGCGGAATACCCCCACCCCTTCGGAATATTTTTTGGAAAATTTATTGTATTCTTGCTATTATTTTCGACATTTTGTTCCAAAATCGAGCCACATATCCCTCACCCTTTGGAACGTTTTTTCCAAAATCTAACGAAATAACCCCACCCCTTTGGAATATTTTTTCGAAAATTCATTGTAGTTTTGCTATTATTTTCTACATTTTGTTCCAAAATCTAGCTTAATTCCGGCACCCTCCTTTGGAACATTTTTTCCAAAATCTAACGAAATAACACCATCCCTTTGGAATATTTTTTCGAAAATTCATTGTAGTTTTGCTATTATTTTCGACATTTTGTTCCAAAATCGAACCACATACCCTCTCCCTCTTTGGAACGTTTTTTTCAAAATCTAGCGAAATACCCCCACCCCTTGGGAATATTTTTCCAAAAATTCTTTATATTTTTACTATTATTTTCTACATTTTGTTCCAAAATCTAACCTGATACCTCCGCCCTCCTTTGAAGCACTTTTTCCAAAATCTATCACAATACCCCCACCCCTTTGGAACACTTTTTCCAATATCTAGCTTAATGCCCCCACCCTCCTTTGGAACATTTTTTCCAAAATCTAGCGGAATACCCCCACCCCCTTGGAATATTTTTTCGAAAATTCATTGTATTTTTGCTATTATTTTCGACATTTTGTTCCAAAATAGAACCACATACCCTCTCCCTCTTTGGAACGTTTTTTCCAAAATCTAACGAAATAACACCATCCCTTTGGAATATTTTTTCGAAAATTCATTGTAGTTTTGCTATTATTTTCGACATTTTGTTCCAAAATCGAACCACATACCCTCTCCCCCTTTGGAACGTTTTTTTCAAAATCTAGCGAAATACCCCCACCCCTTGGGAATATTTTTTCAAAAATTCTTTATATTTTTGCTATTATTTTCTACATTTTGTTCCAAAATCTAACCTGATACCTCCGCCCTCCTTTGAAGCACTTTTTCCAAAATCTATCACAATACCCCCACCCCTTTGGAACACTTTTTCCAATATCTAGCTTAATGCCCCCACCCTCCTTTGGAACATTTTTTCCAAAATCTAGCGAAATACCCCCCCCCCCCTTTGGAATATTTTTTCGAAAATTCGTTGTATTTTTGCTATTATTTTCGACATTTTGTTCCAAAATCGACACACATATCCCTCACCCTTTGGAACATATTTTCCAAAATCTAACGAAATATCCCCAACCCTTTGGAATATTTTTTCGAAAATTCATTGTATTTTTGCTATTATTTTCGACATTTTGTTCCAAAATCGAACCACATACCCCCCACTTTGGAACATTTTTTCCAAAATCTAGCGAAATACCCCTACCCCTTTGGAATATTTTTTCGACAATTCATTGTTTTTGTTATTACTTTCGACGTTTTGTTCCAAAATCGAACCACATATCCCTCACCCTTTGGAACGTTTTTTCCAAAATCTAACGAAATAACCCCACACCTTTGGAATATTTTTTCGAAAATTCTTTGTATTTTTGCAATTATTTTCTACATTTTGTTCCAAAATCTAACCTAATACGCCCACCCTCCTTTGGAACATATTTTCCAAAATCTAACGAAATATCCCCAACCCTTTGGAATATTTTTTAGAAAATACATTGAATTTTGTACATTTTGTTCCAAAATCTAAACTAATACCCCCACCGCTTTGGAATATTTTTTCACAAATTCTTTATATTTTTGCTATTATTTTCTACATTTTGTTCCAAAAGCTAACCTAATACTCCCACCCTCCTTTGGAACATTTCTTCCAACATCTAGCGAAATACCCCCACCTCTTTGCATTATTTTTTCGAAAATACTTCATATTTTTGCTATTATTTTCTACATTTTGTTCCAAAATCTAACCTAATACGCCCACCCTCCTTTGGAACATATTTTCCAAAATCTAGCGGAATACCCCCACCCCTTCGGAATATTTTTTGGAAAATTTATTGTATTCTTGCTATTATTTTCGACATTTTGTTCCAAAATCGAACCACATACCCCCTCCCCCTTTGGAATTTTTTTTCCAAAATCTAGCGAAATACCCCCACCCCTTGGGAATATTTTTTCGAAAATTCTTTATATTTTTGCTATTATTTTCTACATTTTGTTCCAAAATCTAGCTTAATTCCCCCACCCTCCTTTGGAACATTTTTTCCAAAATCTAGCGGAATACCCCCACCCATTTGGAATATTTTTTCGAAAATTCATTGTATTTTTGCTATTATTTTCGACATTTTGTTCCAAAATCGAACCACATACCCCCCACTTTGGAACATTTTTTCCAAAATCTAGCGAAATGCCCCCACCTCTTTGGAATATTTTTTCGAAAACTTTATATTTTTGCTATTATTTTCTACGTTTTGTTCAAATTACGCCCACCCTCCTTTGGAACATCTTTTCCAAAATCTAGCGGAATACCCCCCCACCCCTCCGGAATATTTTTTGAAAAATTGATTGTATTCTTGTTATTATTTTCGACATTTTGTTCCAAAATCGAACCACATACCCCTCACCCTTTGGAACGTTTTTTCCAAAATCTAACGAAATAACCCCACCCTTTTGGAATATTTTTTCGGAAATTCATTGTAGTTTTGCTATTATTTTCGACATTTTGTTCCAAAATCTAGCTTAATTCCCCCACCCTCCTTTGGAACATTTTCTCCAAAATCTAGCGGAACACCCCCAACCCATTTGGAATATTTTTTCGAAAATTCATTGTATTTTTGCTATTATTTTCGACATTTTGTTCCAAAATCGAACCACATACCCCCCACTTTGGAACATTTTTTCCAAAATCTAGCGAAATACCCCTACCCCTTTGGAATATTTTTTCGACAATTCATTGTTTTTGTTATTACTTTCGACATTTTGTTCCAAAATCGAACCACATATCCCTCACCCTTTGGAACGTTTTTTCCAAAATCTAACGAAATACCCCCACCCCTATAGAATATTTTTTCTAAAATGCATTGTGGTTTTGCTATTATTTTCGACATTCTGTTCCAAAATCGAACCACATCCCCCTCCCCCTTTAAAACGTTTCTTCCAATATCTAGCGAAATACCCCCAACCCTTTGCATTATTTTTTCGAAAATACTTTATATTTTTGCTATTATTTTCTACATTTTGCTCCAAAATCTAACCTGATATCTCCGCCCTCCTTTGAAGCACTTTTTCCAAACTCTATCAGAATACCCCCACCCCTTTGGAACACTTTCTCCAATATCTAGCTTAATGCCCCCACCCTCCTTTGGAACATTTTTTCCTAAATCTAGCGGAATACCCCCACCCCTTTGGAATATTTTTTCGAAAATTCATTGTATTTTTGCTATTATTTTCCACATTTTGTTCCAAAATCGAACCACATACCCTCTACCCCTTTGGAACGTTTTTTTCAAAATCTAGCGAAATACCCCCACCCCT
The DNA here is from genome assembly GCA_963921985.1 of Agrilus biguttatus. Taxonomy (NCBI): domain Eukaryota; kingdom Metazoa; phylum Arthropoda; class Insecta; order Coleoptera; family Buprestidae; genus Agrilus; species Agrilus biguttatus. Next base: position 12,097,602 of record OY998127.1, on the reverse strand, counting down.
TGGGAATATTTTTTCGAAAATTCTTTATATATTTGCTATTATTTTCTACATTTTGTTCCAAAAGCTAACCTAATACTCCCACCCTCCTTTTAAACATTTTTTCCAAAATCTAGCGGAATAACCCCACCCCTTTGGAATATTTTTTCGAATTCTTTGAATTTTTGCTATTATTTTCGACATTATGTTCCAAAATCGAACCACATACCCCCTCCCCCTTTGGAAAATATTTTCCAAAATCTAGCCGAATACCCCCACCCCTTTCGAATATTTTTTCGGAAATTCATTGTAGTTTTGCTATTATTTTCGACATTTTGTTCCAAAATCTAGCTTAATTCCCCCACCCTCCTTTGGAACATTTTCTCCAAAATCTAGCGGAACACCCCCAACCCATTTGGAATATTTTTTCGAAAATTCATTATATTTTTGCTATTATTTTCGACATTTTGTTCCAAAATCGAACCACATACCCCCCACTTTGGAACATTTTTTCCAAAATCTAGCGAAATACCCCTACCCCTTTGGAATATTTTTTCGACAATTCATTGTTTTTGTTATTACTTTCGACATTTTGTTCCAAAATCGAACCACATATCCCTCACCCTTTGGAACGTTTTTTCCAAAATCTAACGAAATAACCCCACCCCTTTGGAATATTTTTTCGAAAATTCTTTGTATTTTTGCAATTATTTTCTACATTTTGTTCCAAAATCTAGCTTAATGCCCCCACCCTCCTTTGGAACATTTTTTCCAAAATCTAGCGATATACTCCCACCCCTCTGGAATATATTTTCGAATTCTTTGAATTTTTGCTATTATTTTCGACATTTTTTTCCAAAATCTAGCCTAATGCCCCCACCCCCCCTTAGAATATTTTTTCCAAAATCTAGCGAAATACCCCCACCCCTTGGAATATTTTTTCGAAAATTCTTTGTATTTTTGCAATTATTTTCTACATTTTGTTCCAAAATCTAGCTTAATGCTCCTACCCTAGTTTGGAACATTTTTTCCAAAATCTAGCGGAATACCCCCACCCATTTGGAATATTTTTTCGAAAATTCATTGTATTTTTGCTATTATTTTCGACATTTTGTTCCAAAATCGAACCACATACCTTCCACTTTGGAACATTTTTTCCAAAATCTAGCGAAATACCCCCACCCCTTTGGAATATTTTTTTCGAAAATTCATTGTATTTTTGCTATTATTTTCGACATTTTGTTCCAAAATCGAAACACATATCCCTCACCCTTTGGAACATATTTTCCAAAATCTAACGAAATATCCCCAACCCTTTGGAATATTTTTTCGAAAATTCATTGTATTTTTGCTATTATTTTCGACATTTTGTTCCAAAATCGAACCACATACCTTCCACTTTGGAACATTTTTTCCAAAATCTAGCGAAATACCCCCACCCCTTTGGAATATTTTTTTCGAAAATTCATTGTATTTTTGCTATTATTTTCGACATTTTGTTCCAAAATCGAAACACATATCCCTCACCCTTTGGAACGTTTTTTCCAAAATCTAACGAAATAACACCATCCCTTTGGAGTATTTTTTTGAAAATTCATTGTAGTTTTGCTATTATTTTCGACTTTTTGTTCCAAAATCGAAAAACATACCCCTCACCTTTTGGAACGTTTTCTCCAAAATCTAAGGAAATAACCCCACCCCTTTGGAATTTTTTTTCGAAAATTCATTGTATTTATGCTATTACTTTCGACATTTTGTTCCAAAATCGAACCACATGCCCCCACCCTCCTTTGGAACATTTTTTCCAAAATCTAACGAAATAACCCCAACCCTTTGGAATATTTTTTCGAAAATTCATTGTAGTTTTGCTATTATTTTCGACATTTTGTTCCAAAATCGAACCACATACCCCTCACCCTTTGGAACGTTTTTTCCAAAATCTAACGAAATAACCCCACCCCTTTGGAATGTTTTTGCGAAGATTCATTGTGTTTATGCTATTACTTTCGACATTTTAATCCAAAATCGAACCACATGCCCCCACCCTCCTTTGGAACATTTTTTCCAAAATCTAGCGAAATACCCCCACCTCTTTGGAATAGTTTTTCGAAAACATTATATTTTTGCTATTATTTTCTACATTTTGTTCAAATTACGCCCACGCTCCTTTGGAACATCTTTTCCAAAATCTAGCGGAATACCCCCCCCCCCCCTTTGGAATATTTTTTCGAAAATTCATTATATTTTTGCTATTATTTTCGACATTTTGTTCCAAAATCGAACCACATACCCCTCACCTTTTGGAACGTTTTTCCAAAATCTAACGAAATAACCCCACCCCTTTGGAAATTTTTTTCGAAAATTCATTGTATTTATGCTATTACTTTCGACATTTTGTTCCAAAATCGAACCACATGCCCCCACCCTCCCTTGGAATATTTTTTCCAAAATCTAACGAAATAACCCCAACCCTTTGGAATATTTTTTCGAAAATTCATTGTAGTTTTGCTATTATTTTCGACATTTTGTTCCAAAATCGAACCACATAACCCTCACCCTTTGGAACGTTTTTTCCAAAATCTAACGAAATAACCCCACCCCTTTGGAATATTTTTTCGAAAATTCATTGTGTTTATGCTATTACTTTCGACATTTTAATCCAAAATCGAACCACATGCCCCACCCTCCTTTGGAACATTTTTTCCAAAATCTAGTGGAATACCCAAACCCCTTTGAAATATTTTTTAGAAAATACATCGAATTTTGTACATTTTGTTCCAAAATCTAAACTAATACCCCCACCCCTTTGGAATATTTTTTCAAAAATTCTTTATATTTTTGCTATTATTTTCTAAATTTTGTTCCAAAATTTAACCTGATACCTCCGCCCTCCTTTGAAGCACTTTTTCCAAAATCTATCAGAATACCCCCACCCCTTTCGAACACTTTTTCCAATATCTAGCTTAATGCCCCCACCCTCCTTTGGAACATTTGCTCCAAAATCTAGCGGAATAACCCCACCCCTTGGGAATATTTTTTCGAAAATTCTTTATATTTTTGCTATTATTTTCTACATTTTGTTCCAAAAGCTAACCCAATACTCCCACCCTCCTTTGGAACATTTTCTCCAAAATCTAGCGGAATAACCCCACCCCTTTGGAATATTTTTTCGAAAATTCATTGTATTTATGCTATTACTTTCGATATTTTGTTTCAAAACCGAACCACATGCCCCCACCCTCCTTTGGAACATTTTTTCCAAAATCTAACGAAATAACCCCACCCCTTTGGAAAATTTATTCGAAAATTAATTGTATTTTTGCTATTATTTTCGACATTTTGTTCCAAAATCGAACCACATACCCCCTCCCTATTTGGAACATTTTTTCCAAAATCTAGCGAAATACCCCCACCCCTTGGGAATATTTTTTCGAAAATTCTTTATATTTTTGCAAGTATTTTCTACATTTTGTTCCAAAATCTAACCTAATACGCCCACCCTCCTTTGGAACATATTTTCCAAAATCTAGCGGAATACCCCCACCCCTTCGGAATATTTTTTCGAAAATTCATTGTAGTTTTGCTATTATTTTCGACATTTTGTTCCAAAATCAAAAAACATACCCCTCACCTTTTGGAACGTTTTTTCCAAAATCTAACGAAATAACCCCACCCCTTTGGAAAATTTATTCGAAAATTAATTGTATTTTTGCTATTATTTTCGACATTTTGTTCCAAAATCGAACCACATACCCCCTCCCTATTTGGAACATTTTTTCCAAAATCTAGCGAAATACCCCCACCCCTTGGGAATATTTTTTCGAAAATTCTTTATATTTTTGCAAGTATTTTCTGCATTTTGTTCCAAAATCTAACCTAATACGCCCACCCTCCTTTAGAACATATTTTCCAAAATCTAGCGCAATACCCCCACCCCTTCGGAATATTTTTTGGAAAATTTATTGTATTCTTGCTATTATTTTCGACATTTTGTTCCAAAATCGAGCCACATATCCCTCACCCTTTGGAACGTTTCTTCCAAAATCTAACGAAATAACCCCACCCCTTTGGAATATTTTTTCGAAAATTCATTGTAGTTTTGCTATTATTTTCTACATTTTGTTCCAAAATCTAGCTTAATTCCGGCACCCTCCTTTGGAACATTTTTTCCAAAATCTAGCGGAATACCCCCACCCCTTTGGAACATTTTTTCGAAAATTAATAGTATTTATGCTATTATTTTCTACATTTTGTTCCAAAATCTAGCTTAATTCCGGCACCCTCCTTTGGAACATTTTTTCCAAAATCTAGCGGAATACCCCCACCCCTTCGGAATATTTTTTGGAAAATTTATTGTATTCTTGCTATTATTTTCGACATTTTGTTCCAAAATCGAGCCACATATCCCTCACCCTTTGGAACGTTTTTTCCAAAATCTAACGAAATAACCCCACCCCTTTGGAATATTTTTTCGAAAATTCATTGTAGTTTTGCTATTATTTTCTACATTTTGTTCCAAAATCTAGCTTAATTCCGGCACCCTCCTTTGGAACATTTTTTCCAAAATCTAACGAAATAACACCATCCCTTTGGAATATTTTTTCGAAAATTCATTGTAGTTTTGCTATTATTTTCGACATTTTGTTCCAAAATCGAACCACATACCCTCTCCCTCTTTGGAACGTTTTTTTCAAAATCTAGCGAAATACCCCCACCCCTTGGGAATATTTTTCCAAAAATTCTTTATATTTTTACTATTATTTTCTACATTTTGTTCCAAAATCTAACCTGATACCTCCGCCCTCCTTTGAAGCACTTTTTCCAAAATCTATCACAATACCCCCACCCCTTTGGAACACTTTTTCCAATATCTAGCTTAATGCCCCCACCCTCCTTTGGAACATTTTTTCCAAAATCTAGCGGAATACCCCCACCCCCTTGGAATATTTTTTCGAAAATTCATTGTATTTTTGCTATTATTTTCGACATTTTGTTCCAAAATAGAACCACATACCCTCTCCCTCTTTGGAACGTTTTTTCCAAAATCTAACGAAATAACACCATCCCTTTGGAATATTTTTTCGAAAATTCATTGTAGTTTTGCTATTATTTTCGACATTTTGTTCCAAAATCGAGCCACATATCCCTCACCCTTTGGAACGTTTCTTCCAAAATCTAACGAAATAACCCCACCCCTTTGGAATATTTTTTCGAAAATTCATTGTAGTTTTGCTATTATTTTCTACATTTTGTTCCAAAATCTAGCTTAATTCCGGCACCCTCCTTTGGAACATTTTTTCCAAAATCTAGCGGAATACCCCCACCCCTTTGGAACATTTTTTCGAAAATTAATAGTATTTATGCTATTATTTTCTACATTTTGTTCCAAAATCTAGCTTAATTCCGGCACCCTCCTTTGGAACATTTTTTCCAAAATCTAGCGGAATACCCCCACCCCTTCGGAATATTTTTTGGAAAATTTATTGTATTCTTGCTATTATTTTCGACATTTTGTTCCAAAATCGAGCCACATATCCCTCACCCTTTGGAACGTTTTTTCCAAAATCTAACGAAATAACCCCACCCCTTTGGAATATTTTTTCGAAAATTCATTGTAGTTTTGCTATTATTTTCTACATTTTGTTCCAAAATCTAGCTTAATTCCGGCACCCTCCTTTGGAACATTTTTTCCAAAATCTAACGAAATAACACCATCCCTTTGGAATATTTTTTCGAAAATTCATTGTAGTTTTGCTATTATTTTCGACATTTTGTTCCAAAATCGAACCACATACCCTCTCCCTCTTTGGAACGTTTTTTTCAAAATCTAGCGAAATACCCCCACCCCTTGGGAATATTTTTCCAAAAATTCTTTATATTTTTACTATTATTTTCTACATTTTGTTCCAAAATCTAACCTGATACCTCCGCCCTCCTTTGAAGCACTTTTTCCAAAATCTATCACAATACCCCCACCCCTTTGGAACACTTTTTCCAATATCTAGCTTAATGCCCCCACCCTCCTTTGGAACATTTTTTCCAAAATCTAGCGGAATACCCCCACCCCCTTGGAATATTTTTTCGAAAATTCATTGTATTTTTGCTATTATTTTCGACATTTTGTTCCAAAATAGAACCACATACCCTCTCCCTCTTTGGAACGTTTTTTCCAAAATCTAACGAAATAACACCATCCCTTTGGAATATTTTTTCGAAAATTCATTGTAGTTTTGCTATTATTTTCGACATTTTGTTCCAAAATCGAACCACATACCCTCTCCCCCTTTGGAACGTTTTTTTCAAAATCTAGCGAAATACCCCCACCCCTTGGGAATATTTTTTCAAAAATTCTTTATATTTTTGCTATTATTTTCTACATTTTGTTCCAAAATCTAACCTGATACCTCCGCCCTCCTTTGAAGCACTTTTTCCAAAATCTATCACAATACCCCCACCCCTTTGGAACACTTTTTCCAATATCTAGCTTAATGCCCCCACCCTCCTTTGGAACATTTTTTCCAAAATCTAGCGAAATACCCCCCCCCCTTTGGAATATTTTTTCGAAAATTCGTTGTATTTTTGCTATTATTTTCGACATTTTGTTCCAAAATCGAAACACATATCCCTCACCCTTTGGAACGTTTTTTCCAAAATCTAACGAAATAACACCATCCCTTTGGAATATTTTTTCGAAAATTCATTGTAGTTTTGCTATTATTTTCGACATTTTGTTCCAAAATCGAACTACATGCCCCCACCCTCCTTTGGAACATTTTTTCCAAAAGCTAACGAAATAACCCCACACCTTTGGAATATTTTTTCGAAAATTCGTTGTATTTTTGCTATTATTTTCGACATATTGTTCCAAAATCGAAACACATATCCCTCACCCTTTGGAACGTTTTATCCAAAATCTAACGAAATAACACCATCCTTCGGAATTTTTTTTCGAAAATTCATTGTAGTTTTGCTATTACTTTCGACATTTTGTTCCAAAATCGAACCACATACCCCCCACTTTGGAACATTTTTTCCAAAATCCAGTGGAACACCCCCACCCATTTGGAATATTTTTTCGAAAATTCATTGTTTTTTTGCTATTATTTTCGACATTTTTTTCCAAAATCGAACTACATACCCCCCACTTTGGAATATTTTTTCCAAAATCTAGCGAAATACTCCCACCACTTTGGAATATTTTTTCGAAAATTCATTGTAGTTATGCTATTATTTTCGACATTTTGTTCCAAAATCGAACCACATATCCCTCACCCTTTGGAACGTTTTTTCCAAAATCTAACGAAATAACCCCACCCCTTTGGAATATTTTTTCGAAAATTCATTGTATTTATGCTATTACTTTCGACATTTTGTTCCAAAATCGAACCACATGCCCCCACCCTCCTTTGGAACATTTTTTCCAAAATCTAGCGGACTACCCCAACCCCTTTGGAATATTTTTTCGAAAATTAATAGTATTTATGCTATTACTTTCGACATTTTGTTCCAAAATCGAGCCACATACCCCATCCCCCTTTGAAACGCTTTTTCCAAGATCTAGCGAAATACCCCCAGCCCTTTCGAGTATTTTTTCGAAAATTCATTGTATTTTTGCTATTATTTTCGACATTTTGTTCCAAAATCTAACCTGATATCTTCGCCCTCCTTTGAAGCACTTTTTCCAAACTCTATCAGAATACCCCCACCCCTTTGGAACACTTTTTCCAATATCTAGCTTAATGCCCCCACCCTCCTTTGGAACATTTTTTCCAAAATCTAGCGGAATACCCCCACCCCTTTGGAATATTTTTTCGAAAATTCATTGTATTTTTGCTATTATTTTCGACATTTTGTTCCAAAATCGAACCACATACCCTCTACCCCTTTGGAACGTTTTTTTCAAAATCTAGCGAAATACCCCCACCCCTTGGGAATATTTATTCGAAAATTCTTTATATATTTGCTATTATTTTCTACATTTTGTTCCAAAAGCTAACCTAATACTCCCACCCTCCTTTGAAACATTTTTTCCAAAATCTAGCGGAATAACCCCACCCCTTTGGAATATTTTTTCGAATTCTTTGAATTTTTGCTATTATTTTCGACATTATGTTCCAAAATCGAACCACATACCCCCTCCCCCTTTGGAAAATATTTTCCAAAATCTAGCCGAATACCCCCACCTCTTTCGAATATTTTTTCGGAAATTCATTGTAGTTTTGCTATTATTTTCGACATTTTGTTCCAAAATCTAGCTTAATTTCCCCACCCTCCTTTGGAACATTTTCTCCATAATCTAGCGGAACACCCCCAACCCATTTGGAATATTTTTTCGAAAATTCATTGTATTTTTGCTATTATTTTCGACATTTTGTTCCAAAATCGAACCACATACCCCCCACTTTGGAACATTTTTTCCAAAATCTAGCGAAATACCCCTACCCCTTTGGAATATTTTTTCGACAATTCATTGTTTTTGTTATTACTTTCGACGTTTTGTTCCAAAATCGAACCACATATCCCTCACCCTTTGGAACGTTTTTTCCAAAATCTAACGAAATAACCCCACCCCTTTGGAATATTTTTTCGAAAATTCTTTGTATTTTTGCAATTATTTTCTACATTTTGTTCCAAAATCTAGCTTAATGCCCCCACCCTCCTTTGGAACATTTTTTCCAAAATCTAGCGAAATACTCCCACCCCTCTGGAATATATTTTCGAATTCTTTGAATTTTTGCTATTATTTTCGACATTTTTTTCCAAAATCTAGCCTAATGCCCCCACCCCCATTTAGAATATTTTTTCCAAAATCTAGCGAAACACTCCCACCCCTCTGGAATATATTTTCGAATTCTTTGAATTTTTGCTATTATTTTCGACATTTTGTTCCAAAATCGAACCACGTACCCCTCCCCCTTTGGAACATTTTTTCCAAAATCTAGCGGAATACCCCCATCCCTTTGGAATATTTTTTCCAAAATCTAGCGAAATACCCCCACCCCTTGGAATATTTTTTCGAAAATTCTTTGTATTTTTGCAATTATTTTCTACATTTTGTTCCAAAATCTAGCTTAATGCACCTACCCTAGTTTGGAACATTTTTTCCAAAATCTAGCCTAATACCCCCACCCATTTGGAATATTTTTTCGAAAATTCATTGTATTTTTGCTATTATTTTCGACATTTTGTTCCAAAATCGAACCACATACCTTCCACTTTGGAACATTTTTTCCAAAATCTAGCGAAATACCCCCACCCCTTTGGAATATTTTTTCGAAAATTCATTGTATTTTTGCTATTATTTTCGACATTTTGTTCCAAAATCGACACACATATCCCTCACCCTTTGGAACATATTTTCCAAAATCTAACGAAATATCCCCAACCCTTTGGAATATTTTTTCGAAAATTCATTGTATTTTTGCTATTATTTTCGACATTTTGTTCCAAAATCGAACCACATACCTTCCACTTTGGAACATTTTTTCCAAAATCTAGCGAAATACCCCCACCCCTTTGGAATATTTTTTTCGAAAATTCATTGTATTTTTGCTATTATTTTCGACATTTTGTTCCAAAATCGAAACACATATCCCTCACCCTTTGGAACGTTTTTTCCAAAATCTAACGAAATAACACCATCCCTTTGGAATATTTTTTTGAAAATTCATTGTAGTTTTGCTATTATTTTCGACTTTTTGTTCCAAAATCGAAAAACATACCCGTGAGGGGAATATTTTTTCGGAAATTCATTGTAGTTTTGCTATTATTTTCGACATTTTGTTCCAAAATCTAGCTTAATTTCCCCACCCTCCTTTGGAACATTTTCTCCATAATCTAGCGGAACACCCCCAACCCATTTGGAATATTTTTTCGAAAATTCATTGTATTTTTGCTATTATTTTCGACATTTTGTTCCAAAATCGAACCACATACCCCCCACTTTGGAACATTTTTTCCAAAATCTAGCGAAATACCCTACCCCTTTGGAATATTTTTTCGACAATTCATTGTTTTTGTTATTACTTTCGACGTTTTGTTCCAAAATCGAACCACATATCCCTCACCCTTTGGAACGTTTTTTCCAAAATCTAACGAAATAACCCCACCCCTTTGGAACATTTTTTCGAAAATTCTTTGTATTTTTGCAATTATTTTCTACATTTTGTTCCAAAATCTAACCTAATACGCCCACCCTCCTTTGGAACATATTTTCCAAAATCTAACGAAATATCCCCAACCCTTTGGAATATTTTTTAGAAAATACATTGAATTTTGTACATTTTGTTCCAAAATCTAAACTAATACCCCCACCGCTTTGGAATATTTTTTCACAAATTCTTTATATTTTTGCTATTATTTTCTACATTTTGTTCCAAAAGCTAACCTAATACTCCCACCCTCCTTTGGAACATTTCTTCCAACATCTAGCGAAATACCCCCACCTCTTTGCATTATTTTTTCGAAAATACTTCATATTTTTGCTATTATTTTCTACATTTTGTTCCAAAATCTAACCTAATACGCCCACCCTCCTTTGGAACATATTTTCCAAAATCTAGCGGAATACCCCCACCCCTTCGGAATATTTTTTGGAAAATTTATTGTATTCTTGCTATTATTTTCGACATTTTGTTCCAAAATCGAAACACATCCCCCTCTCCCTTTAAAACATTTCTTCCAACATCTAGCGAAATACCCCCACCTCTTTGCATTATTTTTTAGAAAATACTTCATATTTTTGCTATTATTTTCGACATTTTGTTCCAAAATCGAACCACATACCCCCTCCCCCTTTGGAATTTTTTTTCCAAAATCTAGCGAAATACCCCCACCCCTTGGGAATATTTTTTCGAAAATTCTTTATATTTTTGCTATTGTTTTCTACATTTTGTTCCAAAATCTAGCTTAATTCCCCCACCCTCCTTTGGAACATTTTTTCCAAAATCTAGCGGAATACCCCCACCCATTTGGAATATTTTTTCGAAAATTCATTGTATTTTTGCTATTATTTTCGACATTTTGTTCCAAAATCGAACCACATACCCCCCACTTTGGAACATTTTTTCCAAAATCTAGCGAAATGCCCCCACCTCTTTGGAATATTTTTTCGAAAACTTTATATTTTTGCTATTATTTTCTACGTTTTGTTCAAATTACGCCCACCCTCCTTTGGAACATCTTTTCCAAAATCTAGCGGAATACCCCCCCACCCCTCCGGAATATTTTTTGAAAAATTGATTGTATTCTTGTTATTATTTTCGACATTTTGTTCCAAAATCGAACCACATACCCCTCACCCTTTGGAACGTTTTTTCCAAAATCTAACGAAATAACCCCACCCCTTTGGAATATTTTTTCGGAAATTCATTGTAGTTTTGCTATTATTTTCTACATTTTGTTCCAAAATCTAGCTTAATTCCCCCACCCTCCTTTGGAACATTTTTTCCAAAATCTAGCGGAATACCCCCACCCATTTGGAATATTTTTTCGAAAATTCATTGTATTTTTGCTATTATTTTCGACATTTTGTTCCAAAATCGAACCACATACCCCCCACTTTGGAACATTTTTTCCAAAATCTAGCGAAATGCCCCCACCTCTTTGGAATATTTTTTCGAAAACTTTATATTTTTGCTATTATTTTCTACGTTTTGTTCAAATTACGCCCACCCTCCTTTGGAACATCTTTTCCAAAATCTAGCGGAATACCCCCCCACCCCTCCGGAATATTTTTTGAAAAATTGATTGTATTCTTGTTATTATTTTCGACATTTTGTTCCAAAATCGAACCACATACCCCTCACCCTTTGGAACGTTTTTTCCAAAATCTAACGAAATAACCCCACCCCTTTGGAATATTTTTTCGGAAATTCATTGTAGTTTTGCTATTATTTTCGACATTTTGTTCCAAAATCTAGCTTAATTCCCCCACCCTCCTTTGGAACATTTTCTCCAAAATCTAGCGGAACACCCCCAACCCATTTGGAATATTTTTTCGACAATTCATTGTTTTTGTTATTACTTTCGACATTTTGTTCCAAAATCGAACCACATATCCCTCACCCTTTGGAACGTTTTTTCCAAAATCTAACGAAATACCCCCACCCCTATAGAATATTTTTTCTAAAATGCATTGTGGTTTTGCTATTATTTTCGACATTCTGTTCCAAAATCGAACCACATCCCCCTCCCCCTTTAAAACGTTTCTTCCAATATCTAGCGAAATACCCCCAACCCTTTGCATTATTTTTTCGAAAATACTTTATATTTTTGCTATTATTTTCTACATTTTGCTCCAAAATCTAACCTGATATCTCCGCCCTCCTTTGAAGCACTTTTTCCAAACTCTATCAGAATACCCCCACCCCTTTGGAACACTTTCTCCAATATCTAGCTTAATGCCCCCACCCTCCTTTGGAACATTTTTTCCTAAATCTAGCGGAATACCCCCACCCCTTTGGAATATTTTTTCGAAAATTCATTGTATTTTTGCTATTATTTTCCACATTTTGTTCCAAAATCGAACCACATACCCTCTACCCCTTTGGAACGTTTTTTTCAAAATCTAGCGAAATACCCCCACCCCTTGGGAATATTTTTTCGAAAATTCTTTATATATTTGCTATTATTTTCTACATTTTGTTCCAAAAGCTAACCTAATACTCCCACCCTCCTTTTAAACATTTTTTCCAAAATCTAGCGGAATAACCCCACCCCTTTGGAATATTTTTTCGAATTCTTTGAATTTTTGCTATTATTTTCGACATTATGTTCCAAAATCGAACCACATACCCCCTCCCCCTTTGGAAAATATTTTCCAAAATCTAGCCGAATACCCCCACCCCTTTCGAATATTTTTTCGGAAATTCATTGTAGTTTTGCTATTATTTTCGACATTTTGTTCCAAAATCTAGCTTAATTCCCCCACCCTCCTTTGGAACATTTTCTCCAAAATCTAGCGGAACACCCCCAACCCATTTGGAATATTTTTTCGAAAATTCATTATATTTTTGCTATTATTTTCGACATTTTGTTCCAAAATCGAACCACATACCCCCCACTTTGGAACATTTTTTCCAAAATCTAGCGAAATACCCCTACCCCTTTGGAATATTTTTTCGACAATTCATTGTTTTTGTTATTACTTTCGACATTTTGTTCCAAAATCGAACCACATATCCCTCACCCTTTGGAACGTTTTTTCCAAAATCTAACGAAATAACCCCACCCCTTTGGAATATTTTTTCGAAAATTCTTTGTATTTTTGCAATTATTTTCTACATTTTGTTCCAAAATCTAGCTTAATGCCCCCACCCTCCTTTGGAACATTTTTTCCAAAATCTAGCGATATACTCCCACCCCTCTGGAATATATTTTCGAATTCTTTGAATTTTTGCTATTATTTTCGACATTTTTTTCCAAAATCTAGCCTACTGCCCCCACCCCCCCTTAGAATATTTTTTCCAAAATCTAGCGAAATACCCCCACCCCTTGGAATATTTTTTCGAAAATTCTTTGTATTTTTGCAATTATTTTCTACATTTTGTTCCAAAATCTAGCTTAATGCTCCTACCCTAGTTTGGAACATTTTTTCCAAAATCTAGCGGAATACCCCCACCCATTTGGAATATTTTTTCGAAAATTCATTGTATTTTTGCTATTATTTTCGACATTTTGTTCCAAAATCGAACCACATACCTTCCACTTTGGAACATTTTTTCCAAAATCTAGCGAAATACCCCCACCCCTTTGGAATATTTTTTTCGAAAATTCATTGTATTTTTGCTATTATTTTCGACATTTTGTTCCAAAATCGAAACACATATCCCTCACCCTTTGGAACATATTTTCCAAAATCTAACGAAATATCCCCAACCCTTTGGAATATTTTTTCGAAAATTCATTGTATTTTTGCTATTATTTTCGACATTTTGTTCCAAAATCGAACCACATACCTTCCACTTTGGAACATTTTTTCCAAAATCTAGCGAAATACCCCCACCCCTTTGGAATATTTTTTTCGAAAATTCATTGTATTTTTGCTATTATTTTCGACATTTTGTTCCAAAATCGAAACACATATCCCTCACCCTTTGGAACGTTTTTTCCAAAATCTAACGAAATAACACCATCCCTTTGGAGTATTTTTTTGAAAATTCATTGTAGTTTTGCTATTATTTTCGACTTTTTGTTCCAAAATCGAAAAACATACCCCTCACCTTTTGGAACGTTTTCTCCAAAATCTAAGGAAATAACCCCACCCCTTTGGAATTTTTTTTCGAAAATTCATTGTATTTATGCTATTACTTTCGACATTTTGTTCCAAAATCGAACCACATGCCCCCACCCTCCTTTGGAACATTTTTTCCAAAATCTAACGAAATAACCCCAACCCTTTGGAATATTTTTTCGAAAATTCATTGTAGTTTTGCTATTATTTTCGACATTTTGTTCCAAAATCGAACCACATACCCCTCACCCTTTGGAACGTTTTTTCCAAAATCTAACGAAATAACCCCACCCCTTTGGAATGTTTTTGCGAAGATTCATTGTGTTTATGCTATTACTTTCGACATTTTAATCCAAAATCGAACCACATGCCCCCACCCTCCTTTGGAACATTTTTTCCAAAATCTAGCGAAATACCCCCACCTCTTTGGAATAGTTTTTCGAAAACATTATATTTTTGCTATTATTTTCTACATTTTGTTCAAATTACGCCCACGCTCCTTTGGAACATCTTTTCCAAAATCTAGCGGAATACCCCCCCCCCCTTTGGAATATTTTTTCGAAAATTCATTGTATTTTTGCTATTATTTTCGACATTTTGTTCCAAAATCGAACCACATACCCCTCACCTTTTGGAACGTTTTTCCAAAATCTAACGAAATAACCCCACCCCTTTGGAAATTTTTTTCGAAAATTCATTGTATTTATGCTATTACTTTCGACATTTTGTTCCAAAATCGAACCACATGCCCCCACCCTCCCTTGGAATATTTTTTCCAAAATCTAACGAAATAACCCCAACCCTTTGGAATATTTTTTCGAAAATTCATTGTAGTTTTGCTATTATTTTCGATATTTTGTTCCAAAATCGAACCACATAACCCTCACCCTTTGGAACGTTTTTTCCAAAATCTAACGAAATAACCCCACCCCTTTGGAATATTTTTTCGAAAATTCATTGTGTTTATGCTATTACTTTCGACATTTTAATCCAAAATCGAACCACATGCCCCACCCTCCTTTGGAACATTTTTTCCAAAATCTAGTGGAATACCCAAACCCCTTTGAAATATTTTTTAGAAAATACATCGAATTTTGTACATTTTGTTCCAAAATCTAAACTAATACCCCCACCCCTTTGGAATATTTTTTCAAAAATTCTTTATATTTTTGCTATTATTTTCTAAATTTTGTTCCAAAATTTAACCTGATACCTCCGCCCTCCTTTGAAGCACTTTTTCCAAAATCTATCAGAATACCCCCACCCCTTTCGAACACTTTTTCCAATATCTAGCTTAATGCCCCCACCCTCCTTTGGAACATTTTCTCCAAAATCTAGCGGAATAACCCCACCCCTTGGGAATATTTTTTCGAAAATTCTTTATATTTTTGCTATTATTTTCTACATTTTGTTCCAAAAGCTAACCCAATACTCCCACCCTCCTTTGGAACATTTTCTCCAAAATCTAGCGGAATAACCCCACCCCTTTGGAATATTTTTTCGAAAATTCATTGTATTTATGCTATTACTTTCGATATTTTGTTTCAAAACCGAACCACATGCCCCCACCCTCCTTTGGAACATTTTTTCCAAAATCTAACGAAATAACCCCACCCCTTTGGAAAATTTATTCGAAAATTAATTGTATTTTTGCTATTATTTTCTACATTTTGTTCCAAAATCGAACCACATACCCCCTCCCTATTTGGAACATTTTTTCCAAAATCTAGCGAAATACCCCCACCCCTTGGGAATATTTTTTCGAAAATTCTTTATATTTTTGCAAGTATTTTCTACATTTTGTTCCAAAATCTAACCTAATACGCCCACCCTCCTTTGGAACATATTTTCCAAAATCTAGCGGAATACCCCCACCCCTTCGGAATATTTTTTCGAAAATTCATTGTAGTTTTGCTATTATTTTCGACATTTTGTTCCAAAATCAAAAAACATACCCCTCACCTTTTGGAACGTTTTTTCCAAAATCTAACGAAATAACCCCACCCCTTTGGAAAATTTATTCGAAAATTAATTGTATTTTTGCTATTATTTTCGACATTTTGTTCCAAAATCGAACCACATACCCCCTCCCTATTTGGAACATTTTTTCCAAAATCTAGCGAAATACCCCCACCCCTTGGGAA
Organism: Agrilus biguttatus; assembly: GCA_963921985.1. NCBI lineage: Eukaryota > Metazoa > Arthropoda > Insecta > Coleoptera > Buprestidae > Agrilus > Agrilus biguttatus. Next base: position 12,081,249 of record OY998127.1, on the reverse strand, counting down.
TATTTTTTCGAAAATTCTTTATATTTTTGCAAGTATTTTCTACATTTTGTTCCAAAATCTAACCTAATACGCCCACCCTCCTTTAGAACATATTTTCCAAAATCTAGCGGAATACCCCCACCCCTTCGGAATATTTTTTGGAAAATTTATTGTATTCTTGCTATTATTTTCGACATTTTGTTCCAAAATCGAGCCACATATCCCTCACCCTTTGGAACGTTTCTTCCAAAATCTAACGAAATAACCCCACCCCTTTGGAATATTTTTTCGAAAATTCATTGTAGTTTTGCTATTATTTTCTACATTTTGTTCCAAAATCTAGCTTAATTCCGGCACCCTCCTTTGGAACATTTTTTCCAAAATCTAGCGGAATACCCCCACCCCTTTGGAACATTTTTTCGAAAATTAATAGTATTTATGCTATTATTTTCTACATTTTGTTCCAAAATCTAGCTTAATTCCGGCACCCTCCTTTGGAACATTTTTTCCAAAATCTAGCGGAATACCCCCACCCCTTCGGACTATTTTTTGGAAAATTTATTGTATTCTTGCTATTATTTTCGACATTTTGTTCCAAAATCGAGCCACATATCCCTCACCCTTTGGAACGTTTTTTCCAAAATCTAACGAAATAACCCCACCCCTTTGGAATATTTTTTCGAAAATTCATTGTAGTTTTGCTATTATTTTCTACATTTTGTTCCAAAATCTAGCTTAATTCCGGCACCCTCCTTTGGAACATTTTTTCCAAAATCTAACGAAATAACACCATCCCTTTGGAATATTTTTTCGAAAATTCATTGTAGTTTTGCTATTATTTTCGACATTTTGTTCCAAAATCGAACCACATACCCTCTCCCTCTTTGGAACGTTTTTTTCAAAATCTAGCGAAATACCCCCACCCCTTGGGAATATTTTTTCAAAAATTCTTTGTATTTTTACTATTATTTTCTACATTTTGTTCCAAAATCTAACCTGATACCTCCGCCCTCCTTTGAAGCACTTTTTCCAAAATCTATCACAATACCCCCACCCCTTTGGAACACTTTTTCCAATATCTAGCTTAATGCCCCCACCCTCCTTTGGAACATTTTTTCCAAAATCTAGCGGAATACCCCCACCCCCTTGGAATATTTTTTCGAAAATTCATTGTATTTTTGCTATTATTTTCGACATTTTGTTCCAAAATAGAACCACATACCCTCTCCCTCTTTGGAACGTTTTTTCCAAAATCTAACGAAATAACATCATCCCTTTGGAATATTTTTTCGAAAATTCATTGTAGTTTTGCTATTATTTTCGACATTTTGTTCCAAAATCGAACCACATACCCTCTCCCCCTTTGGAACGTTTTTTTCAAAATCTAGCGAAATACCCCCACCCCTTGGGAATATTTTTTCAAAAATTCTTTATATTTTTGCTATTATTTTCTACATTATGTTCCAAAATCTAACCTGATACCTCCGCCCTCCTTTGAAGCACTTTTTCCAAAATCTATCACAATACCCCTACCCCTTTGGAACACTTTTTCAAATATCTAGCTTAATGCCCCCACCCTCCTTTGGAACATTTTTCCAAAATCTAGCGAAATACCCCCCCCCCCTTTGGAATATTTTTTCGAAAATTCGTTGTATTTTTGCTATTATTTTCGACATTTTGTTCCAAAATCGAAACACATATCCCTCACCCTTTGGACCGTTTTTTCCAAAATCTAACGAAATAACACCATCCCTTTGGAATATTTTTTCGAAAATTCATTGTAGTTTTGCTATTATTTTCGACATTTTGTTCCAAAATCGAACTACATGCCCCCACCCTCCTTTGGAACATTTTTTCCAAAATCTAGCGGAATACCCCCACACCTTTGGAATATTTTTTCGAAAATTCGTCGTATTTTTGCTATTATTTTCGACATTTTGTTCCAAAATCGAAAAACTTACCCCTCACCTTTTGGAACGTTTTTTCCAAAATCTAACGAAATAACCCCACCCCTTTGGAAATTTTCTTCGAAAATTCATTGTATTTATGCTATTACTTTCGACATTTTGTTCCAAAATCGAACCACATGCCCCCACCCTCCTTTGGAATATATTTTCCAAAATCTAGGGGAATACCCCCACCCCTTCGGAATATTTTTTGGACAATTTATTGTATACTTGCTATTATTTTCGACATTTTGTTCCAAAATCGAACCACATATCCCTCACCCTTTGGAACGTTTTTTCCAAAATCTAACGAAATAACCCCACCCCTTTGGAATATTTTTTCGAAAATTCATTGTAGTTTTGCTATTATTTTGCAACATTTTTTTCCAAAATCTAGCTTAATTCCCCCACCCTCCTTTGGAACATTTTTTCCAAAAGCTAACGAAATAACCCCACCCCTTTGGAATATTTTTTCGAAAATTCGTTGTATTTTTGCTATTATTTTCGACATTTTGTTCCAAAATCGAAACACATATCCCTCACCCTTTGGAACGTTTTATCCAAAATCTAACGAAATAACACCATCCTTCGGAATTTTTTTTCGAAAATTCATTGTAGTTTTGCTATTACTTTCGACATTTTGTTCCAAAATCGAACCACATACCCCCCACTTTGGAACATTTTTTCCAAAATCCAGTGGAACACCCCCACCCATTTGGAATATTTTTTCGAAAATTCATTGTTTTTTTGCTATTATTTTCGACATTTTGTTCCAAAATCGAACCACATACCCCCCACTTTGGAATATTTTTTCCAAAATCTAGCGAAATACTCCCACCACTTTGGAATATTTTTTCGAAAATTCATTGTAGTTATGCTATTATTTTCGACATTTTGTTCCAAAATCGAACCACATATCCCTCACCCTTTGGAACGTTTTTTCCAAAATCTAACGAAATAACCCCACCCCTTTGGAATATTTTTTCGAAAATTCATTGTATTTATGCTATTACTTTCGACATTTTGTTCCAAAATCGAACCACATGCCCCCACCCTCCTTTGGAACATTTTTTCCAAAATCTAGCGGACTACCCCAACCCCTTTGGAATATTTTTTCGAAAATTAATAGTATTTATGCTATTACTTTCGACATTTTGTTCCAAAATCGAGCCACATACCCCATCCCCCTTTGAAACGCTTTTTCCAAGATCTAGCGAAATACCCCCAGCCCTTTCGAGTATTTTTTCGAAAATTCATTGTATTTTTGCTATTATTTTCGACATTTTGTTCCAAAATCTAACCTGATATCTTCGCCCTCCTTTGAAGCACTTTTTCCAAACTCTATCAGAATACCCCCACCCCTTTGGAACACTTTTTCCAATATCTAGCTTAATGCCCCCACCCTCCTTTGGAACATTTTTTCCAAAATCTAGCGGAATACCCCCACCCCTTTGGAATATTTTTTCGAAAATTCATTGTATTTTTGCTATTATTTTCGACATTTTGTTCCAAAATCGAACCACATACCCTCTACCCCTTTGGAACGTTTTTTTCAAAATCTAGCGAAATACCCCCACCCCTTGGGAATATTTTTTCGAAAATTCTTTATATATTTGCTATTATTTTCTACATTTTGTTCCAAAAGCTAACCTAATACTCCCACCCTCCTTTGAAACATTTTTTCCAAAATCTAGCGGAATAACCCCACCCCTTTGGAATATTTTTTCGAATTCTTTGAATTTTTGCTATTATTTTCGACATTATGTTCCAAAATCGAACCACATACCCCCTCCCCCTTTGGAAAATATTTTCCAAAATCTAGCCGAATACCCCCACCTCTTTCGAATATTTTTTCGGAAATTCATTGTAGTTTTGCTATTATTTTCGACATTTTGTTCCAAAATCTAGCTTAATTTCCCCACCCTCCTTTGGAACATTTTCTCCATAATCTAGCGGAACACCCCCAACCCATTTGGAATATTTTTTCGAAAATTCATTGTATTTTTGCTATTATTTTCGACATTTTGTTCCAAAATCGAACCACATACCCCCCACTTTGGAACATTTTTTCCAAAATCTAGCGAAATACCCCTACCCCTTTGGAATATTTTTTCGACAATTCATTGTTTTTGTTATTACTTTCGACGTTTTGTTCCAAAATCGAACCACATATCCCTCACCCTTTGGAACGTTTTTTCCAAAATCTAACGAAATAACCCCACCCCTTTGGAATATTTTTTCGAAAATTCTTTGTATTTTTGCAATTATTTTCTACATTTTGTTCCAAAATCTAGCTTAATGCCCCCACCCTCCTTTGGAACATTTTTTCCAAAATCTAGCGAAATACTCCCACCCCTCTGGAATATATTTTCGAATTCTTTGAATTTTTGCTATTATTTTCGACATTTTTTTCCAAAATCTAGCCTAATGCCCCCACCCCCATTTAGAATATTTTTTCCAAAATCTAGCGAAACACTCCCACCCCTCTGGAATATATTTTCGAATTCTTTGAATTTTTGCTATTATTTTCGACATTTTGTTCCAAAATCGAACCACGTACCCCTCCCCCTTTGGAACATTTTTTCCAAAATCTAGCGGAATACCCCCATCCCTTTGGAATATTTTTTCCAAAATCTAGCGAAATACCCCCACCCCATGGAATATTTTTTCGAAAATTCTTTGTATTTTTGCAATTATTTTCTACATTTTGTTCCAAAATCTAGCTTAATTTCCCCACCCTCCTTTGGAACATTTTCTCCATAATCTAGCGGAACACCCCCAACCCATTTGGAATATTTTTTCGAAAATTCATTGTATTTTTGCTATTATTTTCGACATTTTGTTCCAAAATCGAACCACATACCCCCCACTTTGGAACATTTTTTCCAAAATCTAGCGAAATACCCCTACCCCTTTGGAATATTTTTTCGACAATTCATTGTTTTTGTTATTACTTTCGACGTTTTGTTCCAAAATCGAACCACATATCCCTCACCCTTTGGAACGTTTTTTCCAAAATCTAACGAAATAACCCCACCCCTTTGGAATATTTTTTCGAAAATTCTTTGTATTTTTGCAATTATTTTCTACATTTTGTTCCAAAATCTAGCTTAATGCCCCCACCCTCCTTTGGAACATTTTTTCCAAAATCTAGCGAAATACTCCCACCCCTCTGGAATATATTTTCGAATTCTTTGAATTTTTGCTATTATTTTCGACATTTTTTTCCAAAATCTAGCCTAATGCCCCCACCCCCATTTAGAATATTTTTTCCAAAATCTAGCGAAACACTCCCACCCCTCTGGAATATATTTTCGAATTCTTTGAATTTTTGCTATTATTTTCGACATTTTGTTCCAAAATCGAACCACGTACCCCTCCCCCTTTGGAACATTTTTTCCAAAATCTAGCGGAATACCCCCATCCCTTTGGAACATTTTTTCCAAAATCTAGCGGAATACCCCCACCCATTTGGATATTTTTTCGAAAATTCATTGTATTTTTGCTATTATTTTCGACATTTTGTTCCAAAATCGAACCACATACCTTCCACTTTGGAACATTTTTTCCAAAATCTAGCGAAATACCCCCACCCCTTTGGAATATTTTTTCGAAAATTCATTGTATTTTTGCTATTATTTTCGACATTTTGTTCCAAAATCGACACACATATCCCTCACCCTTTGGAACATATTTTCCAAAATCTAACGAAATATCCCCAACCCTTTGGAATATTTTTTCGAAAATTCATTGTATTTTTGCTATTATTTTCGACATTTTGTTCCAAAATCGAACCACATACCTTCCACTTTGGAACATTTTTTCCAAAATCTAGCGAAATACCCCCACCCCTTTGGAATATTTTTTCGAAAATTCTTTGTATTTTTGCAATTATTTTCTACATTTTGTTCCAAAATCTAGCTTAATGCCCCCACCCTCCTTTGGAACATTTTTTCCAAAATCTAGCGATATACTCCCACCCCTCTGGAATATATTTTCGAATTCTTTGAATTTTTGCTATTATTTTCGACATTTTTTTCCAAAATCTAACCTAATGCCCCCACCCCCCCTTAGAATATTTTTTCCAAAATCTAGCGAAATACCCCCACCCATTTGGAATATTTTTTCGAAAATTCATTGTATTTTTGCTATTATTTTCGACATTTTGTTCCAAAATCGAACCACATACCTTCCACTTTGGAACATTTTTTCCAAAATCTAGCGAAATACCCCCACCCCTTTGGAATATTTTTTCGAAAATTCATTGTATTTTTGCTATTATTTTCGACATTTTGTTCCAAAATCGACACACATATCCCTCACCCTTTGGAACATATTTTCCAAAATCTAACGAAATATCCCCAACCCTTTGGAATATTTTTTCGAAAATTCATTGTATTTTTGCTATTATTTTCGACATTTTGTTCCAAAATCGAACCACATACCTTCCACTTTGGAACATTTTTTCCAAAATCTAGCGAAATACCCCCACCCCTTTGGAATATTTTTTCGAAAATTCATTGTATTTTTGCTATTATTTTCGACATTTTGTTCCAAAATCGACACACATATCCCTCACCCTTTGGAACATATTTTCCAAAATCTAACGAAATATCCCCAACCCTTTGGAATATTTTTTCGAAAATTCATTGTATTTTTGCTATTATTTTCGACATTTTGTTCCAAAATCGAACCACATACCTTCCACTTTGGAACATTTTTTCCAAAATCTAGCGAAATACCCCCACCCCTTTGGAATATTTTTTTCGAAAATTCATTGTATTTTTGCTATTATTTTCGACATTTTGTTCCAAAATCGAAACACATATCCCTCACCCTTTGGAACGTTTTTTCCAAAATCTAACGAAATAACACCATCCCTTTGGAGTATTTTTTTGAAAATTCATTGTAGTTTTGCTATTATTTTCGACTTTTTGTTCCAAAATCGAAAAACATACCTTCCACTTTGGAACATTTTTTCCAAAATCTAGCGAAATACCCCCACCCCTTTGGAATATTTTTTTCGAAAATTCATTGTATTTTTGCTATTATTTTCGACATTTTGTTCCAAAATCGAAACACATATCCCTCACCCTTTGGAACGTTTTTTCCAAAATCTAACGAAATAACACCATCCCTTTGGAGTATTTTTTTGAAAATTCATTGTAGTTTTGCTATTATTTTCGACTTTTTGTTCCAAAATCGAAAAACATACCCCTCACCTTTTGGAACGTTTTTTCCAAAATCTAAGGAAATAACCCCACCCCTTTGGAATTTTTTTTCGAAAATTCATTGTATTTATGCTATTACTTTCGACATTTTGTTCCAAAATCGAACCACATGCCCCCACCCTCCTTTGGAACATTTTTTCCAAAATCTAACGAAATAACCCCAACCCTTTGGAATATTTTTTCGAAAATTCATTGTAGTTTTGCTATTATTTTCGACATTTTGTTCCAAAATCGAACCACATACCCCTCACCCTTTGGAACGTTTTTTCCAAAATCTAACGAAATAACCCCACCCCTTTGGAATGTTTTTGCGAAGATTCATTGTGTTTATGCTATTACTTTCGACATTTTAATCCAAAATCGAACCACATGCCCCCACCCTCCTTTGGAACATTTTTTCCAAAATCTAGCGAAATACCCCCACCTCTTTGGAATATTTTTTCGAAAATTCATTGTATTTTTGCTATTATTTTCGACATTTTGTTCCAAAATCGACACACATATCCCTCACCCTTTGGAACATATTTTCCAAAATCTAACGAAATATCCCCAACCCTTTGGAATATTTTTTCGAAAATTCATTGTATTTTTGCTATTATTTTCGACATTTTGTTCCAAAATCGAACCACATACCTTCCACTTTGGAACATTTTTTCCAAAATCTAGCGAAATACCCCCACCCCTTTGGAATATTTTTTCGAAAATTCATTGTATTTTTGCTATTATTTTCGACATTTTGTTCCAAAATCGAACCACATACCTTCCACTTTGGAACATTTTTTCCAAAATCTAGCGAAATACCCCCACCCCTTTGGAATATTTTTTCGAAAATTCATTGTATTTTTGCTATTATTTTCAACATTTTGTTCCAAAGTCGACACACATATCCCTCACCCTTTGGAACATATTTTCCAAAATCTAACGAAATATCCCCAACCCTTTGGAATATTTTTTCGAAAATTCATTGTATTTTTGCTATTATTTTCGACATTTTGTTCCAAAATCGAACCACATACCTTCCACTTTGGAACATTTTTTCCAAAATCTAGCGAAATACCCCCACCCCTTTGGAATATTTTTTTCGAAAATTCATTGTATTTTTGCTATTATTTTCGACATTTTGTTCCAAAATCGAAACACATATCCCTCACCCTTTGGAACGTTTTTTCCAAAATCTAACGAAATAACACCATCCCTTTGGAGTATTTTTTTGAAAATTCATTGTAGTTTTGCTATTATTTTCGACTTTTTGTTCCAAAATCGAAAAACATACCCCTCACCTTTTGGAACGTTTTTTCCAAAATCTAAGGAAATAACCCCAACCCTTTGGAATATTTTTTCGAAAATTCATTGTAGTTTTGCTATTATTTTCGACATTTTGTTCCAAAATCGAACCACATACCCCTCACCCTTTGGAACATTTTTTCCAAAATCTAGCGAAATACCCCCACCCCTTTGGAATATTTTTTTCGAAAATTCATTGTAGTTTTGCTATTATTTTCGACATTTCGTTCCAAAATCGAACCACATACCCCTCACCCTTTGGAACGTTTTTTCCAAAATCTAACGAAATAACCCCACCCCTTTGGAATGTTTTTGCGAAGATTCATTGTGTTTATGCTATTACTTTCGACATTTTAATCCAAAATCGAACCACATGCCCCCACCCTCCTTTGGAACATTTTTTCCAAAATCTAGCGAAATACCCCCACCTCTTTGGAATAGTTTTTCGAAAACATTATATTTTTGCTATTATTTTCTACATTTTGTTCAAATTACGCCCACGCTCCTTTGGAACATCTTTTCCAAAATCTAGCGGAATACCCCCCCCCCTTTGGAATATTTTTTCGAAAATTCATTGTATTTTTGCTATTATTTTCGACATTTTGTTCCAAAATCGAAACACATACCCCTCTCCCTTTAAAACATTTCTTCCAACATTTAGCGAAATACCCCCACCTCTTTGCATTATTTTTTCGAAAATACTTCATATTTTTGCTATTATTTTCTACATTTTGTTCCAAAATCTAACCTAATACGCCCACCCTCCTTTGGAACATATTTTCCAAAATCTAGCGGAATACCCCCACCCCTTCGGAATATTTTTTGGAAAATTTATTGTATTCTTGCTATTATTTTGGACATTTTGTTCCAAAATCTAGCTTAATTCCCCCACTCTCCTTTGGAACATTTTCTCCAAAATCCAGCGGAACACCCCCACCCATTTGGAATATTTTTTCGAAAATTCATTGTAGTTTTGCTATTATTTTGCGACATTTTGTTCCAAAATCTAGCTTAATTCCCCCATTCTCCTTTGGAACATTTTCTCCAAAATCCAGCGGAACACCCCCACCCATTTGGAATATTTTTTCGAAAATTCATTGTATTTTGGCTGTTATTTTCGACATTTTGTTCCAAAATCGAACCACATAACCCCCACTTTGGAACATTTTTTCCAAAATCTAGCGAAATACCCCCACCCCTTGGGAATATTTTTTCGAAAATACTTCATATTTTTGCTATTATTTTCTACATTTTGTTCCAAAATCTAACCTAATACGCCCACCCTCCTTTGGAACATATTTTCCAAAATCTAGCGGAATACCCCCACCCCTTCGGAATATTTTTTGGAAAATTTATTGTATTCTTGCTATTATTTTGGACATTTTGTTCCAAAATCTAGCTTAATTCCCCCACTCTCCTTTGGAACATTTTCTCCAAAATCCAGCGGAACACCCCCACCCATTTGGAATATTTTTTCGAAAATTCATTGTAGTTTTGCTATTATTTTCTACATTTTGTTCCAAAATCTAGCTTAATGCCCCCACCCTCCTTTGGAACATTTTTTCCAAAATCTAGCGGAATACCCCCACCCCTTTGGAATATTTTTTCGAAAATTCATTGTATTTTTGCTATTATTTTCGACATTTTGTTCCAAAATCGAACCACATACCCTCTACCCCTTTGGAACGTTTTTTTCAAAATCTAGCGAAATACCCCCACCCCTTGGGAATATTTTTTCGAAAATTCTTTATATATTTGCTATTATTTTCTACATTTTGTTCCAAAAGCTAACCTAATACTCCCACCCTCCTTTGAAACATTTTTTCCAAAATCTAGCGGAATAACCCCACCCCTTTGGAATATTTTTTCGAATTCTTTGAATTTTTGCTATTATTTTCGACATTATGTTCCAAAATCGAACCACATACCCCCTCCCCCTTTGGAAAATATTTTCCAAAATCTAGCCGAATACCCCCACCTCTTTCGAATATTTTTTCGGAAATTCATTGTAGTTTTGCTATTATTTTCGACATTTTGTTCCAAAATCTAGCTTAATTTCCCCACCCTCCTTTGGAACATTTTCTCCATAATCTAGCGGAACACCCCCAACCCATTTGGAATATTTTTTCGAAAATTCATTGTATTTTTGCTATTATTTTCGACATTTTGTTCCAAAATCGAACCACATACCCCCCACTTTGGAACATTTTTTCCAAAATCTAGCGAAATACCCCTACCCCTTTGGAATATTTTTTCGACAATTCATTGTTTTTGTTATTACTTTCGACGTTTTGTTCCAAAATCGAACCACATATCCCTCACCCTTTGGAACGTTTTTTCCAAAATCTAACGAAATAACCCCACCCCTTTGGAATATTTTTTCGAAAATTCTTTGTATTTTTGCAATTATTTTCTACATTTTGTTCCAAAATCTAGCTTAATGCCCCCACCCTCCTTTGGAACATTTTTTCCAAAATCTAGCGAAATACTCCCACCCCTCTGGAATATATTTTCGAATTCTTTGAATTTTTGCTATTATTTTCGACATTTTTTTCCAAAATCTAGCCTAATGCCCCCACCCCCATTTAGAATATTTTTTCCAAAATCTAGCGAAACACTCCCACCCCTCTGGAATATATTTTCGAATTCTTTGAATTTTTGCTATTATTTTCGACATTTTGTTCCAAAATCGAACCACGTACCCCTCCCCCTTTGGAACATTTTTTCCAAAATCTAGCGGAATACCCCCATCCCTTTGGAATATTTTTTCCAAAATCTAGCGAAATACCCCCACCCCATGGAATATTTTTTCGAAAATTCTTTGTATTTTTGCAATTATTTTCTACATTTTGTTCCAAAATCTAGCTTAATTTCCCCACCCTCCTTTGGAACATTTTCTCCATAATCTAGCGGAACACCCCCAACCCATTTGGAATATTTTTTCGAAAATTCATTGTATTTTTGCTATTATTTTCGACATTTTGTTCCAAAATCGAACCACATACCCCCCACTTTGGAACATTTTTTCCAAAATCTAGCGAAATACCCCTACCCCTTTGGAATATTTTTTCGACAATTCATTGTTTTTGTTATTACTTTCGACGTTTTGTTCCAAAATCGAACCACATATCCCTCACCCTTTGGAACGTTTTTTCCAAAATCTAACGAAATAACCCCACCCCTTTGGAATATTTTTTCGAAAATTCTTTGTATTTTTGCAATTATTTTCTACATTTTGTTCCAAAATCTAGCTTAATGCCCCCACCCTCCTTTGGAACATTTTTTCCAAAATCTAGCGAAATACTCCCACCCCTCTGGAATATATTTTCGAATTCTTTGAATTTTTGCTATTATTTTCGACATTTTTTTCCAAAATCTAGCCTAATGCCCCCACCCCCATTTAGAATATTTTTTCCAAAATCTAGCGAAACACTCCCACCCCTCTGGAATATATTTTCGAATTCTTTGAATTTTTGCTATTATTTTCGACATTTTGTTCCAAAATCGAACCACGTACCCCTCCCCCTTTGGAACATTTTTTCCAAAATCTAGCGGAATACCCCCATCCCTTTGGAACATTTTTTCCAAAATCTAGCGGAATACCCCCACCCATTTGGATATTTTTTCGAAAATTCATTGTATTTTTGCTATTATTTTCGACATTTTGTTCCAAAATCGAACCACATACCTTCCACTTTGGAACATTTTTTCCAAAATCTAGCGAAATACCCCCACCCCTTTGGAATATTTTTTCGAAAATTCATTGTATTTTTGCTATTATTTTCGACATTTTGTTCCAAAATCGACACACATATCCCTCACCCTTTGGAACATATTTTCCAAAATCTAACGAAATATCCCCAACCCTTTGGAATATTTTTTCGAAAATTCATTGTATTTTTGCTATTATTTTCGACATTTTGTTCCAAAATCGAACCACATACCTTCCACTTTGGAACATTTTTTCCAAAATCTAGCGAAATACCCCCACCCCTTTGGAATATTTTTTCGAAAATTCTTTGTATTTTTGCAATTATTTTCTACATTTTGTTCCAAAATCTAGCTTAATGCCCCCACCCTCCTTTGGAACATTTTTTCCAAAATCTAGCGATATACTCCCACCCCTCTGGAATATATTTTCGAATTCTTTGAATTTTTGCTATTATTTTCGACATTTTTTTCCAAAATCTAACCTAATGCCCCCACCCCCCCTTAGAATATTTTTTCCAAAATCTAGCGAAATACCCCCACCCCTTGGAATATTTTTTCGAAAATTCTTTGTATTTTTGCAATTATTTTCTACATTTTGTTCCAAAATCTAGCTTAATGCTCCTACCCTAGTTTGGAACATTTTTTCCAAAATCTAGCGGAATACCCCCACCCATTTGGAATATTTTTTCGAAAATTCATTGTATTTTTGCTATTATTTTCGACATTTTGTTCCAAAATCGAACCACATACCTTCCACTTTGGAACATTTTTTCCAAAATCTAGCGAAATACCCCCACCCCTTTGGAATATTTTTTCGAAAATTCATTGTATTTTTGCTATTATTTTCGACATTTTGTTCCAAAATCGACACACATATCCCTCACCCTTTGGAACATATTTTCCAAAATCTAACGAAATATCCCCAACCCTTTGGAATATTTTTTCGAAAATTCATTGTATTTTTGCTATTATTTTCGACATTTTGTTCCAAAATCGAACCACATACCTTCCACTTTGGAACATTTTTTCCAAAATCTAGCGAAATACCCCCACCCCTTTGGAATATTTTTTTCGAAAATTCATTGTATTTTTGCTATTATTTTCGACATTTTGTTCCAAAATCGAAACACATATCCCTCACCCTTTGGAACGTTTTTTCCAAAATCTAACGAAATAACACCATCCCTTTGGAGTATTTTTTTGAAAATTCATTGTAGTTTTGCTATTATTTTCGACTTTTTGTTCCAAAATCGAAAAACATACCCCTCACCTTTTGGAACGTTTTTTCCAAAATCTAAGGAAATAACCCCACCCCTTTGGAATTTTTTTTCGAAAATTCATTGTATTTATGCTATTACTTTCGACATTTTGTTCCAAAATCGAACCACATGCCCCCACCCTCCTTTGGAACATTTTTTCCAAAATCTAACGAAATAACCCCAACCCTTTGGAATATTTTTTCGAAAATTCATTGTAGTTTTGCTATTATTTTCGACATTTTGTTCCAAAATCGAACCACATACCCCTCACCCTTTGGAACGTTTTTTCCAAAATCTAACGAAATAACCCCACCCCTTTGGAATGTTTTTGCGAAGATTCATTGTGTTTATGCTATTACTTTCGACATTTTAATCCAAAATCGAACCACATGCCCCCACCCTCCTTTGGAACATTTTTTCCAAAATCTAGCGAAATACCCCCACCTCTTTGGAATATTTTTTCGAAAATTCATTGTATTTTTGCTATTATTTTCGACATTTTGTTCCAAAATCGACACACATATCCCTCACCCTTTGGAACATATTTTCCAAAATCTAACGAAATATCCCCAACCCTTTGGAATATTTTTTCGAAAATTCATTGTATTTTTGCTATTATTTTCGACATTTTGTTCCAAAATCGAACCACATACCTTCCACTTTGGAACATTTTTTCCAAAATCTAGCGAAATACCCCCACCCCTTTGGAATATTTTTTCGAAAATTCATTGTATTTTTGCTATTATTTTCGACATTTTGTTCCAAAATCGAACCACATACCTTCCACTTTGGAACATTTTTTCCAAAATCTAGCGAAATACCCCCACCCCTTTGGAATATTTTTTCGAAAATTCATTGTATTTTTGCTATTATTTTCAACATTTTGTTCCAAAGTCGACACACATATCCCTCACCCTTTGGAACATATTTTCCAAAATCTAACGAAATATCCCCAACCCTTTGGAATATTTTTTCGAAAATTCATTGTATTTTTGCTATTATTTTCGACATTTTGTTCCAAAATCGAACCACATACCTTCCACTTTGGAACATTTTTTCCAAAATCTAGCGAAATACCCCCACCCCTTTGGAATATTTTTTTCGAAAATTCATTGTATTTTTGCTATTATTTTCGACATTTTGTTCCAAAATCGAAACACATATCCCTCACCCTTTGGAACGTTTTTTCCAAAATCTAACGAAATAACACCATCCCTTTGGAGTATTTTTTTGAAAATTCATTGTAGTTTTGCTATTATTTTCGACTTTTTGTTCCAAAATCGAAAAACATACCCCTCACCTTTTGGAACGTTTTTTCCAAAATCTAAGGAAATAACCCCAACCCTTTGGAATATTTTTTCGAAAATTCATTGTAGTTTTGCTATTATTTTCGACATTTTGTTCCAAAATCGAACCACATACCCCTCACCCTTTGGAACATTTTTTCCAAAATCTAGCGAAATACCCCCACCCCTTTGGAATATTTTTTTCGAAAATTCATTGTAGTTTTGCTATTATTTTCGACATTTCGTTCCAAAATCGAACCACATACCCCTCACCCTTTGGAACGTTTTTTCCAAAATCTAACGAAATAACCCCACCCCTTTGGAATGTTTTTGCGAAGATTCATTGTGTTTATGCTATTACTTTCGACATTTTAATCCAAAATCGAACCACATGCCCCCACCCTCCTTTGGAACATTTTTTCCAAAATCTAGCGAAATACCCCCACCTCTTTGGAATAGTTTTTCGAAAACATTATATTTTTGCTATTATTTTCTACATTTTGTTCAAATTACGCCCACGCTCCTTTGGAACATCTTTTCCAAAATCTAGCGGAATACCCCCCCCCCTTTGGAATATTTTTTCGAAAATTCATTGTATTTTTGCTATTATTTTCGACATTTTGTTCCAAAATCGAAACACATACCCCTCTCCCTTTAAAACATTTCTTCCAACATTTAGCGAAATACCCCCACCTCTTTGCATTATTTTTTCGAAAATACTTCATATTTTTGCTATTATTTTCTACATTTTGTTCCAAAATCTAACCTAATACGCCCACCCTCCTTTGGAACATATTTTCCAAAATCTAGCGGAATACCCCCACCCCTTCGGAATATTTTTTGGAAAATTTATTGTATTCTTGCTATTATTTTGGACATTTTGTTCCAAAATCTAGCTTAATTCCCCCACTCTCCTTTGGAACATTTTCTCCAAAATCCAGCGGAACACCCCCACCCATTTGGAATATTTTTTCGAAAATTCATTGTAGTTTTGCTATTATTTTGCGACATTTTGTTCCAAAATCTAGCTTAATTCCCCCATTCTCCTTTGGAACATTTTCTCCAAAATCCAGCGGAACACCCCCACCCATTTGGAATATTTTTTCGAAAATTCATTGTATTTTGGCTGTTATTTTCGACATTTTGTTCCAAAATCGAACCACATAACCCCCACTTTGGAACATTTTTTCCAAAATCTAGCGAAATACCCCCACCCCTTGGGAATATTTTTTCGAAAATACTTCATATTTTTGCTATTATTTTCTACATTTTGTTCCAAAATCTAACCTAATACGCCCACCCTCCTTTGGAACATATTTTCCAAAATCTAGCGGAATACCCCCACCCCTTCGGAATATTTTTTGGAAAATTTATTGTATTCTTGCTATTATTTTGGACATTTTGTTCCAAAATCTAGCTTAATTCCCCCACTCTCCTTTGGAACATTTTCTCCAAAATCCAGCGGAACACCCCCACCCATTTGGAATATTTTTTCGAAAATTCATTGTAGTTTTGCTATTATTTTGCGACATTTTGTTCCAAAATCTAGCTTAATTCCCCCATTCTCCTTTGGAACATTTTCTCCAAAATCCAGCGGAACACCCCCACCCATTTGGAATATTTTTTCGAAAATTCATTGTATTTTGGCTGTTATTTTCGACATTTTGTTCCAAAATCGAACCACATAACCCCCACTTTGGAACATTTTTTCCAAAATCTAGCGAAATACCCCCAACCCTTGGGAATATTTTTTCGAAAATTCTTTATATTTTTGCAAGTATTTTCTACATTTTGTTCCAAAATCTAACCTAATACGCCCACCCTCCTTTGGAACATATTTTCCAAAATCTAACGAAATATCCCCAACCCTTTGGAATATTTTTTAGAAAATACATTGAATTTTGTACATTTTGTTCCAAAATCTAAACTAATACCCCCACCCCTTTGGAATATTTTTTCACAAATTCTTTATATTTTTGCTATTATTTTCTACATTTTGTTCCAAAAGCTAACCTAATACTCCCACCCTCCTTTGGAACATTTCTTCCAACATCTAGCGAAATACCCCCACCTCTTTGCATTATTTTTTCGAAAATACTTCATATTTTTGCTATTATTTTCTACATTTTGTTCCAAAATCTAACCTAATACGCCCACCCTCCTTTGGAACATATTTTCCAAAATCTAGCGGAATACCCCCACCCCTTCGGAATATTTTTTGGAAAATTTATTGTATTCTTGCTATTATTTTCGACATTTTGTTCCAAAATCGAAACACATCCCCCTCTCCCTTTAAAACATTTCTTCCAACATCTAGCGAAATACCCCCACCTCTTTGCATTATTTTTTCGAAAATACTTCATATTTTTGCTATTATTTTCGACATTTTGTTCCAAAATCGAACCACATACCCCCTCCCCCTTTGGAATTTTTTTTCCAAAATCTAGCGAAATACCCCCACCCCTTGGGAATATTTTTTCGAAAATTCTTTATATTTTTGCTATTATTTTCTACATTTTGTTCCAAAATCTAGCTTAATTCCCCCACCCTCCTTTGGAACATTTTTTCCAAAATCTAGCGGAATACCCCCACCCATTTGGAATATTTTTTCGAAAATTCATTGTATTTTTGCTATTATTTTCGACATTTTGTTCCAAAATCGAACCACATACCCCCCACTTTGGAACATTTTTTCCAAAATCTAGCGAAATGCCCCCACCTCTTTGGAATATTTTTTCGAAAACTTTATATTTTTGCTATTATTTTCTACGTTTTGTTCAAATTACGCCCACCCTCCTTTGGAACATCTTTTCCAAAATCTAGCGGAATACCCCCCCACCCCTCCGGAATATTTTTTGAAAAATTGATTGTATTCTTGTTATTATTTTCGACATTTTGTTCCAAAATCGAACCACATAACCCCCACTTTGGAACATTTTTTCCAAAATCTAGCGAAATACCCCCACCCCTTGGGTATATTTTTTCGAAAATTCTTTATATTTTTGCAAGTATTTTCTACATTTTGTTCCAAAATCTAACCTAATACGCCCACCCTCCTTTGGAACATATTTTCCAAAATCTAACGAAATATCCCCAACCCTTTGGAATATTTTTTAGAAAATACATTGAATTTTGTACATTTTGTTCCAAAATCTAAACTAATACCCCCACCCCTTTGGAATATTTTTTCACAAATTCTTTATATTTTTGCTATTATTTTCTACATTTTGTTCCAAAAGCTAACCTAATACTCCCACCCTCCTTTGGAACATTTCTTCCAACATCTAGCGAAATACCCCCACCTCTTTGCATTATTTTTTCGAAAATACTTCATATTTTTGCTATTATTTTCTACATTTTGTTCCAAAATCTAACCTAATACGCCCACCCTCCTTTGGAACATATTTTCCAAAATCTAGCGGAATACCCCCACCCCTTCGGAATATTTTTTGGAAAATTTATTGTATTCTTGCTATTATTTTCGACATTTTGTTCCAAAATCGAAACACATCCCCCTCTCCCTTTAAAACATTTCTTCCAACATCTAGCGAAATACCCCCACCTCTTTGCATTATTTTTTAGAAAATACTTCATATTTTTGCTATTATTTTCGACATTTTGTTCCAAAATCGAACCACATACCCCCTCCCCCTTTGGAATTTTTTTTCCAAAATCTAGCGAAATACCCCCACCCCTTGGGAATATTTTTTCGAAAATTCTTTATATTTTTGCTATTGTTTTCTACATTTTGTTCCAAAATCTAGCTTAATTCCCCCACCCTCCTTTGGAACATTTTTTCCAAAATCTAGCGGAATACCCCCACCCATTTGGAATATTTTTTCGAAAATTCATTGTATTTTTGCTATTATTTTCGACATTTTGTTCCAAAATCGAACCACATACCCCCCACTTTGGAACATTTTTTCCAAAATCTAGCGAAATGCCCCCACCTCTTTGGAATATTTTTTCGAAAACTTTATATTTTTGCTATTATTTTCTACGTTTTGTTCAAATTACGCCCACCCTCCTTTGGAACATCTTTTCCAAAATCTAGCGGAATACCCCCCCACCCCTCCGGAATATTTTTTGAAAAATTGATTGTATTCTTGTTATTATTTTCGACATTTTGTTCCAAAATCGAACCACATACCCCTCACCCTTTGGAACGTTTTTTCCAAAATCTAACGAAATAACCCCACCCCTTTGGAATATTTTTTCGGAAATTCATTGTAGTTTTGCTATTATTTTCTACATTTTGTTCCAAAATCTAGCTTAATTCCCCCACCCTCCTTTGGAACATTTTTTCCAAAATCTAGCGGAATACCCCCACCCATTTGGAATATTTTTTCGAAAATTCATTGTATTTTTGCTATTATTTTCGACATTTTGTTCCAAAATCGAACCACATACCCCCCACTTTGGAACATTTTTTCCAAAATCTAGCGAAATGCCCCCACCTCTTTGGAATATTTTTTCGAAAACTTTATATTTTTGCTATTATTTTCTACGTTTTGTTCAAATTACGCCCACCCACCTTTGGAACATCTTTTCCAAAATCTAGCGGAATACCCCCCCACCCCTCCGGAATATTTTTTGAAAAATTGATTGTATTCTTGTTATTATTTTCGACATTTTGTTCCAAAATCGAACCACATACCCCTCACCCTTTGGAACGTTTTTTCCAAAATCTAACGAAATAACCCCACCCCTTTGGAATATTTTTTCGGAAATTCATTGTAGTTTTGCTATTATTTTCGACATTTTGTTCCAAAATCGAAACACATATCCCTCACCCTTTGGAACGTTTTTTCCAAAATCTAACGAAATAACCCCACCCCTTTGGAATATTTTTTCGAAAATTCTTTGTATTTTTGCAATTATTTTCTACATTCTGTTCCAAAATCTAGCTTAATGCTCCCACCCTCCTTTGGAACATTTTTTCCAAAATCTAGCGGAATACCCCCACCCATTTGGAATATTTTTTCGAAAATTCATTGTATTTTTGCTATTATTTTCGACATTTTGTTCCAAAATCGAGCCACATACCTTCCACTTTGGAACATTTTTTCCAAAATCTAGCGAAATACCCCCACCTCTGGATTATTTTTTCGAAAACGTTATATTTTTGCTATTATTTTCTACATTTTGTTCCAAAATCTAGCTTAATTCCCCCACCCTCCTTTGGAACATTTTTTTCCAAAATCTAGCGGAATACCCCCACCCATTTGGAATATTTTTTCGAAAATTCATTGTATTTTTGCTATTATTTTCTACTTTTTGTTCCAAAATCTAGCTTAATTCCCCCGCCCTCCTTTGGATAATTTTTTCAAAATCTAACGAAATAACCCCACCCCTTTGGAATATTTTTTCGAAAATTCGTTGTGTTTATGCTATTACATTCGACATTTTAATCCAAAATCGAACCACATGCCCCCACCCTCCTTTGGAACATTTTTTCCAAAATCTAGTGGAATACCCAAACCCCTTTGGAATATTTTTTAGAAAATGCATTGAATTTTGTACATTTTGTTCCAAAATTTAAACTAATACCCCCACCCTTTTGGAATATTACTCCAAAAATTCTTTATATTTTTGCTATTATTTTCTACATTTTGTTCCAAAGTCTAACCTGATACCTCCGCCCTCCTTTGAAGCACTTTTTCCAAAATCTATCAGAATACCCCCAACCCTTTAGAACACTTTTTCCAATATCTAGCTTAATGCCCCCACCCCTTGGGAATATTTTTTCGAAAATTCTTTATATTTTTGCTATTATTTTCTACATTTTGTTCCAAAAGCTAACCTACTACTCCCACCCTCCTTTGGAACATTTTCTCCAAAATCTAGCTGAATAACCCCACCCCATTGGTATATTTTTTCGAAAATTCATTGTATTTTTGCTATTATTTTCGACATTTTGTTCCAAAATCGAACCACATACCCCCCACTTTGGAACATTTTTTCCAAAATCTAGCGAAATACCCCTACCCCTTTGGAATATTTTTTCGACAATTCATTGTTTTTGTTATTACTTTCGACATTTTGTTCCAAAATCGAACCACATATCCCTCACCCTTTGGAACGTTTTTTCCAAAATCTAACGAAATACCCCCACCCCTTTAGAATATTTTTTCTAAAATGCATTGTGGTTTTGCTATTATTTTCGACATTCTGTTCCAAAATCGAACCACATCCCCCTCCCCCTTTAAAACGTTTCTTCCAATATCTAGCGAAATACCCCCAACCCTTTGCATTATTTTTTCGAAAATACTTTATATTTTTGCTATTATTTTCTACATTTTGCTCCAAAATCTAACCTGATATCTCCGCCCTCCTTTGAAGCACTTTTTCCAAACTCTATCAGAATACCCCCACCCCTTTGGAACACTTTCCAATATCTAGCTTAATGCCCCCACCCTCCTTTGGAACATTTTTTCCTAAATCTAGCGGAATACCCCCACCCCTTTGGAATATTTTTTCGAAAATTCATTGTATTTTTGCTATTATTTTCCACATTTTGTTCCAAAATCGAACCACATACCCTCTACCCCTTTGGAAAATATTTTCCAAAATCTAGCCGAATACCCCCACCCCTTTCGAATATTTTTTCGGAAATTCATTGTAGTTTGCTATTATTTTCGACATTTTGTTCCAAAATCTAGCTTAATTCCCCCACCCTCCTTTGGAACATTTTCTCCAAAATCTAGCGGAACACCCCCAACCCATTTGGAATATTTTTTCGAAAATTCATTATATTTTTGCTATTATTTTCGACATTTTGTTCCAAAATCGAACCACATACCCCCCACTTTGGAACATTTTTTCCAAAATCTAGCGAAATACCCCTACCCCTTTGGAATATTTTTTCGACAATTCATTGTTTTTGTTATTACTTTCGACATTTTGTTCCAAAATCGAACCACATATCCCTCACCCTTTGGAACGTTTTTTCCAAAATCTAACGAAATAACCCCACCCCTTTGGAATATTTTTTCGAAAATTCTTTGTATTTTTGCAATTATTTTCTACATTTTGTTCCAAAATCTAGCTTAATGCCCCCACCCTCCTTTGGAACATTTTTTCCAAAATCTAGCGATATACTCCCACCCCTCTGGAATATATTTTCGAATTCTTTGAATTTTTGCTATTATTTTCGACATTTTTTTCCAAAATCTAGCCTAATGCCCCCACCCCCCCTTAGAATATTTTTTCCAAAATCTAGCGAAACACTCCCACCCCTCTGGAATATATTTTCGAATTCTTTGAATTTTTGCTATTATTTTCGACATTTTGTTCCAAAATCGAATCACGTACCCCTCCCCCTTTGGAACATTTTTTCCAAAATCTAGCGGAATACCCCCATCCCTTTGGAATATTTTTTCCAAAATCTAGCGAAATACCCCCACCCCTTGGAATATTTTTTCGAAAATTCTTTGTATTTTTGCAATTATTTTCTACATTCTGTTCCAAAATCTAGCTTAATGCTCCCACCCTCCTTTTAAACATTTTTTCCAAAATCTAGCGGAATACCCCCACCCATTTGGAATATTTTTTCGAAAATTCATTGTATTTTTGCTATTATTTTCGACATTTTGTTCCAAAATCGAACCACATACCTTCCACTTTGGAACATTTTTTCCAAAATCTAGCGAAATACCCCCACCTCTGGATTATTTTTTCGAAAACGTTATATTTTTGCTATTATTTTCTACATTTTGTTCCAAAATCTAGCTTAATTCCCCCACCCTCCTTTGGAACATTTTTTTCCAAAATCTAGCGGAATACCCCCACCCATTTGGAATATTTTTTCGAAAATTCATTGTATTTTTGCTATTATTTTCTACTTTTTGTTCCAAAATCTAGCTTAATTCCCCCACCCTCCTTTGGATAATTTTTTCAAAATCTAACGAAATAACCCCACCCCTTTGGAATATTTTCTCGAAAATTCGTTGTGTTTATGCTATTACATTCGACATTTTAATCCAAAATCGAACCACATGCCCCCACCCTCCCTTGGAACATTTTTTCCAAAATCTAGTGGAATACCCAAATCCCTTTGGAATATTTTTTAGAAAATGCATTGAATTTTGTACATTTTGTTCCAAAATTTAAACTAATACCCCCACCCTTTTGGAATATTACTCCAAAAATTCTTTATATTTTTGCTATTATTTTCTACATTTTGTTCCAAAGTCTAACCTGATACCTCCGCCCTCCTTTGAAGCACTTTTTCCAAAATCTATCAGAATACCCCCAACCCTTTAGAACACTTTTTCCAATATCTAGCTTAATGCCCCCACCCCTTGGGAATATTTTTTCGAAAATTCTTTATATTTTTGCTATTATTTTCTACATTTTGTTCCAAAAGCTAACCTACTACTCCCACCCTCCTTTGGAACATTTTCTCCAAAATCTAGCTGAATAACCCCACCCCATTGGTATATTTTTTCGAAAATTCATTGTATTTTTGCTTTTATTTTCGACATTTTGTTCCAAAATCGAAACACATATCCCTCACCCTTTGGAACGTTTTTTCCAAAATCTAACGAAATAACACCATCCCTTTGGAATATTTTTTTGAAAATTCATTGTAGTTTTGCTATTATTTTCGACTTTTTGTTCCAAAATCGAAAAACATACACCTCACCTTTTGGAACGTTTTTTCCAAAATCTAATGAAATAACCCCACCCCTTTGGAATTTGTTTTCGAAAATTCATTGTATTTATGCTATTACTTTCGACATTTTGTTCCAAAATCGAACCACATGCCCCCACCCTCCTTTGGAACATTTTTTCCAAAATCTAGCGAAATACCCCCACCTGTTTGGAATATTTTTTCGAAAACATTATATTTTTGCTATTATTTTCTACATTTTGTTCAAATTACGCCCACGCTCCTTTGGAACATCTTTTCCAAAATCTAGCGGAATACCCCCCCCCTTTGGAATATTTTTTCGAAAATTCATTGTATTTTTGCTATTATTTTCGACATTTTGTTCCAAAATCGAAACACATCCCCCTCTCCCTTTAAAACATTTCTTCCGACATCTAGCGAAATACCCCCACCTCTTTGCATTATTTTTTCGAAAATACTTCATATTTTTGCTATTATTTTCTACATTTTGTTCCAAAATCTAACCTAATACGCCCACCCTCCTTTGGAACATATTTTCCAAAATCTAGCGGAATACCCCCACCCCTTCGGAATATTTTTTGGAAAATTTATTGTATTCTTGCTATTATTTTCGACATTTTGTTCCAAAATCGAACCACATACCCCCTCCCACTTTGGAACATTTTTTCCAAAATCTAGCGAAATACCCCCACCCCTTTGGAATATTTTTTCGAAAATTCATTGTATTTTTGCTATTATTTTCGACATTTTGTTCCAAAATCGACACACATATCCCTCACCCTTTGGAACATATTTTCCAAAATCTAACGAAATAACTCCACCCCTTTGGAATATTTTTTCGAAAATTCGTTGTGTTTATGCTATTACATTCGACATTTTAATCCAAAATCGAACCACATGCCCCCACCCTCCTTTGGAACATTTTTTCCAAAATCTAGTGGAATACCCAAACCCCTTTGGAATATTTTTTAGAAAATGCATTGAATTTTGTACATTTTGTTCCAAAATTTAAACTAATACCCCCACCCTTTTGGAATATTACTCCAAAAATTCTTTATATTTTTGCTATTATTTTCTACATTTTGTTCCAAAGTCTAACCTGATACCTCCGCCCTCCTTTGAAGCACTTTTTCCAAAATCTATCAGAATACCCCCAACCCTTTAGAACACTTTTTCCAATATCTAGCTTAATGCCCCCACCCCTTGGGAATATTTTTTCGAAAATTCTTTATATTTTTGCTATTATTTTCTACATTTTGTTCCAAAAGCTAACCTACTACTCCCACCCTCCTTTGGAACATTTTCTCCAAAATCTAGCTGAATAACCCCACCCCATTGGTATATTTTTTCGAAAATTCATTGTATTTTTGCTATTATTTTCGACATTTTGTTCCAAAATCGAAACACATATCCCTCACCCTTTGGAACGTTTTTTCCAAAATCTAACGAAATAACACCATCCCTTTGGAATATTTTTTTGAAAATTCATTGTAGTTTTGCTATTATTTTCGACTTTTTGTTCCAAAATCGAAAAACATACCCCTCACCTTTTGGAACGTTTTTTCCAAAATCTAAGGAAATAACCCCACCCCTTTGGAATTTGTTTTCGAAAATTCATTGTATTTATGCTATTACTTTCGACATTTTGTTCCAAAATCGAACCACATGCCCCCACCCTCCTTTGGAACATTTTTTCCAAAATCTAACGAAATAACCCCAACCCTTTGGAATATTTTTTCGAAAATTCATTGTAGTTTTGCTATTATTTTCGACATTTTGTTCCAAAATCGAACCACATACCCCTCACCCTTTGGAACGTTTTTTCCAAAATCTAACGAAATAACCCCACCCCTTTGGAATGTTTTTGCGAAGATTCATTGTGTTTATGCTATTACTTTCGACATTTTAATCCAAAATCGAACCACATGCCCCCACCCTCCTTTGGAACATTTTTTCCAAAATCTAGCGAAATACCCCCACCTCTTTGGAATATTTTTTCGAAAATTCATTGTATTTTTGCTATTATTTTCGACATTTTGTTCCAAAATCGAAACACATCCCCCTCTCCCTTTAAAACATTTCTTCCAATATCTAGCGAAATACCCCCACCTCTTTGCATTATTTTTTCGAAAATACTTCATATTTTTGCTATTATTTTCTACATTTTGTTCCAAAATCTAACCTAATACGCCCACCCTCCTTTGGAACATATTTTCCAAAATCTAGCGGAATACCCCCACCCCTTCGGAATATTTTTTGGAAAATTTATTGTATTCTTGCTATTATTTTCTACATTTTGTTCAAATTACGCCCACGCTCCTTTGGAACATCTTTTCCAAAATCTAGCGGAATACCCCCCCCCTTTGGAATATTTTTTCGAAAATTCATTGTATTTTTGCTATTATTTTCGACATTTTGTTCCAAAATCGAAACACATCCCCCTCTCCCTTTAAAACATTTCTTCCAATATCTAGCGAAATACCCCCACCTCTTTGCATTATTTTTTCGAAAATACTTCATATTTTTGCTATTATTTTCTACATTTTGTTCCAAAATCTAACCTAATACGCCCACCCTCCTTTGGAACATATTTTCCAAAATCTAGCGGAATACCCCCACCCCTTCGGAATATTTTTTGGAAAATTTATTGTATTCTTGCTATTATTTTCGACATTTTGTTCCAAAATCGAACCACATACCCCCTCCCACTTTGGAACATTTTTTCCAAAATCTAGCGAAATACCCCCACCCCTTTGGAATATTTTTTCGAAAATTCATTGTATTTTTGCTATTATTTTCGACATTTTGTTCCAAAATCGACACACATATCCCTCACCCTTTGGAACATATTTTCCAAAATCTAACGAAATATCCCCAACCCTTTGGAATATTTTTTCGAAAATTCATTGTAGTTTTGCTATTATTTTGGACATTTTGTTCCAAAATCTAGCTTAATTCCCCCACTCTCCTTTGGAACATTTTCTCCAAAATCCAGCGGAACACCCCCACCCATTTGGAATATTTTTTCGAAAATTCATTGTAGTTTTGCTATTATTTTGCGACATTTTGTTCCAAAATCTAGCTTAATTCCCCCATTCTCCTTTGGAACATTTTCTCCAAAATCCAGCGGAACACCCCCACCCATTTGGAATATTTTTTCGAAAATTCATTGTATTTTGGCTGTTATTTTCGACATTTTGTTCCAAAATCGAACCACATACCCCCCACTTTGGAACATTTTTTCCAAAATCTAGCGAAATACCCCCACCCCTTGGGAATATTTTTTCGAAAATTCTTTATATTTTTGCAAGTATTTTCTACATTTTGTTCCAAAATCTAACCTAATACGCCCACCCTCCTTTGGAACATATTCTCCAAAATCTAACGAAATATCCCCAACCCTTTGGAATATTTTTTAGAAAATACATTGAATTTTGTACATTTTGTTCCAAAATCTAAACTAATACTCCCACCCTCCTTTGGAACATTTCTTCCAACATCTAGCCAAATACCCCCACCTCTTTGCATTATTTTTTCGAAAATACTTCATATTTTTGCTATTATTTTCTACATTTTGTTCCAAAATCTAACCTAATACGCCCACCCTCCTTTGGAACATATTTTCCAAAATCTAGCGGAAT
Source organism: Agrilus biguttatus (assembly GCA_963921985.1). Taxonomy (NCBI): domain Eukaryota; kingdom Metazoa; phylum Arthropoda; class Insecta; order Coleoptera; family Buprestidae; genus Agrilus; species Agrilus biguttatus. Next base: position 12,054,277 of record OY998127.1, on the reverse strand, counting down.
ACCCCCACCCCTTCGGAATATTTTTTGGAAAATTTATTGTATTCTTGCTATTATTTTCGACATTTTGTTCCAAAATCGAAACACATCCCCCTCTCCCTTTAAAACATTTCTTCCAACATCTAGCGAAATACCCCCACCTCTTTGCATTATTTTTTCGAAAATACTTCATATTTTTGCTATTATTTTCGACATTTTGTTCCAAAATCGAACCACATACCCCCTCCCCCTTTGGAATTTTTTTCCAAAATCTAGCGAAATACCCCCACCCCTTGGGAATATTTTTTCGAAAATTCTTTATATTTTTGCTATTATTTTCTACATTTTGTTCCAAAATCTAACCTAATACGCCCACCCTCCTTTGGAACATTTTTTCCAAAATCTAGTGGAATACCCAAACCCCTTTGGAATATTTTTTAGAAAATGCATTGAATTTTGTACATTTTGTTCCAAAATTTAAACTAATACCCCCACCCCTTTGGAATATTATTCCAAAAATTCTTTATATTTTTGCTATTATTTTCTACATTTTGTTCCAAAGTCTAACCTGATACCTCCGCCCTCCTTTGAAGCACTTTTTCCAAAATCTATCAGAATACCCCCAACCCTTTAGAACACTTTTTCCAATATCTAGCTTAATGCCCCCACCCATTGGGAATATTTTTTCGAAAATTCTTTATATTTTTGCTATTATTTTCTACATTTTGTTCCAAAAGCTAACCTAATACTCCCACCCTCCTTTGGAACATTTTCTCCAAAATCTAGCGGAATAACCCCACCCCATTGGTATATTTTTTCGAAAATTCATTGTATTTTTGCTATTATTTTCGACATTTTGTTCCAAAATCGAAACACATATCCCTCACCCTTTGGAACGTTTTTTCCAAAATCTAACGAAATAACACCATCCCTTTGGAATATTTTTTCGAAAATTCATTGTAGTTTTGCTATTATTTTCGACTTTTTGTTCCAAAATCGAAAAACATACCCCTCACCTTTTGGAACGTTTTTTCCAAAATCTAAGGAAATAACCCCACCCCTTTGGAATTTTTTTTCGAAAATTCATTGTATTTATGCTATTACATTCGACATTTTGTTCCAAAATCGAACCACATGCCCCCACCCTCCTTTGGAACATTTTTTCCAAAATCTAACGAAATAACCCCAACCCTTTGGAATATTTTTTCGAAAATTCATTGTAGTTTTGCTATTATTTTCGACATTTTGTTCCAAAATCGAACCACATACCCCTCACCCTTTGGAACGTTTTTTCCAAAATCTAACGAAATAACCCCACCCCTTTGGAATGTTTTTGCGAAGATTCATTGTGTTTATGCTATTACTTTCGACATTTTAATCCAAAATCGAACCACATGCCCCCACCCTACTTTGGAACATTTTTTCCAAAATCTAGCGAAATACCCCCACCTCTTTGGAATATTTTTTCGAAAACATTATATTTTTGCTATTATTTTCTACATTTTGTTCAAATTACGCCCACGCTCCTTTGGAACAACTTTTCCAAAATCTAGCGGAATACCCCCCCCCCTTTGGAATATTTTTTCGAAAATTCATTGTATTTTTGCTATTATTTTCGACATTTTGTTCCAAAATCGAAACACATCCCCCTCTCCCTTTAAAACATTTCTTCCAACATCTAGCGAAATACCCCCACCTCTTTGCATTATTTTTTCGAAAATACTTCATATTTTTGCTATTATTTTCTACATTTTGTTCCAAAATCTAACCTAATACGCCCACCCTCCTTTGGAACATATTTTCCAAAATCTAGCGGAATACCCCCACCCCTTCGGAATATTTTTTGGAAAATTTATTGTATTCTTGCTATTATTTTCGACATTTTGTTCCAAAATCGAACCACATACCCCCCACTTTGGAACATTTTTCCAAAATCTAGCGAAATACCCCCACCCCTTTGGAATATTTTTTCGAAAATTCTTTATATTTTTGCTATTATTTTCTACATTTTGTTCAAATTACGCCCACCCTCCTTTGGAACATCTTTTCCAAAATCTAGCGAAATACCCCCACCCCTTTGCATTATTTTTTCGAAAATACTTTATATTTTTGCTATTATTTTCTACATTTTGTTCCAAAATCTAACCTAATACGCCCACCCTCCTTTGGAACATATTTTCCAAAATCTAGCGGAATACCCCCACCCCTTCGGAATATTTTTTGGAAAATTTATTGTATTCTTGCTATTATTTTCGACATTTTGTTCCAAAATCGAACCACATACCCCCCACTTTGAAACATTTTTCCAAAATCTAGCGAAATACCCCTAACCATTGGGAATATTTTTTCGAAAATTCTTTATATTTTTGCTATTATTTTCTACATTTTGTTCAAATTACGCCCACCCTCCTTTGGAACATCTTTTCCAAAATCTGGCGAAATACCCCCACCCCTTTGCATTATTTTTTCGAAAATTCATTGTATTTTTGCTATTATTTTCGACATTTTGTTCCAAAATCGAAACATATCCCTCACCCTTTGGAACATCTTTTCCAAAATCTAACGAAATAACACCATCCCTTTGGAATATTTTTTCGAAAATTCATTGTAGTTTTGCTATTATTTTCGACATTTTGTTCCAAAATCGAAAAACATACCTCTCACCTTTTGGAACGTTTTTTACCAAAATCTAACGAAATAACCCCACCCCTTTGGAAAATTTTTTCGACAATTCATTGTATTTATGCTATTACTTTCGACATTTTGTTCCAAAATCGAACCACATGCCCCCACCCTTTTTTGGAACATTTTTTCCAAAATCTAACGAAATAACCCCAACCCTTTGGAATATTTTTTCGAAAATTCATTGTAGTTTTGCTATTATTTTCGACATTTTGTTCCAAAATCGAACCACATACCCCTCACCCTTTGGAACGTTTTTTCCAAAATCTAACGAAATAACCCCACCCCTTTGGAATATTTTTTCCAAAACGTTATATTTTTGCTATTATGTTATACATTTTGTTCCAAAATCTAGCTTAATTCCCCCACCCTCCTTTGGAACGTTTTTTCCAAAATCTGGCGGAATACCCCCACCCATTTGGAATATTTTTTCGAAAATTCATTGTATTTTTGCTATTATTTTCGACATTTTGTTCCAAAATCGAACCACATACCCCCCACTTTGGAACATTTTTTCCAAAATCTAGCGAAATACCCCCACCTCTGGAATATTTTTTCCAAAACGTTATATTTTTGCTATTATCTTCTATATTTTGTTCCAAAATCTAGCTTAATTCCCCCACCCTCCTTTGGAACATTTTTTCCAAAATCTGGCGGAATACCCCCACCCATTTGGAATATTTTTTCGAAAATTCATTGTATTTTTGCTATTATTTTCTACATTTTGCTCCAAACGCTAACCTAATCCTCCCACCCTCCTTTGGAACATTTTTTCCAAAATCTAGCGGAATAACCCCACCCCTTTGGAATATTTTTTCGAAAATTCATTGTATTTTTGCTATTATTTTCGACATTTTGTTCCAAAATCTAACCTGATACCTCCGCCCTCCTTTGAAGCACTTTTTAAAAAACCAATCAGAATACCCCCACCCCTTTGGAACACTTTTTCCAATATCTAGCTTAATGCCCCCACCCTCCTTTGGAACATTTTTTCCAAAATCTAAACTAATACCCATACCCCTTTGGAATATTTTTTCGAAAATTCATTGTATTTTTGCTATTATTTTCTACATTTTGCTCCAAACGCTAAGCTAATCCTCCCACCCTCCTTTGGAACATTTTTTCCAAAATCTAGCGGAATAACCCCACCCCTTTGGAATATTTTTTCGAAAATTCATTGTATTTTTGCTATTATTTTCGACATTTTGTTCCAAAATCTAACCTGATACCTCCGCCCTCCTTTGAAGCACTTTTTACAAAATCTATCAGAATACCCCCACCTCTTTGGAACACTTTTTCCAATATCTAGCTTAATGCCCCCACCCTCCTTTGGAACATTTTTTCCAAAATCTAAACTAATACCCATACCCCTTTGGAATATTTTTTCGAAAATTCATTGTATTTTTGCTATTACTTTCGACATTTTGTTCCAAAATCGAACCACATGCCCCCACCCTCCTTTGGAACATTTTTTCCAAAACGTTATATTTTTACTATTATTTTCTACATTTTGTTCCAAAATCTAGCTTAATTCCCCCACCCTCCTTTGGAACGTTTTTTCCAAAATCTGGCGGAATACCCCCACCCATTTGGAATATTTTTTTGAAAATTCATTGTATTTTTGCTATTATTTTCGACATTTTGTTCCAAAATCGAACCACATACCCCCCACTTTGGAACATTTTTTCCAAAATCTAGCGAAATACCCCCACCTCTGGAATATTTTTTCCAAAACGTTATATTTTTGCTATTATCTTCTATATTTTGTTCCAAAATCTAGCTTAATTCCCCCACCCTCCTTTGGAACATTTTTTCCAAAATCTGGCGGAATACCCCACCCATTTGGAATATTTTTTCGAAAATTCATTGTATTTTTGCTATTATTTTCTACATTTTGCTCCAAACGCTAACCTAATCCTCCCACCCTCCTTTGGAACATTTTTTCCAAAATCTAGCGGAATAACCCCACCCCTTTGGAATATTTTTTCGAAAATTCATTGTATTTTTGCTATTATTTTCGACATTTTGTTCCAAAATCTAACCTGATACCTCCGCCCTCCTTTGAAGTACTTTTTCCAAAATCTATCAGAATACCCCCACCCCTTTGGAACACTTTTTCCAATATCTAGCTTAATGCCCCCACCCTCCTTTGGAACATTTTTTCCAAAATCTAAACTAATACCCATACCCCTTTGGAATATTTTTTCGAAAATTCATTGTATTTTTGCTATTACTTTCGACATTTTGTTCCAAAATCGAACCACATGCCCCCACCCTCCTTTGGAACTTTTTTTCCAAAATCTAGCGAAATACCCCCACCCCTTGGGAATATTTTTTCGAAAATTCTTTATATTTTTGCTATTATTTTCTACATTTTGTTCCAAAATCTAACCTAATACGCCCACCCTCCATTGGAACATATTTTCCAAAATCTAGCGGAATACCCCCACCCCTTCGGAATATTTTTTGGACAATTTATTGTATTCTTGCTATTATTTTCGACATTTTGTTCCAAAATCGAACCACATATCCCTCACCCTTTGGAACGTTTTTTCCAAAATCTAACGAAATAACCCCACTCCTTTGGAATATTTTTTCGAAAATTCATTGTAGTTTTGCTATTATTTTGGACATTTTGTTCCAAAATCTAGCTTAATTCCCCCACTCTCCTTTGGAACATTTTCTCCAAAATCCAGCGGAACACCCCCACCCATTTGGAATATTTTTTCGAAAATTCATTGTAGTTTTGCTATTATTTTGCGACATTTTGTTCCAAAATCTAGCTTAATTCCCCCATTCTCCTTTGGAACATTTTCTCCAAAATCCAGCGGAACACCCCCACCCATTTGGAATATTTTTTCGAAAATTCATTGTATTTTGGCTATTATTTTCGACATTTTGTTCCAAAATCGAACCACATACCCCCCACTTTGGAACATTTTTTCCAAAATCTAGCGAAATACCCCCACCTCCTTGGAATATTTTTTCGAAAACGTTATATTTTTGCTATTATTTTCTACATTTTGTCCCAAAATCTAGCTTAATTCCCCCACCCTCCTTTGGAACATTTTTTCCAAAATCTAACGAAATAACCCCACCCCTTTGGAATATTTTTTCGAAAATTCATTGTAGTTTTGCTATTATTTTCTACATTTTGTTTCAAAATCTAGCTTAATTCCGGCACCCTCCATTGGAACATTTTTTCCAAAATCTAACGAAATGACCCCAACCCTTTGGAATATTTTTTCGAAAATTCATTGTAGTTTTGCTATTATTTTCGACATTTTGTTCCAAAATCGAACTACATACCCCTCACCCTTTGGAACGTTTTTTCCAAAATCTAACGAAATAACCCCACCCCTTTGGAATATTTTTTCGAAAATTCATTGTGTTTATGCTATTACTTTCGACATTTCAATCCAAAATCGAACCACATGCCCCCACCCTCCTTTGGAACATTTTTTCCAAAATCTAGTGGAATACCCAAACCCCTTTGGAATATTTTTTAGAAAATACATTGAATTTTGTACATTTTGTTCCAAAATCTAAACAAATACCCCCACCCCTTTGGAATATTTTTTCAAAGATTCTTTATATTTTTGCTATTATTTTCTACATTTTGTTCCAAAATATAACCTGATACCTCCGCCCTCCTTTGAAGCACTTTTTCCAAAATCTATCAGAATACCCCCACCCCTTTGGAACACTTTTTCCAATATCTAGCTTAATGCCCCCACCCTCCTTTGGAACATTTTTTCCAAAATCTAGCGAAATACCCCCACCTCTTTGGAATATTTATTCGAAAACTTTATATTTTTGCTATTATTTTCTACATTTTGTTCAAATTACGCCCACGCTCCTTTGGAACATCTTTTCCAAAATCTAGCGAAATACCCCCACCCCTTGGGAATATTTTTTCGAAAATTCTTTATATTTTTGCTATTATTTTCTACATTTTGTTTCAAAATCTAACCTGATACCTCCGCCCTCCTTTGAAGCACTTTTTCCAAAATCTTGCGGAATAACCCCACCCCTTTGGAATATTTTTTCGAAAATTCATTGTATTTTTGCTATTATTTTCGACATTTTGTTCCAAAATCGAAACATATCCCTCACCCTTTGGAACATTTTTTCCAAAATCTAACAAAATAACACCATCCCTTTGGAATATTTTTTCGAAAATTCATTGTAGTTTTGCTATTATTTTCGACATTTTGTTCCAAAATCGAAAAACATACCCCTCACCTTTTGGAACGTCTTTCCAAAATCTAACGAAATAACCCCACCCCTTTGGAAAATTTTTTCGACAATTCATTGTATTTATGCTATTACTGTCGACATTTTGTTCCAAAATGGAACCACATGCCCCCACCCTCCTTTGGAACATTTTTTCCAAAATCTAACGAAATAACCCCAACCCTTTGGAATATTTTTGCGAAAATTCATTGTGTTTATGCTATTACTTTCGACATTTTAATCCAAAATCGAACCACATGCCCCCACCCTCCTTTGGAATATTTTTTCCAAAATCTAGCGAAATACCCCCACCTCTTTGGAATATTTTCTCGAAAACTTTATATTTTTGCTATTATTTTCTACATTTTGTTCAAATTACGCCCACGCTCGTTTGGAACATCTTTTCCAAAATCTAGCTTAATGCCCCCACCCCTTTGGAATATTTTTTCGAAAATTCATTGTATTTTTGCTATTATTTTCGACATTTTGTTCCAAAATCGAAACATATCCCTCACCCTTTGGAACACCTTTTCCAAAATCTAACGAAATAACACCATCCCTTTGGAATATTTTTTCGAAAATTCATTGTAGTTTTGCTATTATTTTCGACATTTTGTTCCAAAATCGAAAAACATACCCCTCACCTTTTGGAACGTTTTTTCCAAAATCTAACGAAATAACCCCACCCCTTTGGAAAATTTTTTCGACAATTCATTGTATTTATGCTATTACTTTCGACATTTTGTTCCAAAATCGAACCACATGCCCCCACCCTTTTTTGGAACATTTTTTCCAAAATCTAACGAAATAACCCCAACCCTTTGGAATATTTTTTCGAAAATTCATTGTAGTTTTGCTATTATTTTCGACATTTTGTTCAAATTACGCCCACGCTCCTTTGGAACATCTTTTCCAAAATCTAGCGGAATACCCCCCCCCCTTTGGAATATTTTTTCGAAAATTCATTGTATTTTTGCTATTATTTTCGACATTTTGTTCCAAAACCTAGCTTAATTCCCCCACCCTCCTTTGGAACATTTTCTCCAAAATCTAGCGGAACAACCCCACCCATTTGGAATATTTTTTCGAAAATTCATTGTATTTTTGCTATTATTTTCGACATTTTGTTCCAAAATCGAACCACATACCCCCCACTTTGGAACATTTTTTCCAAAATCTAGCGAAATACCCCCACCTCTGGAATATTTTTTCCAAAACGTTATATTTTTGCTATTATCTTCTACATTTTGTTCCAAAATCTAGCTTAATTCCCCCACCCTCCTTTGGAACGTTTTTTCCAAAATCTGGCGGAATACCCCCACCCATTTGGAATATTTTTTCGAAAATTCATTGTATTTTTGCTATTATTTTCTAGATTTTGCTCCAAACGCTAACCTAATCCTCCCACCCTCCTTTGGAACATTTTTTCCAAAATCTAGCGGAATAACCCCACCCCTTTGGAATATTTTTTCGAAAATTCATTGTATTTTTGCTATTATTTTCGACATTTTGTTCCAAAATCTAACCTGATACCTCCGCCCTCCTTTGAAGCACTTTTTAAAAAACCAATCAGAATACCCCCACCCCTTTGGAACACTTTTTCCAATATCTAGCTTAATGCCCCCACCCTCCTTTGGAACATTTTTTCCAAAATCTAAACTAATACCCATACCCCTTTGGAATATTTTTTCGAAAATTCATTGTATTTTTGCTATTATTTTCTACATTTTGCTCCAAACGCTAACCTAATCCTCCCACCCTCCTTTGGAACATTTTTTCCAAAATCTAGCGGAATAACCCCACCCCTTTGGAATATTTTTTCGAAAATTCATTGTATTTTTGCTATTATTTTCGACATTTTGTTCCAAAATCTAACCTGATACCTCCGCCCTCCTTTGAAGCACTTTTTACAAAATCTATCGGAATACCCCCACCCCTTTGGAACACTTTTTCCAATATCTAGCTTAATGGCCCCACCCTCCTTTGGAACATTTTTTCCAAAATCTAAACTAATACCCATACCCCTTTGGAATATTTTTTCGAAAATTCATTGTATTTTTGCTATTACTTTCGACATTTTGTTCCAAAATCGAACCACATGCCCCCACCCTCCTTTGGAACATTTTTTCCAAAACGATATATTTTTACTATTATTTTCTACATTTTGTTCCAAAATCTAGCTTAATTCCCCCACCCTCCTTTGGAACGTTTTTTCCAAAATCTGGCGGAATACCCCCACCCATTTGGAATATTTTTTCGAAAATTCATTGTATTTTTGCTATTATTTTCGACATTTTGTTCCAAAATCGAACCACATACCCCCCACTTTGGAACATTTTTTCCAAAATCTAGCGAAATACCCCCACCTCTGGAATATTTTTTCCAAAACGTTATATTTTTGCTATTATCTTCTATATTTTGTTCCAAAATCTAGCTTAATTCCCCCACCCTCCTTTGGAACATTTTTTCCAAAATCTGGCGGAATACCCAACCCATTTGGAATATTTTTTCGAAAATTCATTGTATTTTTGCTATTATTTTCTACATTTTGCTCCAAACGCTAACCTAATCTTCCCACCCTCCTTTGGAACATTTTTTCCAAAATCTAGCGGAATAACCCCACCCCTTTGGAATATTTTTTCGAAAATTCATTGTATTTTTGCTATTATTTTCGACATTTTGTTCCAAAATCTAACCTGATACCTCCGCCCTCCTTTGAAGCACTTTTTCCAAAATCTATCAGAATACCCCCACCCCTTTGGAACACTTTTTCCAATATCTAGCTTAATGCCCCCACCCTCCTTTGGAACATTTTTTCCAAAATCTAAACTAATACGCCCACCCTCCATTGGAACATATTTTCCAAAATCTAGCGGAATACCCCCACCCCTTCGGAATATTTTTTGGACAATTTATTGTATTCTTGCTATTATTTTCGACATTTTGTTCCAAAATCGAACCACATATCCCTCACCCTTTGGAACGTTTTTTCCAAAATCTAACGAAATAACCCCACTCCTTTGGAATATTTTTTCGAAAATTCATTGTAGTTTTGCTATTATTTTGGACATTTTGTTCCAAAATCTAGCTTAATTCCCCCACTCTCCTTTGGAACATTTTCTCCAAAATCCAGCGGACACCCCCACCCATTTGGAATATTTTTTCGAAAATTCATTGTAGTTTTGCTATTATTTTGCGACATTTTGTTCCAAAATCTAGCTTAATTCCCCCATTCTCCTTTGGAACATTTTCTCCAAAATCCAGCGGAACACCCCCACCCATTTGGAATATTTTTTCGAAAATTCATTGTATTTTGGCTATTATTTTCGACATTTTGTTCCAAAATCGAACCACATACCCCCCACTTTGGAACATTTTTTCCAAAATCTAGCGAAATACCCCCACCTCCTTGGAATATATTTTCGAAAACGTTATATTTTTGCTATTATTTTCTACATTTTGTCCCAAAATCTAGCTTAATTCCCCCACCCTCCTTTGGAACATTTTTTCCAAAATCTAACGAAATAACCCCACCCCTTTGGAATACTTTTTCGAAAATTCATTGTATTTTTGCTATTATTTTCGACATTTTGTTCCAAAATCGAAACACATATCCCTCACGCTTTGGAACGTTTTTTCCAAAATCTGACGAAATAACACCATCCTTCGGAATATTTTTTCGAAAATTCATTGTAGTTTTGCTATTATTTTCGACATTTTGTTCCAAAATTGAACCACATACCCCTCACCTTTTGGAACGTTTTTTCCAAAATCTAACGAAATAACCCCAACCCTTTGGAATATTTTTTCGAAAATTCATTGTAGTTTTGCTATTATTTTCGACATTTTGTTCCAAAATCGAACCACATACCCCTCACCCTTTGGAACGTTTTTTCCAAAATCTAACGATATAACCCCACCCCTTTGGAATAGTTTTTCGAAAATTCATTGTGTTTATGCTATTACTTTCGACATTTTAATCCAAAATCGAACCACATGCCCCCACTCTCCTTGGGAACATTCTTTCCAAAATCTAGCGGAATAACCCCGCCCCTTTGGAATATTTTTTCGAAAATTCATTGTTCTTGCTATTATTTTCGACATTTTGTTCCAAAATCGAACCACATACCCCATCCCCCTTTGAATCGCTTTTTCCAAAATCTAGCGAAATACTCCCACCCCCCTTTGGAATATTTTTTCGAAAATTCATTGTTTTTGCTATTATTTTCGACATTTTGTTCCAAAATCTAGCCTAATGCTCCCACCACCCTTTAGAACATTTTTTCCAAAATCTAGCGAGATACTCTCACCCCTCTGAAATATATTTTCGAATTCTTTGAATTTTTGCTATTATTTTCGACATTTTGTTCCAAAATCTAGCCTAATGCGCCCACCCTCCTTTAGAACATTTTTTCCAAAATCTAGCGGAATACCCCCACCTCTATGGAATATTTTTTCGAAAATTCATTGTATTTTTGCTATTATTTTCGACATTTTGTTCCAAAATCGAACCATATACGCTTAACTTTGGAACATTTTTTCCAAAATCTAGCGAAATACCCCCACCTCTTTGAAATATTTTTTCGAAAACTTTATATTTTTGCTATTATTTTCTACGTTTTGTTCAAATTACGCCCACCCTCGTTTGGAAGATCTTTTCCAAAATCTAGCGGAGTACCCCCACCCCCTTGGAATATTTTTTCGAAAATTCATTGTATTTTTGCTATTATTTTCGACATTTTATTCCAAAATCGAACCACATGCCCCCACCCTCCTTTGGAACACTTTTTCCAAAATCTAACGACATAACCCCAACCCTTTGGAATATTTTTTCGAAAATTCTTTATATTTTTGCAAGTATTTTCTACATTTTGTTCCAAGATCTAACCTAATACGCCCACCCTCCTTTGGAACATATTTTCCAAAATCTAGCGGCATAACCCCACCCCTTTGGAATATTTTTTCGAAAATTCATTGTATTTTTGCTATTATTTTCGACATTTTGTTCCAAAATCGAACCACATATCCCTCACCCTTTGGAACGTTATTCCAAAATCTAACGAAATAACCCCACCCCTTTGGAATATTTTTTCGAAAATTCATTGTAGTTTTGCTATTATTTTGGACATTTTGTTCCAAAATCTAGCTTAATTCCCCCACTCTCCTTTGGAACATTTTCTCCAAAATCCAGCGGACACCCCCACCCATTTGGAATATTTTTTCGAAAATTCATTGTAGTTTTGCTATTATTTTGCGACATTTTGTTCCAAAATCTAGCTTAATTCCCCCATTCTCCTTTGGAACATTTTCTCCAAAATCCAGCGGAACACCCCCACCCATTTGGAATATTTTTTCGAAAATTCATTGTATTTTGGCTATTATTTTCGACATTTTGTTCCAAAATCGAACCACATACCCCCCACTTTGGAACATTTTTTCCAAAATCTAGCGAAATACCCCCACCTCCTTGGAATATATTTTCGAAAACGTTATATTTTTGCTATTATTTTCTACATTTTGTCCCAAAATCTAGCTTAATTCCCCCACCCTCCTTTGGAACATTTTTTCCAAAATCTAACGAAATAACCCCACCCCTTTGGAATACTTTTTCGAAAATTCATTGTATTTTTGCTATTATTTTCGACATTTTGTTCCAAAATCGAAACACATATCCCTCACGCTTTGGAACGTTTTTTCCAAAATCTGACGAAATAACACCATCCTTCGGAACATTTTTTCGAAAATTCATTGTAGTTTTGCTATTATTTTCGACATTTTGTTCCAAAATTGAACCACATACCCCTCACCTTTTGGAACGTTTTTTCCAAAATCTAACGAAATAACCCCAACCCTTTGGAATATTTTTTCGAAAATTCATTGTAGTTTTGCTATTATTTTCGACATTTTGTTCCAAAATCGAACCACATACCCCTCACCCTTTGGAACGTTTTTTCCAAAATCTAACGAAATAACCCCACCCCTTTGGAATAGTTTTTCGAAAATTCATTGTGTTTATGCTATTACTTTCGACATTTTAATCCAAAATCGAACCACATGCCCCCACTCTCCTTGGGAACATTCTTTCCAAAATCTAGCGGAATAACCCCGCCCCTTTGGAATATTTTTTCGAAAATTCATTGTTCTTGCTATTATTTTCGACATTTTGTTCCAAAATCGAACCACATACCCCATCCCCCTTTGAATCGCTTTTTCCAAAATCTAGCGAAATACTCCCACCCCCCTTTGGAATATTTTTTCGAAAATTCATTGTTTTTGCTATTATTTTCGACATTTTGTTCCAAAATCTAGCCTAATGCTCCCACCACCCTTTAGAACATTTTTTCCAAAATCTAGCGAGATACTCCCACCCCTCTGAAATATATTTTCGAATTCTTTGAATTTTTGCTATTATTTTCGACATTTTGTTCCAAAATCTAGCCTAATGCGCCCACCCTCCTTTAGAACATTTTTTCCAAAATCTAGCGGAATACCCCCACCTCTATGGAATATTTTTTCGAAAATTCATTGTATTTTTGCTATTATTTTCGACATTTTGTTCCAAAATCGAACCATATACGCCTCACTTTGGAACATTTTTTCCAAAATCTAGCGAAATACCCCCACCTCTTTGAAATATTTTTTCGAAAACTTTATATTTTTGCTATTATTTTCTACGTTTTGTTCAAATTACGCCCACCCTCGTTTGGAACATCTTTTCCAAAATCTAGCGGAGTACCCCCACCCCTTTGGAATATTTTTTCGAAAATTCATTGTATTTTTGCTATTATTTTCGACATTTTATTCCAAAATCGAACCACATGCCCCCACCCTCCTTTGGAACACTTTTTCCAAAATCTAACGAAATAACCCCAACCCTTTGGAATATTTTTTCGAAAATTCTTTATATTTTTGCAAGTATTTTCTACATTTTGTTCCAAGATCTAACCTAATACGCCCACCCTCCTTTGGAACATATTTTCCAAAATCTAGCGGCATAACCCCACCCCTTTGGAATATTTTTTCGAAAATTCATTGTATTTTTGCTATTATTTTCGACATTTTGTTCCAAAATCGAACCACATATCCCTCACCCTTTGGAACGTTATTCCAAAATCTAACGAAATAACCCCACCCCTTTGGAATATTTTTTCGAAAATTCATTGTAGTTTTGCTATTATTTTCGACATTTTGTTCCAAAATCGAACCACATACCCCTCACCTTTGGAACGTTGTTTTCAAAATCTAACGAAATAACCCCAACCCTTTGGAATATTTTTTCGAAAATTCTTTATATTTTTGCAAGTATTTTCTACATTTTGTTAAAAAATCTAACCTAATACGCCCACCCTCCTTTGGAACATATTTTCCAAAATCTAGCGGAATACCCCCACCCCTTCGGAATATTTTTTGGAAAATTTATTGTATTCTTGCTATTATTTTCGACATTTTGTTCCAAAATCGAACCACATACCCCTCACCCTTTGGAACGTATTTTCCAAAATCTAACGAAATAACACCATCCCATTGGAATATTTTTTCGAAAATTCATTGTAGTTTTGCTATTATTTTCGACATTTTGTTCCAAAATCGAACCACATACCCCTCACCTTTGGAACGTTTTTTCCAAAATCTAACGAAATAACCCCACCCCTTTGGAATATTTTTTCGAAAACGTTATATTTTTGCTATTATTTTCTACATTTTGTTCCAAAATCTAGCTTAATTCCCCCACCCTCCTTTGGAACATTTTCTCCAAAATCTAACGAAATAACCCCACCCCTTTTGGAATATTTTTTCGAAAATTCATTGTATTTATGCTATCATTTTCGACATTTTGTTCCAAAATCGAAACACATATCCCTCACCCGTTGGAACGTTTTTTCCAAAATCTAACGAAATAACACCATCCCTTTGGAATATTTTTTCGAAAATTCATTGTAGTTTTGCTATTATTTTCGACATTTTGTTCCAAAATCTAGCCTAATGCCCCCACCCTCCTTTAGAACATTTTTTCCAAAATCTAGCGAAATACTCCCACCCCTTTGGAATATTTTTTCGAAAATTCATTGTATTTTTGCTATTATTTTCGACATTTTGTTCCAAAATCTAGCTTAATTCCGGCACCCTCCTTTGGAACATTTTTTCCAAAATCTAGCGGAATACCCCCACCCCTTTGGAATATTTTTTCGAAAATTAATAGTACTTATGCTATTACTTTCGACATTTTGTTCCAAAATCGAGCGTATTGCCCCCACCCTCCTTTAGAACATTTTTTCCAAAATCTAGCGAAATACTCCTACCCCTTTGGAATATTTTTTCGAAAATTCATTGTATTTTTGCTATTATTTTCGACATTTTGTTCCAAAATCGAACCACATATCCCTCACCCTTTGGAACGTTTTTTCCAAAATCTAACGAAATAACACCATCCCATTGGAATATTTTTTCGAAAATTCATTGTAGTTTTGCTATTATTTTCCACATTTTGTTCCAAAATCGAACCACATACCCCTCACCTTTGGAACGTTGTTTTCAAAATCTGACGAAATAACCCCAACCCTTTGGAATATTTTTTCGAAAATTCTTTATATTTTTGCAAGTATTTTCTACATTTTGTTAAAAAATCTAACCTAATACGCCCACCCTCCTTTGGAACATATTTTCCAAAATCTAGCGGAATACCCCCACCCCTTCGGAATATTTTTTGGAAAATTTATTGTATTCTTGCTATTATTTTCGACATTTTGTTCCAAAATCGAACCACATACCCCTCACCCTTTGGAACGTTTTTTCCAAAATCTAACGAAATAACCCCAACCCTTTGGAATATTTTTTCGAAAATTCATTGTAGTTTTGCTATTATTTTCGACATTTTGTTCCAAAATCGAACCACATACCCCTCACCTTTGGAACGTTGTTTTCAAAATCTAACGAAATAACCCCAACCCTTTGGAATATTTTTTCGAAAATTCTTTATATTTTTGCAAGTATTTTCTACATTTTGTTAAAAAATCTAACCTAATACGCCCACCCTCCTTTGAAACATATTTTCCAAAATCTAGCGGAATACCCCCACCCCTTCAGAATATTTTTTGGAAAATTTATTGTATTCTTGCTATTATTTTCGACATTTTGTTCCAAAATCGAACCACATACCCCTCACCCTTTGGAACGTTTTTTCCAAAATCTAACGAAATAACCCCACCCCTTTGGAATATTTTTTCGAAAACGTTATATTTTTGCTATTATTTTCTACATTTTGTTCCAAAATCTAGCTTAATTCCCCCACCCTCCTTTGGAACATTTTTTCCAAAATCTAACGAAATAACCCCACCCCTTTTGGAATATTTTTTCGAAAATTCATTGTATTTATGCTATTATTTTCGACATTTTGTTCCAAAATCGATACACATATCCCTCACCCGTTGGAACGTTTTTTCCAAAATCTAACGAAATAACACCATCCCTTTGGAATATTTTTTCGAAAATTCATTGAATTTTTGCTATTATTTTCGACATTTTGTTCCAAAATCGAACCACATATCCCTCACCCTTTGGAACGTTTTTTCCAAAATCTAACGAAATAACCCCACCCCTTTGGAATATTTTTTCGAAAATTCATTGTAGTTTTGCTATTATTTTCTACATTTTGTTCCAAAATCTAGCTTAATTCCGGCACCCTCCTTTGGAACATCTTTTCCAAAATCTAGCGGAATACCCCCACCCCTTTGGAATATTTTTTCGAAAATTAATAGTACTTATGCTATTACTTTCGACATTTTGTTCCAAAATCGAACCACATACCCCCCACTTTGGAACATTTTTTCCAAAATTTAGCGAAATACCCCCACCCCTTTGGAATATTTTTTCGACAATTCATAATTTTTGTTATTACTTTCGACATTTTGTTCCAAAATCGAGCCACATACCCCATCCCCCTTTGAAACGCTTTTTCCAAAATCTAGCGAAATACCCCCACCCCTTTCGAGTATTTTTTCGAAAATTTATTGTATTTTTGCTATTATTTTCGACATTTTGTTCCAAAATCTAACCTGATATCTCCGCCCTCCTTTGAAGCACTTTTTCCAAACTCTGTCAGAATACCCCCACCCCTTTGGAACACTTTTTCCAATATCTAGCTTAATGCCCTCACCCTCCTTTGGAACATTTTTTTAAAAATCTAGCGGAATACCCCCACCCCTTGGAAATATTTTTTCGAAAATTCTTTATATTTTTGCTATTGATTTCCACATTTTGTTCCAAAATCTAGCTTAATTCCCCCACCCTCCTTTGGAAAATTTTTTCCAAAATCTAGCGGAATACCCCCACCCATTTGGAATATTTTTTCGAAAATTCATTGTATTTTTGCTATTATTTTCGACATTTTGTTCCAAAATCTAACCTGATATCTCCGCCCTCCTTTGAAGCACTTTTTCCAAACTCTATCAGAATACCCCCACCCCTTTGGAACACTTTTTCCAATATCTAGCTTAATGCCCCCACCCTCCTTTGGAACATTTTTTTAAAAATCTAGCGGAATACCCCCACCACTTTGGAATATTTTTTCGAAAATTCATTGAATTTTTGCTATTATTTCGACATTTTGTTCCAAAATCGAACCACATACCCCCTACCCCTTTGGAACGTTTTTTTCAAAATCTAGCGAAATACCCCCACCCCTTGGGAATATTTTTTCGGAAATTCTTTATATTTTTGCTATTATTTTCTACATTTTGTTCCAAAAGCTAACCTAATACTCCCACCCTCCTTTGGAACATTTTTTCCAAAATCTAGCGGAATAACCCCACCCCTTTGGAAAATTTTTTCGAAAATTCATTGTGTTTGCTATTATTTTCGACATTTTGTTCCAAAATCGAACCACATACCCCATCCCCCTTTGAATCGCTTTTTCCAAAATCTAGCGAAATACTCCCACCCCCCTTTGGAATATTTTTTCGAAAATTCATTGTTTTTGCTATTATTTTCGACATTTTGTTCCAAAATCTAGCCTAATGCTCCCACCCCCCTTTAGAACATTTTTTCCAAAATCTAGCGAAATACTCCCACCCCTCTGGAATATATTTTCGAATTCTTTGAATTTTTGCTATTATTTTCGACATTTTGTTCCAAAATCGAACCACATACCCCCTCCCCCTTTGGAAAATATTTTCCAAAATCTAGCCGAATACCCCCACCCCTTTGGAATATTTTTTCGAAAATTCTTTATATTTTTGCTATTATTTTCTATATTTTGTTCCAAAAGCTAACCTAATACTCCCACCCTCCTTTGGAACATTTTTTCAAAATCTAGCGGAATAACCCCACCCCTTCGGAATATTTTTTGGAAAATTGATTGTATTCTTGCTATTATTTTCGACATTTTGTTCCAAAATCGAACCTCATACCCCTCACCCTTTGGAACGTTTTTTCCAAAATCTAACGAAATAACACCATCCCTTTGGAATATTTTTTCGAAAATTCATTGTAGTTTTGCTATTATTTTCGACATTTTGTTCCAAAATCGAACCTCATACCCCTCACCTTTGGAACGTTTTTTCCAAAATCTAACGAAATAACCCCACCCCTTTGGAAAATTTTTTCGAAAATTCATTGTAGTTTTGCTATTATTTTCGACATTTTATTCCAAAATCGAACCACATGCCCCCACCCTCCTTTGGAACATTTTTTCCAAAATCTAACGAAATAACCCCAACCCTTTGGAATATTTTTTCGAAAATTCATTGTAGTTTTGCTATTATTTTCGACATTTTGTTCCAAAACCTAGTTTAATTCCCCCACCCTCCTTTGGAACATTTTCTCCAAAATCTAGCGGAACACCCCCACCCATTTGGAGTATTTTTTCGAAAATTCATTGTATTTTTGCTATTATTTTCGGCATTTTGTTTCAAAATCGAACCACATACCCCCCACTTTGGAACATATTTTCCAAAATCTAGCGAAATACCCCCACCTCTTTGGAATATTTTTTCGAAAACGTTATATTTTTGCTATTATTTTCCACATTTTGTTCCAAAATCTAGCTTAATTCCCCCACCCTCCTTTGGAACATTTTTTCCAAAATCTAGCAGAATACCCCCACCCTTTTGGAATATTGTTTCGAAAATTCATTGTATTTTTGCTATTATTTTCGACATTTTGTTCCAAAATCGAACCACATACCCCCCACTTTGGAACATTTTTTCCAAAATCTAGCGAAATACCCCCACCTCTGGAATATTTTTTCCAAAACGTTATATTTTTGCTATTATCTTCTACATTTTGTTCCAAAATCTAGCTTAATTCCCCCACCCTCCTTTGGAACATTTTTTCCAAAATCTGGCGGAATACCCCCACCCATTTGGAATATTTTTTTGAAAATTCATTGTATTTTTGCTATTATTTTCTACATTTTGTTCCAAAATCTAGCTTAATTCCCCCACCCTCCTTTGGAACATTTTTTCCAAAATCTAACGAAATAACCCCAACCCTTTGGAATATTTTTTCGAAAATTCTTTATATTTTTGCTATTATTTTCTACATTTTGTTCCAAAATCTAACCTGATACCTCCGCCCTCCTTTGAAGCACTTTTTCTAAAATCTATCAGAATACCCCCACCCCTTTGGAACACTTTTTCTAATATCTAGCTTAATGCCCCCACCCTCCTTTGGAACATTTTTTCCAAAATCTAGCGGAATACCCCTACACCTTTGGAATATTTTTTCGAAAATTCATTGTATTTTTGCTATTATTTTCGACATTTTGTTCCAAAATCGAACCACATACCCTCTCCCCCTTTGGAACGTTTTTTCCAAAATCTAGCGAAATACCCCCAACCCCTTGGGAATATTTTTTCGAAAGTTCTTTATATTTTTGCTATTATTTTCTACATTTTGTTCCAAAATCGAACCACATACCCCCTCCCCCTTTGGAAAATATTTTCCAAAATCTAGCCGAATACCCCCACCCCTTTGGAATATTTTTTCGAAAATTCTTTATATTTTTGCTATTATTTTCTATATTTTGTTCCAAAAGCTAACCTAATACTCCCACCCTCCTTTGGAACATTTTTTCAAAATCTAGCGGAATAACCCCACCCCTTCGGAATATTTTTTGGAAAATTGATTGTATTCTTGCTATTATTTTCGACATTTTGTTCCAAAATCGAACCTCATACCCCTCACCCTTTGGAACGTTTTTTCCAAAATCTAACGAAATAACACCATCCCTTTGGAATATTTTTTCGAAAATTCATTGTAGTTTTGCTATTATTTTCGACATTTTGTTCCAAAATCGAAAAACATACCCCTCACCTTTTGGAACGTTTTTTCCAAAATCTAATGAAATAACCCCACCCCTTTGGATTTTTTTTTCGAAAATTCATTGTATTTATGCTATTACTTTCGACATTTTGTTCCAAGATCGACACACATATCCCTCACCCTTTGGAACATATTTTCCAAAATCTAACGAAATATCCCCAACCCTTTGGAATATTTTTTCGAAAATTCATTGTATTTTTGCTATTATTTTCGACATTTTGTTCCAAAATCGAACCACATACCCTCTCCCCCTTTGGAACGCTTTATTCAAAATCTAGCGAAATACCCCCACCCCTTGGGAATATTTTTTCGAAAATTCTTTATATTTTTGCTATTATTTTCTACATTTTGTTCCAAAATCTAACCTAATACGCCCACCCTCCTTTGGAACATTTTTTCCAAAATCTAGCAGAATACCCCCACCCTTTTGGAATATTTTTTCGAAAATTCATTGTATTTTTGCTATTACTTTCGACATTTTGTTCCAAAATCGAACTTGGAACATTTTTTCCAAAATCTAGCGGAACACCCCCACCCAATTGGAGCATTTTTTCGAAAATTCATTGTATTTTTGCTATTATTTTCGACATTTTGTATCAAAATCGAACCACATACCCCCCACTTTGGAACATTTTTTTCAAAATATAGCGGAATACCCCCACCCATTTGGAATATTTTTTCGAAAATTCATTGTATTTTTGCTATTATTTTCGACATTTTGTTCCAAAATCGAACCACATACCCTCTCCCCCTTTGGAACGCTTTTTTCAAAATCTAGCGAAATACCCCCACCCCTTGGGAATATTTTTTCGAAAATTCTTTATATTTTTGCTATTATTTTCTACATTTTGTTCCAAAATCTAACCTAATACGCCCACCCTCCTTTGGAACATATTTTCCAAAATCTAGCGGAATACCCCCGCCCCTTCGGAATATTTTTTGGACAATTTATTGTATTCTTGCTATCATTTTCGACATTTTGTTCCAAAATCGAACCACATCCCTCACCCTTTGGAACGTTTTTTCCAAAATCTAACGAAATAACCCCACCCCTTTGGAATATTTTTTCAAAAATTCATTGTAGTTTTGCTGTTATTTTCGACATTTTGTTCCAAAATCGAACCACATACCCCCACTTTGGAACATTTTTTCCAAAATCTAGCGAAATACCCCCACCTATTTGGAATACTTTTTCGAAGACGTTATATTTTTGCTATTATTTTCTACATTTTGTTCCAAAATCTAGCTTAATTGCCCCACCCTCCGTTGGAACATTTTTTCCAAAATCTAACGAAATAACCCCACCCCTTTGGAATATTTTTTCGAAAATTCATTGTATTATATTGCTATTATTTTCGACATTTTGTTCCAAAATCGAAACACATATCCCTCACCCTTTGGAACGTTTTTTCCAAAATCTAACGAAATAACCCCAACCCTTTGAAATTTTTTTTCGAAAATTCATTGTATTTATGCTATTACTTTCGACATTTTTTCCAAAATCGAACCACATGCCCCCACCCTCCTTTGGAACATTTTTTCCAAAATCTAACGAAATATCCCCAACCCTTTGGAATATTTTTTCGAAAATTCATTGTAGTTTTGCTATTATTTTCGACATTTTGTTCCAAAATCGAACCACACACCCCTCACCCTTTGGAACGTTTTTTCCAAAATCTAACGAAATAACCCCACCCCTTTGGAATATTTTTTTGAAAATTCATTGTGTTTATGCTATTACTTTCAACATTTTAATCCAAAATCGAACCACATGGCCCCACTCTCCTTGGGAACATTCTTTCCAAAATCTAGCGGAATACCCCCACCCCTTTGGAATATTTTTTCGAAAATTCATTGTATTTTTGCTATTATTTTCGACATTTTGTTCAAAGTCTAACCTAATACGCCCACCCTCCTTTGGAACATTTTTTCCAAAATCTAGCGGAATACCCCCACCCCTTCGGAATATTTTTTGGAAAATTGATTGTATTCTTGCTATTATTTTCGACATTTTGTTCCAAAATCGAACCACATACCCCTCCCCCTTTGGATCGTTTTTTCCAAAATCTAGCGGAATACCACCACCCATTTGGAATATTTTTTCGAAAATTCATTGTATTTTTGCTATTATTTTCGACATTTTGTTCCAAAATCGAACCACATACCCCCCACTTTGGAGCATTTTTCCAAAATCTAGCGATATACCCCCACCCCTTTGGAATATTTTTTCGACAATTCATTGTTTTTGTTATTACTTTCGACATTTTGTTCCAAAATCGAGCCACATACCCCATCCCCCTTTGAAACGCTTTTTCCAAAATCTAGCGAAATACCCCCACCCCTTGGGAATATTTTTTCGAAAATTCTTTATATTTTTGCTATTATTTTCTACATTTTGTTCCAAAACCTAGCTTAATTCCCCCACCCTCCTTTGGAACATTTTTTCCAAAATCTAGCGGAATACCCCCACCCATTTGGAATATTTTTTCGAAAATTCATTGTATTTTTGCTATTATTTTCGACATTTTGTTCCAAAATCTAACCTAAATATCTCCGCCCTCCTTTGAAGCACTTTTTCCAAACTCTATCAGAATACCCCCACCCCTTTGGAACACTTTTTCCAATATCTAGCTTAATGCCCCCACCCTCCTTTGGAACATTTTTTTAAAAATCTAGCGGAATACCCCCACCCCTTGGAATTATTTTTTCGGAAATTCTTTATATTTTTGCTATTATTTTCTACATTTTGTTCCAAAATCTAGCTTAATTCCCCCACCCTCCTTTGGAACATTTTTTCCAAAATCTAGCGGAATACCCCCACCCATTTGGAATATTTTTTCGAAAATTCATTGTATTTTTGCTATTATTTTCGACATTTTGTTCCAAAATCGAACCACATACCCCCCACTTTGGAACATTTTTCCAAAATCTAGCGAAATACCCCCACCCCTTGGGAATATTTTTTCGAAAATTCTTTATATTTTTGCTATTATTTTCTACATTTTGTTCCAAAACCTAGCTTAATTCCCCCACCCTCCTTTGGAACATTTTTTCCAAAATCTAGCGGAATACCCCCACCCATTTGGAATATTTTTTCGAAAATTCATTGTATTTTTGCTATTATTTTCGACATTTTGTTCCAAAATCTAACCTGATATCTCCGCCCTCCTTTGAAGCACTTTTTCCAAACTCTATCAGAATACCCCCACCCCTTTGGAACACATTTTCCAATATCTAGCTTAATGCCCCCACCCTCCTTTGGAACATTTTTTTAAAAATCTAGCGGAATACCCCCACCCCTTGGAAATATTTTTTCGAAAATTCTTTATATTTTTGCTATTATTTTCTACATTTTGTTCCAAAATCTAGCTTACTTCCCCCACCCTCCTTTGGAACATTTTTTCCAAAATCTAGCGGAATACCCCCACCCATTTGGAATATTTTTTCGACAATTCATTGTTTTTGTTATTACTTTCGACATTTTGTTCCAAAATCGAGCCACATACCCCATCCCCCTTTGAAACGCTTTTTCCAAAATCTAGCGAAATACCCCCACCCCTTTCGAGTATTTTTTCGAAAATTTATTGTATTTTTGCTATTATTTTCGACATTTTGTTCCAAAATCTAACCTGATATCTCCGCCCTCCTTTGAAGCACTTTTTCCAAACTCTATCAGAATACCCCCACCCCTTTGGATCACTTTTTCCAATATCTAGCTTAATGCCCCCACCCTCCTTTGGAACATTTTTTTAAAAATCTAGCGGAATACCCCACCACTTTGGAATATTTTTTCGAAAATTCATTGTATTTTTGCTATTATTTTCGACATTTTGTTCCAAAATCGAACCACATACCCTCTACCCCTTTGGAACGTTTTTTTCAAAATCTACCGAAATACCCCCACCCCTTGGGAATATTTTTTCGAAAATTCTTTATATTTTTGCTATTATTTTCTACATTTTGTTCCAAAAGCTAATCTAATACTCCCACCCTCCTTTGGAACATTTTTTCCAAAATCTAGCGGAATAACCCCACCCCTTTGGAATATTTTTTCGAAAATTCATTGTGTTTGCTATTATTTTCGACATTTTGTTCCAAAATCGAACCACATACCCCATCCCCCTTTGAATCGCTTTTTCCAAAATCTAGCGAAATACTCCCACCCCCCTTTGGAATATTTTTTCGAAAATTCATTGTTTTTGCTATTATTTTCGACATTTTGCTCCAAAATCTAGCCTAATGCTCCCACCCCCCTTTAGAACATTTTTTCCAAAATCTAGCGAAATACTCCCACCCCTCTGGAATATATTTTCGAATTCTTTGAATTTTTGCTATTATTTTCGACATTTTGTTCCAAAATCGAACCACATACTCCCTCCCCCTTTGGAAAATATTTTCCAAAATCTAGCCGAATACCCCCACCCCTTTGGAATATTTTTTCGAAAATTCTTTATATTTTTGCTATTATTTTCTACAATTTGTTCCAAAAGCTAACCTAATACTCCCACCCTCCTTTGGAATATTTTTTCAAAATCTAGCGGAATAACCCCACCCCTTCGGAATATTTTTTGGAAAATTGATTGTATTCTTGCTATTAATTTCGACATTTTGTTCCAAAATCGAACCACATACCCCTCACCCTTTGGAACGTTTTTTCCAAAATCTAACGGAATAACACCATCCCTTTGGAATATTTTTTCGAAAATTCATTGTAGTTTTGCTATTATTTTCGACATTTTGTTCCAAAATCGAACCTCATACCCCTCACCTTTGGAAAGTTTTTTCCAAAATCTAACGAAATAACCCCACCCCTTTGGAAAATTTTTTCGAAAATTCATTGTAGTTTTGCTATTATTTTCGACATTTTATTCCAAAATCGAACCACATGCCCCCACCCTCCTTTGGAACATTTTTTCCAAAATCTAACGAAATAACCCCAACCCTTTGGAATATTTTTTCGAAAATTCATTGTAGTTTTGCTATTATTTTCGACATTTTGTTCCAAAACCTAGCTTAATTCCCCCACCCTCCATTGGAACATTTTCTCCAAAATCTAGCGGAACACCCCCACCCATTTGGAGTATTTTTTCGAAAATTCATTGTATTTTTGCTATTATTTTCGACATTTTGTTTCAAAATCGAACCACATACCCCCCACTTTGGAACATTTTTTCCAAAATCTAGCGAAATACCCCCACCTCTTTGGAATATTTTTTCGAAAACGTTATATTTTTGCTATTATTTTCCACATTTTGTTCCAAAATCTAGCTTAATTCCCCCACCCTCCTTTGGAACATTTTTTCCAAAATCTAGCAGAATACCCCACCCTTTTGGAATATTTTTTCGAAAATTCATTGTATTTTTGCTATTATTTTCGACATTTTGTTCCAAAATCGAACCACATACCCCCCACTTTGGAACATTTTTTCCAAAATCTAGCGAAATACCCCCACCTCTGGAATATTTTTTCCAAAACGTTATATTTTTGCTATTATCTTCTACATTTTGTTCCAAAATCTAGCTTAATTCCCCCACCCTCCTTTGGAACATTTTTTCCAAAATCTGGCGGAATACCCCCACCCATTTGGAATATTTTTTCGAAAATTCATTGTTTTTGCTATTATTTTCGACATTTTGCTCCAAAATCTAGCCTAATGCTCCCACCCCCCTTTAGAACATTTTTTCCAAAATCTAGCGAAATACTCCCACCCCTCTGGAATATATTTTCGAATTCTTTGAATTTTTGCTATTATTTTCGACATTTTGTTCCAAAATCGAACCACATACTCCCTCCCCCTTTGGAAAATATTTTCCAAAATCTAGCCGAATACCCCCACCCCTTTGGAATATTTTTTCGAAAATTCTTTATATTTTTGCTATTATTTTCTACAATTTGTTCCAAAAGCTAACCTAATACTCCCACCCTCCTTTGGAATATTTTTTCAAAATCTAGCGGAATAACCCCACCCCTTCGGAATATTTTTTGGAAAATTGATTGTATTCTTGCTATTAATTTCGACATTTTGTTCCAAAATCGAACCACATACCCCTCACCCTTTGGAACGTTTTTTCCAAAATCTAACGGTATAACACCATCCCTTTGGAATATTTTTTCGAAAATTCATTGTAGTTTTGCTATTATTTTCGACATTTTGTTCCAAAATCGAACCTCATACCCCTCACCTTTGGAACGTTTTTTCCAAAATCTAACGAAATAACCCCACCCCTTTGGAAAATTTTTTCGAAAATTCATTGTAGTTTTGCTATTATTTTCGACATTTTATTCCAAAATCGAACCACATGCCCCCACCCTCCTTTGGAACATTTTTTCCAAAATCTAACGAAATAACCCCAACCCTTTGGAATATTTTTTCGAAAATTCATTGTAGTTTTGCTATTATTTTCGACATTTTGTTCCAAAACCTAGCTTAATTCCCCCACCCTCCATTGGAACATTTTCTCCAAAATCTAGCGGAACACCCCCACCCATTTGGAGTATTTTTTCGAAAATTCATTGTATTTTTGCTATTATTTTCGACATTTTGTTTCAAAATCGAACCACATACCCCCCACTTTGGAACATTTTTTCCAAAATCTAGCGAAATACCCCCACCTCTTTGGAATATTTTTTCGAAAACGTTATATTTTTGCTATTATTTTCCACATTTTGTTCCAAAATCTAGCTTAATTCCCCCACCCTCCTTTGGAACATTTTTTCCAAAATCTAGCAGAATACCCCACCCTTTTGGAATATTTTTTCGAAAATTCATTGTATTTTTGCTATTATTTTCGACATTTTGTTCCAAAATCGAACCACATACCCCCCACTTTGGAACATTTTTTCCAAAATCTAGCGAAATACCCCCACCTCTGGAATATTTTTTCCAAAACGTTATATTTTTGCTATTATCTTCTACATTTTGTTCCAAAATCTAGCTTAATTCCCCCACCCTCCTTTGGAACATTTTTTCCAAAATCTGGCGGAATACCCCCACCCATTTGGAATATTTTTTCGAAAATTCATTGTTTTTGCTATTATTTTCGACATTTTGCTCCAAAATCTAGCCTAATGCTCCCACCCCCCTTTAGAACATTTTTTCCAAAATCTAGCGAAATACTCCCACCCCTCTGGAATATATTTTCGAATTCTTTGAATTTTTGCTATTATTTTCGACATTTTGTTCCAAAATCGAACCACATACTCCCTCCCCCTTTGGAAAATATTTTCCAAAATCTAGCCGAATACCCCCACCCCTTTGGAATATTTTTTCGAAAATTCTTTATATTTTTGCTATTATTTTCTACAATTTGTTCCAAAAGCTAACCTAATACTCCCACCCTCCTTTGGAATATTTTTTCAAAATCTAGCGGAATAACCCCACCCCTTCGGAATATTTTTTGGAAAATTGATTGTATTCTTGCTATTAATTTCGACATTTTGTTCCAAAATCGAACCACATACCCCTCACCCTTTGGAACGTTTTTTCCAAAATCTAACGGAATAACACCATCCCTTTGGAATATTTTTTCGAAAATTCATTGTAGTTTTGCTATTATTTTCGACATTTTGTTCCAAAATCGAACCTCATACCCCTCACCTTTGGAACGTTTTTTCCAAAATCTAACGAAATAACCCCACCCCTTTGGAAAATTTTTTCGAAAATTCATTGTAGTTTTGCTATTATTTTCGACATTTTATTCCAAAATCGAACCACATGCCCCCACCCTCCTTTGGAACATTTTTTCCAAAATCTAACGAAATAACCCCAACCCTTTGGAATATTTTTTCGAAAATTCATTGTAGTTTTGCTATTATTTTCGACATTTTGTTCCAAAACCTAGCTTAATTCCCCCACCCTCCATTGGAACATTTTCTCCAAAATCTAGCGGAACACCCCCACCCATTTGGAGTATTTTTTCGAAAATTCATTGTATTTTTGCTATTATTTTCGACATTTTGTTTCAAAATCGAACCACATACCCCCCACTTTGGAACATTTTTTCCAAAATCTAGCGAAATACCCCCACCTCTTTGGAATATTTTTTCGAAAACGTTATATTTTTGCTATTATTTTCCACATTTTGTTCCAAAATCTAGCTTAATTCCCCCACCCTCCTTTGGAACATTTTTTCCAAAATCTAGCAGAATACCCCACCCTTTTGGAATATTTTTTCGAAAATTCATTGTATTTTTGCTATTATTTTCGACATTTTGTTCCAAAATCGAACCACATACCCCCCACTTTGGAACATTTTTTCCAAAATCTAGCGAAATACCCCCACCTCTGGAATATTTTTTCCAAAACGTTATATTTTTGCTATTATCTTCTACATTTTGTTCCAAAATCTAGCTTAATTCCCCCACCCTCCTTTGGAACATTTTTTCCAAAATCTGGCGGAATACCCCCACCCATTTGGAATATTTTTTCGAAAATTCATTGTATTTTTGCTATTATTTTCTACATTTTGTTCCAAAATCTAGCTTAATTCCCCCACCCTCCTTTGGAACATTTTTTCCAAAATATAACGAAATAACCCCAACCCTTTGGAATATTTTTTCGAAAATTCTTTATATTTTTGCTATTATTTTCTACATTTTGTTCCAAAATCTAACCTGATACCTCTGCCCTCCTTTGAAGCACTTTTTCTAAAATCTATCAGAATACCCCCACCCCTTTGGAACACTTTTTCCAATATCTAGCTTAATGCCCCCACCCTCCTTTGGAACATTTGTTCCAAAATCTAGCGGAATACCCCCACACCTTTGGAATATTTTTTCGAAAATTCATTGTATTTTTGCTATTATTTTCGACACTTTGTTCCAAAATCGAACCACATACCCTCTCCCCCTTTGGAACGTTTTTTCCAAAATCTAGCGAAATACCCCCAACCCCTTGGGAATATTTTTTCGAAAGTTCCTTATATTTTTGCTATTATTTTCTACATTTTGTTCCAAAAGCTAACCTAATACTCCCACCCTCCTTTGGAACATTTTCTCCAAAATCTAGCGGAATAACCCCACCCCTTTGGAATATTTTTTCAAAAATTCATTGTATTTTTGCTATTATTTTCGACATTTTGTTCCAAAATCGAAAAACATACCCCTCACCTTCTGGAACGTTTTTTCCAAAATCTAACGAAATAACCCCACCCCTTTGGATTTTTTTTTCGAAAATTCATTGTATTTATGCTATTACTTTCGACATTTTGTTCCAAAATCGAACCACATGCCCCCACCCTCATTTGGAACATTTTTTCCAAAATCTAGCGGAACACCCCCACCCAATTGGAGTATTTTTTCGAAAATTCATTGTATTTTTGCTATCTTTTTCGACATTTTGTATCAAAATCGAACCACATACCCCCCACTTTGGAACATTTTTTTCAAAATCTAGCGGAATACCCCCACCCATTTGGAATATTTTTTCGAAAATTCATTGTATTTTTGCTATTATTTTCGACATTTTGTTCCAAAATCGAACCACATACCCTCTCCCCCTTTGGAACGCTTTTTTCAAAATCTAGCGAAATACCCCCACCCCTTGGGAATATTTTTTCGAAAATTCTTTATATTTTTGCTATTATTTTCTACATTTTGTTCCAAAATCTAACCTAATACGCCCACCCCCCTTTGGAACATATTTTCCAAAATCTAGCGGAATACCCCCACCCCTTCGGAATATTTTTTGGACAATTTATTGTATTCTTGCTATTATTTTCGACATTTTGTTCCAAAATCGAACCACATCCCTCACCCCTTGGAACGTTTTTTCCAAAATCTAACGAAAGAACCCCACCCCTTTGGAATATTTTTTCAAAAATTCATTGTAGTTTTGCTGTTATTTTCGACATTTTGTTCCAAAATCTAGCTTAATTCCCCCACTCTCCTTTGGAACATTTTCTCCAAATTCCAGCGGAACACCCCCACCCATTTGGAATATTTTTTCGAAAATTCATTGTAGTTTTGCTATTATTTTCGACAATTTGTTCCAAAATCTAGCTTAATTCCCTCATTCTCCTTTGGAACATTTTCTCCAAAATCCAGCGGAACACCCCCACCCATTTGGAATATTTTTTCAAAAATTCATTGTATTTTTGTTAGTATTTTCGACATTTTGTTCCAAAATCAAACCACATGCCCCCACCCTCCTTTGGAACATTTTTTCCAAAATCTAACGAAATATCCCCAACCCTTTGGAATATTTTTTCGACAATTCATTGTTTTTGTTATTACTTTCGACATTTTGTTCCAAAACCGAACCACATACCCCATCCCCCTTTGAAACGCTTTTTCCAAAATCTAGCGAAATACCCCCACCCCTTTCGAGTATTTTTTCGAAAATTCATTGTATTTTTGCTATTATTTTCGACATTTTGTTCCAAAATCTAACCTGATATCTCCGCCCTCCTTTGAAGCACTTTTTCCAAACTCTATCAGAATACCCCCACCCCTTTGGAACACTTTTTCCAATATCTAGCTTAATGCCCCCACCCTCCTTTGGAACATTTGTTCCAAAATCTAGCGGAATACCCCCACACCTTTGGAATATTTTTTCGAAAATTCATTGTATTTTTGCTATTATTTTCGACACTTTGTTCCAAAATCGAACCACATACCCTCTCCCCCTTTGGAACGTTTTTTCCAAAATCTAGCGAAATACCCCCAACCCCTTGGGAATATTTTTTCGAAAGTTCCTTATATTTTTGCTATTATTTTCTACATTTTGTTCCAAAAGCTAACCTAATACTCCCACCCTCCTTTGGAACATTTTCTCCAAAATCTAGCGGAATAACCCCACCCCTTTGGAATATTTTTTCAAAAATTCATTGTATTTTTGCTATTATTTTCGACATTTTGTTCCAAAATCGAAAAACATACCCCTCACCTTCTGGAACGTTTTTTCCAAAATCTAACGAAATAACCCCACCCCTTTGGATTTTTTTTTCGAAAATTCATTGTATTTATGCTATTACTTTCGACATTTTGTTCCAAAATCGAACCACATGCCCCCACCCTCATTTGGAACATTTTTTCCAAAATCTAGCGGAACACCCCCACCCAATTGGAGTATTTTTTCGAAAATTCATTGTATTTTTGCTATCTTTGTCGACATTTTGTATCAAAATCGAACCACATACCCCCCACTTTGGAACATTTTTTTCAAAATCTAGCGGAATACCCCCACCCATTTGGAATATTTTTTCGAAAATTCATTGTATTTTTGCTATTATTTTCGACATTTTGTTCCAAAATCGAACCACATACCCTCTCCCCCTTTGGAACGCTTTTTTCAAAATCTAGCGAAATACCCCCACCCCTTGGGAATATTTTTTCGAAAATTCTTTATATTTTTGCTATTATTTTCTACATTTTGTTCCAAAATCTAACCTAATACGCCCACCCTCCTTTGGAACATATTTTCCAAAATCTAGCGGAATACCCCCACCCCTTCGGAATATTTTTTGGACAATTTATTGTATTCTTGCTATTATTTTCGACATTTTGTTCCAAAATCGAACCACATCCCTCACCCCTTGGAACGTTTTTTCCAAAATCTAACGAAAGAACCCCACCCCTTTGGAATATTTTTTCAAAAATTCATTGTAGTTTTGCTGTTATTTTCGACATTTTGTTCCAAAATCTAGCTTAATTCCCCCACTCTCCTTTGGAACATTTTCTCCAAATTCCAGCGGAACACCCCCACCCATTTGGAATATTTTTTCGAAAATTCATTGTAGTTTTGCTATTATTTTCGACAATTTGTTCCAAAATCTAGCTTAATTCCCTCATTCTCCTTTGGAACATTTTCTCCAAAATCCAGCGGAACACCCCCACCCATTTGGAATATTTTTTCAAAAATTCATTGTATTTTTGTTATTATTTTCGACATTTTGTTCCAAAATCAAACCACATGCCCCCACCCTCCTTTGGAACATTTTTTCCAAAATCTAACGAAATATCCCCAACCCTTTGGAATATTTTTTCGACAATTCATTGTTTTTGTTATTACTTTCGACATTTTGTTCCAAAACCGAACCACATACCCCATCCCCCTTTGAAACGCTTTTTCCAAAATCTAGCGAAATACCCCCACCCCTTTCGAGTATTTTTTCGAAAATTCATTGTATTTTTGCTATTATTTTCGACATTTTGTTCCAAAATCTAACCTGATATCTCCGCCCTCCTTTGAAGCACTTTTTCCAAACTCTATCAGAATACCCCCACCCCTTTGGAACACTTTTTCCAATATCTAGCTTAATGCCCCCACCCTCCTTTGGAACATTTGTTCCAAAATCTAGCGGAATACCCCCACACCTTTGGAATATTTTTTCGAAAATTCATTGTATTTTTGCTATTATTTTCGACACTTTGTTCCAAAATCGAACCACATACCCTCTCCCCCTTTGGAACGTTTTTTCCAAAATCTAGCGAAATACCCCCAACCCCTTGGGAATATTTTTTCGAAAGTTCCTTATATTTTTGCTATTATTTTCTACATTTTGTTCCAAAAGCTAACCTAATACTCCCACCCTCCTTTGGAACATTTTCTCCAAAATCTAGCGGAATAACCCCACCCCTTTGGAATATTTTTTCAAAAATTCATTGTATTTTTGCTATTATTTTCGACATTTTGTTCCAAAATCGAAAAACATACCCCTCACCTTCTGGAACGTTTTTTCCAAAATCTAACGAAATAACCCCACCCCTTTGGATTTTTTTTTCGAAAATTCATTGTATTTATGCTATTACTTTCGACATTTTGTTCCAAAATCGAACCACATGCCCCCACCCTCATTTGGAACATTTTTTCCAAAATCTAGCGGAACACCCCCACCCAATTGGAGTATTTTTTCGAAAATTCATTGTATTTTTGCTATCTTTTTCGACATTTTGTATCAAAATCGAACCACATACCCCCCACTTTGGAACATTTTTTTCAAAATCTAGCGGAATACCCCCACCCATTTGGAATATTTTTTCGAAAATTCATTGTATTTTTGCTATTATTTTCGACATTTTGTTCCAAAATCGAACCACATACCCTCTCCCCCTTTGGAACGCTTTTTTCAAAATCTAGCGAAATACCCCCACCCCTTGGGAATATTTTTTCGAAAATTCTTTATATTTTTGCTATTATTTTCTACATTTTGTTCCAAAATCTAACCTAATACGCCCACCCTCCTTTGGAACATATTTTCCAAAATCTAGCGGAATACCCCCACCCCTTCGGAATATTTTTTGGACAATTTATTGTATTCTTGCTATTATTTTCGACATTTTGTTCCAAAATCGAACCACATCCCTCACCCCTTGGAACGTTTTTTCCAAAATCTAACGAAAGAACCCCACCCCTTTGGAATATTTTTTCAAAAATTCATTGTAGTTTTGCTGTTATTTTCGACATTTTGTTCCAAAATCTAGCTTAATTCCCCCACTCTCCTTTGGAACATTTTCTCCAAATTCCAGCGGAACACCCCCACCCATTTGGAATATTTTTTCGAAAATTCATTGTAGTTTTGCTATTATTTTCGACAATTTGTTCCAAAATCTAGCTTAATTCCCTCATTCTCCTTTGGAACATTTTCTCCAAAATCCAGCGGAACACCCCCACCCATTTGGAATATTTTTTCAAAAATTCATTGTATTTTTGCTATTATTTTCGACATTTTGTTCCAAAATCGAACCACATGCCCCCACCCTCCTTTGGAACATTTTTTCCAAAATCTAACGAAATATCCCCAACCCTTTGGAATATTTTTTCGACAATTCATTGTTTTTGTTATTACTTTCGACATTTTGTTCCAAAACCGAACCACATACCCCCTCCCCCTTTGAAACGTTTTTACCAAAATCTAGCGAAATACGCCCACCCCTTTCGAATATTTTTTCCAAAATGCATTTTATTTTTGCTATTATTTTCTACATTTTGTTCCAAATCGCACAACATACCCCCCCAGTTTGGAACAAATTTTCCAAAATCTAGTGAAATACCCCCTTCCCCTTTGGTATATTTTTTCGAAAATTCATTGAATTTTTGCTATTATTTTCGACATTTTGTTCCAAAACCGAACCACATACCCCCTCCCCCTTTGGAATTTTTTTTCGAAAATCTAGCGAAATACCCCCACCCCTTGGAAATATTTTTTCGACAATTCATTGTTTTTGTTATTACTTTCGACATTTTGTTCCAAAATCGAGCCACATACCCCATCCCCCTTTGAAACGCTTTTTCCAAAATCTAGCGAAATACCCCCACCCCTTTCGAGTATTTTTTCGAAAATTCATTGTATTTTTGCTATTATTTTCGACATTTTGTTCCAAAATCTAACCTGATATCTCCGCCCTCCTTTGAAGCACTTTTTCCAAACTCTATCAGAATACCCCCACCCCTTTGGAACACTTTTTCCAATATCTAGCTTAATGCCCCCACCCTCCTTTGGAACATTTTTTTAAAAATCTAGCGGAATACCCCCACCCATTTGGAATATTTTTTCGAAAATTCATTGTATTTTTGCTATTATTTTCGACATTTTGTTCCAAAATCGAACCACATACCCCCCACTTTGGAACATTTTTCCAAAATCTAGCGAAATACCCCCACCCCTTGGGAATATTTTTTCGAAAATTCTTTATATTTTTGCTATTATTTTCTACATTTTGTTCCAAAATCTAGCTTAATTCCCCCACCCTCCTTTGGAAATTTTTTTCCAAAATCTAGCGGAATACCCCCACCCATTTGGAATATTTTTTCGAAAATTCATTGTATTTTTGCTATTATTTTCGACATTTTGTTCCAAAATCTAACCTGATATCTCCGCCCTCCTTTGAAGCACTTTTTCCAAACTCTATCAGAATACCCCCACCCCTTTGGAACACTTTTTCCAATATCTAGCTTAATGCCCCCACCCTCCTTTGGAACATTTTTTTAAAAATCTAGCGGAATACCCCCACCACTTTTGAATATTTTTTCGAAAATTCACTGTATTTTTGCTATAATTTTCGACATTTTGTTCCAAAATCGAACCACATACCCTCTACCCCTTTGGAACGTTTTTTTCAAAATCTAGCGAAATACCCCCACCCCTTGGGAATATTTTTTCGAAAATTCTTTATATTTTTGCTATTATTTTCTACATTTTGTTCCAAAAGCTAACCTAATACTCCCACCCTCCTTTGGAACATTTTTTCCAAAATCTAGCGGAATAACCCCACCCCTTTGGAAATTTTTTTCGAAAATTCATTGTGTTTGCTATTATTTTCGACATTTTGTTCCAAAATCGAACCACATACCCCATCCCCCTTTGAATCGCTTTTTCCAAAATCTAGCGAAATACTCCCACCCCCCTTTGGAATATTTTTTCGAAAATTCATTGTTTTTGCTATTATTTTCGACATTTTGTTCCAAAATCTAGCCTAATGCTCCCACCCCCCTTTAGAACATTTTTTCCAAAATCTAGCGAAATACTCCCACCCCTCTGGAATATATTTTCGAATTTTTTGAATTTTTGCTATTATTTTCGACATTTTGTTCCAAAATCGAACCATATACCCCCTCCCCCTTTTGAAAATATTTTCCAAAATCTAGCCGAATACCCCCACCCCTTTGGAATATTTTTTCGAAAATTCTTTATATTTTTGCTATTATTTTCTACATTTTGTTCCAAAAGCTAACCTAATACTCCCACCCTCCTTTGGAACATTTTTTCAAAATCTAGCGGAATAACCCCACCCCTTCGGAATATTTTTTGGAAAATTGATTGTATTCTTGCTATTATTTTCGACATTTTGTTCCAAAATCGAACCACATACCCCTCCCCCTTTGCATCGTTTTTTCCAAAATCTAGCAAAATACCCCCACCCCTTTGGAATGTTTTTTCGAGAATTCATTGTATTTTTGCTATTATTTTCGACATTTTGTTCCCCTCTGGAATATATTTTCGAATTCTTTGAGTTTTTGCTATTATTTTGGACATTTTGTTCCAAAATAGAACCACATACCCCCTCCCCCTTTGGAATATTTTTTCCAAAATCTAGCGAAATACCCCCACCCCTTGGGAATATTTTTTCGAAAATTCTTTATATTTTTGCTATTATTTTCTACATTTTGTTCCAAAATCTAGCTTAATTCCCCCACCCTCCTTTGGAACATTTTTTCCAAAATCTAGCGGAATACCCCCACCCATTTGGAATATTTTTTCGAAAATTCATTGTATTTTTGCTATTATTTTCGACATTTTGTTCCAAAATCGAACCACATACGCCCCACTTTGGAACATTTTTTCCAAAATCTAGCGAAATACCCCCACCCTTTTGGAATATTTTTTCGACAATTCATTGTTTTTGTTATTACTTTCGACATTTTGTTCCAAAATCGAACCACATATCCCTCACCCTTTGGAACGTTTTTTCCAAAATCTAACGAAATAACCCCACCCCTTTGGAATATTTTATCGAAAATTCATTGTAGTTTTGCTATTATTTTCGACATTTTGTTCCAAAATCTAGCTTACCATTCTCCTTTGGAACATTTTCTCCAAAATCCAGCGGAACACCCCCACCCATTTGGAATATTTTTTCGAAAATTCATTGTATTTTTGCTATTATTTTCGACATTTTGTTCCAAAATCGAACCACAAACCCCCCACTTTGGAACATTTTTTCCAAAATCTAGCGAAATACCCCCACCTCTTTGGAATATTTTTTCGAAAACGTTATATTTTTGCTATTATTTTCTACATTTTGTTCAAAGTCTAACCTATTACGCCCACCCTCCTATGGAACATTTTTTCCAAAATCTAGCGGAATACCCCCACCCCTTTGGAATATTTTTTCGAAAATGCATTGTATTTTTGCTATTATTTTCTACATTTTGTTCCAAACTCTAACCTAATACGCCCACCCTCCTTTGGAAGATATTTTCCAAAATATAGCGGACTATCCCAACCCCTTTGGAATATTTTTTCGAAAATTAATAGTATTTATGCTATTACTTTCGACATTTTGTTCCAAAATCGAGCCACATACCCCATCCCCCTTTGAAACGCTTTTTCCAAAATCTAGCGAAATACCCCCACCCCTTTCGAGTATTTTTTCGAAAATTCATTGTATTTTTGCTATTATTTTCGACATTTTGTTCCAAAATCTAACCTGATATCTCCGCCCTCCTTTGAAGCACTTTTTCCAAACTCTATCAGAATACCCCCACCCCTTTGGAACACTTTTTCCAATATCTAGCTTAATGCCCCCACCCTCCTTTGGAACATTTTTTTAAAAATCTAGCGGAATACCCCCACCACTTTGGAATATTTTTTCGAAAATTCATTGTATTTTTGCTATTATTTTCGACATTTTGTTCCAAAATCGAACCACATACCCTCTACCCCTTTGGAACGTTTTTTTCAAAATCTAGCGAAATACCCCCAGCCCTTGGGAATATTTTTTCGAAAATTCTTTATATTTTTGCTATTATTTTCTACATTTTGTTCCAAAAGCTAACCTAATACTCCCACCCTCCTTTGGAACATTTTTTCCAAAATCTAGCGGAATAACCCCACCCTTTGGAATATTTTTTCGAAAATTCATTGTGTTTGCTATTATTTTCGACATTTTGTTCCAAAATCGAACCACATACCCCATCCCCCTTTGAATCGCTTTTTCCAAAATCTAGCGAAATACTCCCACCCCCCTTTGGAATATTTTTTCGAAAATTCATTGTTTTTGCTATTATTTTCGACATTTTGTTCCAAAATCTAGCCTAATGCTCCCACCCCCCTTTAGAACATTTTTTCCAAAATCTAGCGAAATACTCCCACACCTCTGGAATATATTTTCGAATTCTTTGAATTTTTGCTATTATTTTCGACATTTTGTTCCAAAATCTAGCCTAACGCCCCCACCCCCCTTTAGAATATTTTTTCCAAAATCTAGCGAAATACTCCCACCCCTCTGGAATATATTTTCGAATTCTTTGAATTTTTGCAATTATTTTCGACATTATGTTCCAAAATCGAACCACATACCCCCTCCCCCTTTGGAAAATATTTTCCAAAATCTAGCCGAATACCCCCACCCCTTTGGAATATTTTTTCGAAAATTCTTTATATTTTTGCTATTATTTTCTACATTTTGTTCCAAAAGCTAACCTAATACTCCCACCCTCCTTTGGAACATTTTTCCAACATCTAGCGGAATAACCCCACCCCCTTGGAATATTTTTTCGAAAATTCTTTGTATTTTTGTAATTATTTTCTACATTTTGTTCCAAAATCTAGCTTAATGCCCCCACCCTCCTTTGGAACATATTTCCAAAATCTAGCGGAATAACCCCACCCCTTTGGAATAGTTTTTGGAAAATTCATTGTTTTTGCTATAATTTTCGACATTTGTTCCAAAATCGAACCATATACCCCCTCCCCCTTTGGAAAATTTTTTCCAAAATCTAGCGAAATACCCCCACCCCTTGGGAATATTTTTTCGAAAATTCTTTATATTTTTGCTATTATTTTCGACATTTAGTTCCAAAATCGAACCACAAACCCTCTCCCCCATTGGAACGTTTTTTTCAAAATCTAGCGAAATACCCCCACCCCTTGAGAATATCTTTTCGAAAATTCTTTATATTTTTGCTATTATTATCTACATTTTGTTCCAAAAGCTAACCTAATACTCCCACCCTCCTTTGGAACATTTTTCCAAAATCTAGCGGAATAACCCCACCCCGTTGGAACATTTTTTCGAAAATTCATTGTATTTTTGCTATTATTTTCGACATTTTGTTCCGAAATCGAACCACATACCGCCTCCCCCTTTAGATCGTTTTTTCTAAAATCTAGCGAAATACCCCCACCCCTTTGGAATAGTTTTTCGAAAATTCATTGTAGTTTTGCTATTATTTTCGACATTTTGTTCCAAAATCGAACCACATACCCCTCCCCCTTTGGATCGTTTTTTCCAAAATCTAGCAGAATACCCCCACCCTTTTGGAATATTTTTTCGAAAATTCATTGTAGTTTTGCTATTATTTTCGACATTTTGTTCCAAAATCTAGCTTACCATTCTCCTTTTGGAACATTTTCTCCAAAATCCAGCGGAACAACCCCACACATTTGGAATATTTTTTCGAAAATTCATTGTATTTTTGCTATTATTTTCGACATTTTGTTCCAAAATCGAACCACATACCCCCCACTTTGGAACATTTTTTCCAATATCTAGCGAAATACCCCCACCTCTTTGGAATATTTTTTCGAAAACGTTATATTTTTGCTATTATTTTCTACATTTTGTTCAAAATCTAGCCTAATGCTCCCACCCCCCTTTAGAACATTTTCTCCAAAATCTAGCGAAATACTCCCACCCCTCTGGAATATATTTTCGAATTCTTTGAATTTTTGCTATTATTTTCGACATTTTGTTCCAAAATCTAGCTTAATTCCCCCACCCTCCTTTGGAACATTTTTTCCAAAATCTAGCGGAATACCCCCACCCATTTGGAATATTTTTTCGAAAATTCATTGTATTTTTGCTATTATTTTCGACATTTTGTTCCAAAATCGAATCACATACCCCCCACTTTGGATCATTCTTTCCAAAATCTAGCGAAATACCCCCACCCCTTTGGAATATTTTTTCGACAATTCATTGTTTTTGTTATTACTTTCGACATTTTGTTCCAAAATCGAACCACATATCCCTCACCCTTTGGAACGTTTTTTCCAAAATCTAAGGAAATAACCCCACCCCTTTGGAATATTTTATCGAAAATTCATTGTAGTTTTGCTATTATTTTCGACATTTTGTTCCAAAATCTAGCTTACCATTCTCCTTTTGGAACATTTTCTCCAAAATCCAGCGGAACAACCCCACACATTTGGAATATTTTTTCGAAAATTCATTGTATTTTTGCTATTATTTTCGACATTTTGTTCCAAAATCGAACCACATACCCCCCACTTTGGAACATTTTTTCCAATATCTAGCGAAATACCCCCACCTCTTTGGAATATTTTTTCGAAAACGTTATATTTTTGCTATTATTTTCTACATTTTGTTCAAAATCTAGCCTAATGCTCCCACCCCCCTTTAGAACATTTTCTCCAAAATCTAGCGAAATACTCCCACCCCTCTGGAATATATTTTCGAATTCTTTGAATTTTTGCTATTATTTTCGACATTTTGTTCCAAAATCTAGCTTAATTCCCCCACCCTCCTTTGGAACATTTTTTCCAAAATCTAGCGAAATACCCCCACCTATTTGGAATATTTTTTCGAAAACGTTATATTTTTGCTATTATTTTCTACATTTTGTTCCAAAATCTAGCTTAATTGCCCCACCCTCCGTTGGAACATTTTTTCCAAAATCTAACGAAATAACCCCACCCCTTTGGAATATTTTTTCGAAAATTCATTGTATTTTTGCTATTATTTTCGACATTTTGTTCCAAAATCGAAACACATATCCTTCACCCTTTGGAACGTTTTTTCCAAAATAACGAAATAACACCATCCTTCGGAATATTTTTTCGAAAATTCATCGTAGTTTTGCTATTATTTTCGACATTTTGTTCCAAAATCGAACCACATGCCCCCTCCCCCTTTTGAAACGTTTTTTCTAAAATCTAACGAAATAACCCCAACCCTTTGAAATATTTTTTCGAAAATTCATTGTGTTTATGTTATTACTTTCGACATTTTAATCCAAAATCGAACCACATGCGCCCACCCTCTTTAGAACATTTTTTCCAAAATCTGACGAAATATCCCCAACCCTTTGGAATATTTTTTCGAAAATTCATTGTAGTTTTGCTATTATTTTCGACATTTTGTTCCAAA
This sequence comes from Agrilus biguttatus, assembly GCA_963921985.1. Classification (NCBI taxonomy): domain Eukaryota; kingdom Metazoa; phylum Arthropoda; class Insecta; order Coleoptera; family Buprestidae; genus Agrilus; species Agrilus biguttatus. The sequence goes on along the minus strand of OY998127.1, from coordinate 12,013,230 downwards.
ATCGAACCACATACCCCTCACCCTTTGGAACGTTTTTTCCAAAATCTAACGAAATAACCCCACCCCTTTGGAATATTTTTTCGAAAATTCATTGTGTTTATGCTATTACTTTCGACATTTTAATCCAAAATCGAACCACATGCCCCCACTATCCTTGGGAACATTCTTTCAAAATCTAGCGGAATACCCCCACCCCTTTGGAATATTTTTTCGAAAATTCATTGTATTTTTGCTATTATTTTCGACATTTTGTTCAAAGTCTGACCTAATACGCCCACCCTCCTTTGGAACATTTTTTCCAAAATCTAGCGGAATACCCCCACCCCTTCGGAATATTTTTTGGAAAATTGATTGTATTCTTGCTATTATTTTCGACATTTTGTTCCAAAATCGAACCACATACCCCTCCCCCTTTGGATCGTTTTTTCCAAAATCTAGCAAAATACCCCCACCCCTTTGGAATATTTTTTCGACAATTCATTGTTTTTGTTATTACTTTCGACATTTTGTTCCAAAATCGAACCACATACCCCCTCCCCCTTTGAAACGTTTTTACCAAAATCTAACGAAATACGCACACCCCTTTCGAATATTTTTTCGAAAATGCATTTTATTTTTGCTATTATTTTCTACATTTTGTTCCAAATCGCACAACATACCCCCCCAGTTTGGAACAAATTTTTCAAAATCTAGTGAAATACCCCCTTCCCCTTTGGTATATTTTTTCGAAAATTCATTGAATTTTTGCTATTATTTTCGACATTTTGTTCCAAAACCGAACCACATATCCCCTCCTACTTTGGAACGTTTTTTCCAAAATCTAGCGGAATACACCCACCCCTCTTTCGAATATTTTTTGGAAAATTGATTGTATTCTTGCTATTATTTTCGACATTTTGTTCCAAAATCGAACCACATACCCCTCCCCCTTTGGATCGTTTTTTCCAAAATCTAGCAAAATACCCCCACCCCATTGGAATGTTTTTTCGAGAATTCATTGTATTTTTGCTATTATTTTCGACATTTTGTTCCAAAATCTAGCCTAATGCGCCCACCCTCCTTTAGAACATTTTTTTCAAAATCTAGCGAAATACTCCCACCCCTCTGGAATATATTTTCGAATTCTTTGAATTTTTGCTATTATTTTCGACATTTTGTTCCAAAATCTAGCTTAATTCCCCCACCCTCCTTTGGAACATTTTTTCCAAAATCTAGCGGATTACCCCCACCCATTTGGAATATTTTTTCGAAAATTCATTGTATTTTTGCTATTATTTTCGACATTTTGTTCCACAATCGAACCACATACCCCCCACTTTGGATCATTTTTTCCAAAATCTAGCGAAATACCCCCACCCCTTTGGAATATTTTTTCGACAATTCATTGTTTTTGTTATTACTTTCGACATTTTGTTCCAAAATCGAACCACATATCCCTCACCCTTTGGAACGTTTTTTCCAAAATCTAAGGAAATAACCCCACCCCTTTGGAATATTTTATCGAAAATTCATTGTAGTTTTGCTATTATTTTCGACATTTTGTTCCAAAATCTAGCTTACCATTCTCCTTTTGGAACATTTTCTCCAAAATCCAGCGGAACAACCCCACACATTTGGAATATTTTTTCGAAAATTCATTGTATTTTTGCTATTATTTTCGACATTTTGTTCCAAAATCGAACCACATACCCCCCACTTTGGAACATTTTTTCCAATATCTAGCGAAATACCCCCACCTCTTTGGAATATTTTTTCGAAAACGTTATATTTTTGCTATTATTTTCTACATTTTGTTCAAAATCTAGCCTAATGCTCCCACCCCCCTTTAGAACATTTTCTCCAAAATCTAGCGAAATACTCCCACCCCTCTGGAATATATTTTCGAATTCTTTGAATTTTTGCTATTATTTTCGACATTTTGTTCCAAAATCTAGCTTAATTCCCCCACCCTCCTTTGGAACATTTTTTCCAAAATCTAGCGGAATACCCCCACCCATTTGGAATATTTTTTCGAAAATTCATTGTATTTTTGCTATTATTTTCGACATTTTGTTCCAAAATCGAACCACATACCCCCCACTTTGGATCATTTTTTCCAAAATCTAGCGAAATACCCCCACCCCTTTGGAATATTTTTTCGTCAATTCATTGTTTTTGTTATTACTTTCGACATTTTGTTCCAAAATCGAACCACATATCCCTCACCCTTTGGAACGTTTTTTCCAAAATCTAAGGAAATAACCCCACCCCTTTGGAATATTTTATCGAAAATTCATTGTAGTTTTGCTATTATTTTCGACATTTTGTTCCAAAATCTAGCTTACCATTCTCCTTTTGGAACATTTTCTCCAAAATCCAGCGGAACAACCCCACCCATTTGGAATATTTTTTCGAAAATTCATTGTATTTTTGCTATTATTTTCGACATTTTGTTCCAAAATCGAACCACATACCCCCCACTTTGGAACATTTTTTCCAAAATCTAGCGAAATACCCCCACCCCTTTGGAATAATTTTTCGACAATTCATTGTAGTTTTGCTATTATTTTGCGACATTTTGTTCCAAAATCTAGCTTAATTCCCCCACCCTCCTTTGGAACATTTTTTCCAAAATCTAGCGGAATACCCCCACCCATTTGGAATATTTTTTCGAAAATTCATTGTATTTTTGCTATTATTTTCGACACTTTGTTCCAAAATCGAATCACATACCCCCCACTTTGGATCATTTTTTCCAAAATCTAGCGAAATACCCCCACCCCTTTGGAATATTTTTTCGACAATTCATTGTTTTTGTTATTATTTTCGACATTTTGTTCCAAAATCTAGCTTAATTCCCCCACCCTCCTTTGAACATTTTTTCCAAAATCTAGCGGAATACCCCCACCCATTTGGAATATTTTTTCGAAAATTCATTGTATTTTTGCTATTATTTTCGACATTTTGTTCCAAAATCGAATCACATACCCCCCACTTTGGATCATTTTTACCAAAATCTAGCGAAATACCCCCACCCCTTTGGAATATTTTTTCGACAATTCATTGTTTTTGTTATTACTTTCGACATTTTGTTCCAAAATCGAACCACATATCCCTCACCCTTTGGAACGTTTTTTCCAAAATCTAAGGAAATAACCCCACCCCTTTGGAATATTTTATCGAAAATTCATTGTAGTTTTGCTATTATTTTCGACATTTTGTTCCAAAATCTAGCTTACCATTCTCCTTTTGGAACATTTTCTCCAAAATCCAGCGGAACAACCCCACACATTTGGAATATTTTTTCGAAAATTCATTAATTTTTGCTATTATTTTCGACATTTTGTTCCAAAATCGAACCACATACCCCCCACTTTGGAACATTTTTTCCAATATCTAGCGAAATACCCCCACCTCTTTGGAATATTTTTTCGAAAACGTTATATTTTTGCTATTATTTTCTACATTTTGTTCAAAATCTAGCCTAATGCTCCCACCCCCCTTTAGAACATTTTCTCCAAAATCTAGCGAAATACTCCCACCCCTCCGGAATATATTTTCGAAAATTCTTTGTATTTTTGCTATTATTTTCTACATTTTGTTCCAAAAGCTAACAAAATACTCCCACCCTCCTTTGGAACATTTTTCCAAAATCTAGCGGAATAACCCCACCCCCTTGGAATATTTTTTCGAAAATTCTTTGTATTTTTGCAATTATTTTCTACATTTTGTTCCAAAATCTAGCTTAATGCCCCCACCCTCCTTTGGAACATTTTTCCAAAATCTAGCGGAATAACACCACCCCTTTGGAATAGTTTTTCGAAAATTCATTGTTTTTGCTATAATTTTCGACATTTGTTCCAAAATCGAACCATATACCCCCTCCCCCTTTGGAATTTTTTTTCCAAAATCTAGCGAATTATCCCCACCCCTTGGGAATATTTTTTCGAAAATTCTTTATATTTTTCTATTATTTTCGACATTTTGTTCCAAAATCGAACCACAAACCCTCTCCCCCTTTGGAACGTTTTTTTCAAAATCTAGCGAAATACCCCCACCCCTTGAGAATATCTTTTCGAAAATTCTTTATATTTTTGCTATTATTTTCTACATTTTGTTCCAAAAGCTAACCTAATACTCCCACCCTCCTTTGGAAATTTTTTCCAAAATCTAGCGGAATAACCCCACCCCTTTGGAACATTTTTTCGAAAATTCATTCTATTTTTGCTATTATTATCGACATTTTGTTCCGAAATCGAACCACATACCGCCTCTCCCTTTGGATCGTTTTTACCAAAATCTAGCGAAATACCCCCACCCCTTTGGAATAGTTTTTCGAAAATTCATTGCTTTTTGCTATTATTTTCGACATTTTGTTCCAAAATCGAACCACATACCCCATCCCCCTTTGAAACGCTTTTTCCAAAATCTAGCAAAATACCCCCACCCCTTTGGAATATTTTTTCGACAATTCATTGTTTTTGTTATTACTTTCGACATTTTGTTCCAAAATCGAACCACATACCCCCTCCCCCTTTGAAACGTTTTTTCCAAAATCTAACGAAATAACCCCAACCCTTTGAAATATTTTTTCGAAAATTCATTGTGTTTATGCTATTACTTTCGACATTTTAATCCAAAATCGAACCACATGCCCCCATCCTCCTTTAGAACATTTTTTCCAAAATCTAGCGGAATACCCCCACCCCTTTGGAATGTTTTTTCGAGAATTCATTGTATTTTTGCTATTATTTTCGACATTTTGTTCCAAAATCTAGCCTAATGCGCCCACCCTCCTTTAGAACATTTTTTCCAAAATCTAGCGGAATACCCCCACCTCTGGAATATTTTTTCGAAAATTTATTGTATTTTTGCTAGTATTTTTGACATTTTGTTCCAAAATCGAACCACAAACCCTCTCCCCCTTTGGAACGTTTTTTTCAAAATCTAGCGAAATACCCACCCCTTGAGAATATCTTTTCGAAAATTCTTTATATTTTTGCTATTATTTTCTACATTTTGTTCCAAAAGCTAACCTAATACTCCCACCCTCCTTTGGAACATTTTTCCAAAATCTAGCGGAATAACCCCACCCCTTTGGAACATTTTTTCGAAAATTCATTGTATTTTTGCTATTATTTTCGACATTTTGTTCAGAAATCGAACCACATACCGCCTCCCCCTTTGGATCGTTTTTTCCAAAATTTAGCGAAATACCCCCACCCCTTTGGAATAGTTTTTCGAAAATTCATTGTTTTTGCTATTATTTTCGACATTTTGTTCCAAAATCGAACCACATACCCCTCACCCTTTGGAACGTTTTTTCCAAAATCTAACGAAATAACCCCACCCCTTTGGAATATTTTTTCGAAAATTCATTGTGTTTATGCTATTACTTTCGACATTTTAATCCAAAATCGAACTACATGCCCCCACTCTCCTTGGGAACATTCTTTCCAAAATCAAGCGGAATACCCCCACCCCTTTCGAATATTTTTTCGAAAATTCATTGTATTCTTGCTATTATTTTCGACATTTTGTTCCAAAATCGAACCACATACCCCTCCCCCTTTGCATCGTTTTTTCCAAAATCTAGCAAAATACCCCCACCCCTTTGGAATGTTTTTTCGAGAATTCATTGTATTTTTGCTATTATTTTCGACATTTTGTTCCCCTCTGGAATATATTTTCGAATTCTTTGAGTTTTTGCTATTATTTTGGACATTTTGTTCCAAAATAGAACCACATACCCCCTCCCCCTTTGGAATATTTTTTCCAAAATCTAGCGAAATACCCCCACCCCTTGGGAATATTTTTTCGAAAATTCTTTATATTTTTGCTATTATTTTCTACATTTTGTTCCAAAATCTAGCTTAATTCCCCCACCCTCCTTTGGAACATTTTTTCCAAAATCTAGCGGAATACCCCCACCCATTTGGAATATTTTTTCGAAAATTCATTGTATTTTTGCTATTATTTTCGACATTTTGTTCCAAAATCGAACCACATACGCCCCACTTTGGAACATTTTTTCCAAAATCTAGCGAAATACCCCCACCCTTTTGGAATATTTTTTCGACAATTCATTGTTTTTGTTATTACTTTCGACATTTTGTTCCAAAATCGAACCACATATCCCTCACCCTTTGGAACGTTTTTTCCAAAATCTAACGAAATAACCCCACCCCTTTGGAATATTTTATCGAAAATTCATTGTAGTTTTGCTATTATTTTCGACATTTTGTTCCAAAATCTAGCTTACCATTCTCCTTTGGAACATTTTCTCCAAAATCCAGCGGAACACCCCCACCCATTTGGAATATTTTTTCGAAAATTCATTGTATTTTTGCTATTATTTTCGACATTTTGTTCCGAAATCGAACCACATACCGCCTCCCCCTTTAGATCGTTTTTTCTAAAATCTAGCGAAATACCCCCACCCCTTTGGAATAGTTTTTCGAAAATTCATTGTAGTTTTGCTATTATTTTCGACATTTTGTTCCAAAATCGAACCACATACCCCTCCCCCTTTGGATCGTTTTTTCCAAAATCTAGCAGAATACCCCCACCCTTTTGGAATATTTTTTCGAAAATTCATTGTAGTTTTGCTATTATTTTCGACATTTTGTTCCAAAATCTAGCTTACCATTCTCCTTTTGGAACATTTTCTCCAAAATCCAGCGGAACAACCCCACACATTTGGAATATTTTTTCGAAAATTCATTGTATTTTTGCTATTATTTTTGACATTTTGTTCCAAAATCGAACCACATACCCCCCACTTTGGAACATTTTTTCCAATATCTAGCGAAATACCCCCACCTCTTTGGAATATTTTTTCGAAAACGTTATATTTTTGCTATTATTTTCTACATTTTGTTCAAAATCTAGCCTAATGCTCCCACCCCCCTTTAGAACATTTTCTCCAAAATCTAGCGAAATACTCCCACCCCTCTGGAATATATTTTCGAATTCTTTGAATTTTTGCTATTATTTTCGACATTTTGTTCCAAAATCTAGCTTAATTCCCCCACCCTCCTTTGGAACATTTTTTCCAAAATCTAGCGAAATACCCCCACCTATTTGGAATATTTTTTCGAAAACGTTATATTTTTGCTATTATTTTCTACATTTTGTTCCAAAATCTAGCTTAATTGCCCCACCCTCCGTTGGAACATTTTTTCCAAAATCTAACGAAATAACCCCACCCCTTTGGAATATTTTTTCGAAAATTCATTGTATTTTTGCTATTATTTTCGACATTTTGTTCCAAAATCGAAACACATATCCTTCACCCTTTGGAACGTTTTTTCCAAAATAACGAAATAACACCATCCTTCGGAATATTTTTTCGAAAATTCATCGTAGTTTTGCTATTATTTTCGACATTTTGTTCCAAAATCGAACCACATACCCCCTCCCCCTTTTGAAACGTTTTTTCCAAAATCTAACGAAATAACCCCAACCCTTTGAAATATTTTTTCGAAAATTCATTGTGTTTATGTTATTACTTTCGACATTTTAATCCAAAATCGAACCACATGCGCCCACCCTCTTTAGAACATTTTTTCCAAAATCTGACGAAATATCCCCAACCCTTTGGAATATTTTTTCGAAAATTCATTGTAGTTTTGCTATTATTTTCGACATTTTGTTCCAAAATCGAACCACATACCCCTCACCCTTTGGAACGTTTTTTCCAAAATCTAACGAAATAACCCCACCCCTTTGGAATATTTTTTCGAAAATTCATTGTGTTTATGCTATTACTTTCGACATTTTAATCCAAAATCGAACCACATGCCCCCACTATCCTTGGGAACATTCTTTCAAAATCTAGCGGAATACCCCCACCCCTTTGGAATATTTTTTCGAAAATTCATTGTATTTTTGCTATTATTTTCGACATTTTGTTCAAAGTCTGACCTAATACGCCCACCCTCCTTTGGAACATTTTTTCCAAAATCTAGCGGAATACCCCCACCCCTTTGGAATATTTTTTCGACAATTCATTGTTTTTGTTATTACTTTCGACATTTTGTTCCAAAATCGAACCACATACCCCCTCCCCCTTTGAAACGTTTTTACCAAAATCTAACGAAATACGCACACCCCTTTCGAATATTTTTTCGAAAATGCATTTTATTTTTGCTATTATTTTCTACATTTTGTTCCAAATCGCACAACATACCCCCCCAGTTTGGAACAAATTTTTCAAAATCTAGTGAAATACCCCCTTCCCCTTTGGTATATTTTTTCGAAAATTCATTGAATTTTTGCTATTATTTTCGACATTTTGTTCCAAAACCGAACCACATATCCCCTCCTACTTTGGAACGTTTTTTCCAAAATCTAGCGGAATACACCCACCCCTCTTTGGAATATTTTTTGGAAAATTGATTGTATTCTTGCTATTATTTTCGACATTTTGTTCCAAAATCGAACCACATACCCCTCCCCCTTTGGATCGTTTTTTCCAAAATCTAGCAAAATACCCCCACCCCATTGGAATGTTTTTTCGAGAATTCATTGTATTTTTGCTATTATTTTCGACATTTTGTTCCAAAATCTAGCCTAATGCGCCCACCCTCCTTTAGAACATTTTTTTCAAAATCTAGCGAAATACTCCCACCCCTCTGGAATATATTTTCGAATTCTTTGAATTTTTGCTATTATTTTCGACATTTTGTTCCAAAATCTAGCTTAATTCCCCCACCCTCCTTTGGAACATTTTTTCCAAAATCTAGCGGATTACCCCCACCCATTTGGAATATTTTTTCGAAAATTCATTGTATTTTTGCTATTATTTTCGACATTTTGTTCCAAAATCGAACCACATACCCCCCACTTTGGATCATTTTTTCCAAAATCTAGCGAAATACCCCCACCCCTTTGGAATATTTTTTCGACAATTCATTGTTTTTGTTATTACTTTCGACATTTTGTTCCAAAATCGAACCACATATCCCTCACCCTTTGGAACGTTTTTTCCAAAATCTAAGGAAATAACCCCACCCCTTTGGAATATTTTATCGAAAATTCATTGTAGTTTTGCTATTATTTTCGACATTTTGTTCCAAAATCTAGCTTACCATTCTCCTTTTGGAACATTTTCTCCAAAATCCAGCGGAACAACCCCACACATTTGGAATATTTTTTCGAAAATTCATTGTATTTTTGCTATTATTTTCGACATTTTGTTCCAAAATCGAACCACATACCCCCCACTTTGGAACATTTTTTCCAATATCTAGCGAAATACCCCCACCTCTTTGGAATATTTTTTCGAAAACGTTATATTTTTGCTATTATTTTCTACATTTTGTTCAAAATCTAGCCTAATGCTCCCACCCCCCTTTAGAACATTTTCTCCAAAATCTAGCGAAATACTCCCACCCCTCTGGAATATATTTTCGAATTCTTTGAATTTTTGCTATTATTTTCGACATTTTGTTCCAAAATCTAGCTTAATTCCCCCACCCTCCTTTGGAACATTTTTTCCAAAATCTAGCGGAATACCCCCACCCATTTGGAATATTTTTTCGAAAATTCATTGTATTTTTGCTATTATTTTCGACATTTTGTTCCAAAATCGAACCACATACCCCCCACTTTGGATCATTTTTTCCAAAATCTAGCGAAATACCCCCACCCCTTTGGAATATTTTTTCGACAATTCATTGTTTTTGTTATTACTTTCGACATTTTGTTCCAAAATCGAACCACATATCCCTCACCCTTTGGAACGTTTTTTCCAAAATCTAAGGAAATAACCCCACCCCTTTGGAATATTTTATCGAAAATTCATTGTAGTTTTGCTATTATTTTCGACATTTTGTTCCAAAATCTAGCTTACCATTCTCCTTTTGGAACATTTTCTCCAAAATCCAGCGGAACAACCCCACCCATTTGGAATATTTTTTCGAAAATTCATTGTATTTTTGCTATTATTTTCGACATTTTGTTCCAAAATCGAACCACATACCCCCCACTTTGGAACATTTTTTCCAATATCTAGCGAAATACCCCCACCTCTTTGGAATATTTTTTCGAAAACGTTATATTTTTGCTATTATTTTCTACATTTTGTTCAAAATCTAGCCTAATGCTCCCACCCCCCTTTAGAACATTTTCTCCAAAATCTAGCGAAATACTCCCACCCCTCTGGAATATATTTTCGAATTCTTTGAATTTTTGCTATTATTTTCGACATTTTGTTCCAAAATCTAGCCTAATGCCCCCACCCCCCTTTAGAATATTTTTTCCAAAATCTAGCGAAATACTCCCACCCCTCTGGAATATATTTTCGAAAATTCTTTGTATTTTTGCTATTATTTTCTACATTTTGTTCCAAAAGCTAACAAAATACTCCCACCCTCCTTTGGAACATTTTTCCAAAATCTAGCGGAATAACCCCACCCCCTTGGAATATTTTTTCGAAAATTCTTTGTATTTTTGCAATTATTTTCTACATTTTGTTCCAAAATCTAGCTTAATGCCCCCACCCTCCTTTGGAACATTTTTCCAAAATCTAGCGGAATAACACCACCCCTTTGGAATAGTTTTTCGAAAATTCATTGTTTTTGCTATAATTTTCGACATTTGTTCCAAAATCGAACCATATACCCCCTCCCCCTTTGGAATTTTTTTTCCAAAATCTAGCGAATTATCCCCACCCCTTGGGAATATTTTTTCGAAAATTCTTTATATTTTTCTATTATTTTCGACATTTTGTTCCAAAATCGAACCACAAACCCTCTCCCCCTTTGGAACGTTTTTTTCAAAATCTAGCGAAATACCCCCACCCCTTGAGAATATCTTTTCGAAAATTCTTTATATTTTTGCTATTATTTTCTACATTTTGTTCCAAAAGCTAACCTAATACTCCCACCCTCCTTTGGAAATTTTTTCCAAAATCTAGCGGAATAACCCCACCCCTTTGGAACATTTTTTCGAAAATTCATTCTATTTTTGCTATTATTATCGACATTTTGTTCCGAAATCGAACCACATACCGCCTCTCCCTTTGGATCGTTTTTACCAAAATCTAGCGAAATACCCCCACCCCTTTGGAATAGTTTTTCGAAAATTCATTGTTTTTGCTATTATTTTCGACATTTTGTTCCAAAATCGAACCACATACCCCATCCCCCTTTGAAACGCTTTTTCCAAAATCTAGCAAAATACCCCCACCCCTTTGGAATATTTTTTCGACAATTCATTGTTTTTGTTATTACTTTCGACATTTTGTTCCAAAATCGAACCACATACCCCCTCCCCCTTTGAAACGTTTTTTCCAAAATCTAACGAAATAACCCCAACCCTTTGAAATATTTTTTCGAAAATTCATTGTGTTTATGCTATTACTTTCGACATTTTAATCCAAAATCGAACCACATGCCCCCATCCTCCTTTAGAACATTTTTTCCAAAATCTAGCGGAATACCCCCACCCCTTTGGAATGTTTTTTCGAGAATTCATTGTATTTTTGCTATTATTTTCGACATTTTGTTCCAAAATCTAGCCTAATGCGCCCACCCTCCTTTAGAACATTTTTTCCAAAATCTAGCGGAATACCCCCACCTCTGGAATATTTTTTCGAAAATTTATTGTATTTTTGCTAGTATTTTTGACATTTTGTTCCAAAATCGAACCACAAACCCTCTCCCCCTTTGGAACGTTTTTTTCAAAATCTAGCGAAATACCCACCCCTTGAGAATATCTTTTCGAAAATTCTTTATATTTTTGCTATTATTTTCTACATTTTGTTCCAAAAGCTAACCTAATACTCCCACCCTCCTTTGGAACATTTTTCCAAAATCTAGCGGAATAACCCCACCCCTTTGGAACATTTTTTCGAAAATTCATTGTATTTTTGCTATTATTTTCGACATTTTGTTCAGAAATCGAACCACATACCGCCTCCCCCTTTGGATCGTTTTTTCCAAAATTTAGCGAAATACCCCCACCCCTTTGGAATAGTTTTTCGAAAATTCATTGTTTTTGCTATTATTTTCGACATTTTGTTCCAAAATCGAACCACATACCCCTCACCCTTTGGAACGTTTTTTCCAAAATCTAACGAAATAACCCCACCCCTTTGGAATATTTTTTCGAAAATTCATTGTGTTTATGCTATTACTTTCGACATTTTAATCCAAAATCGAACTACATGCCCCCACTCTCCTTGGGAACATTCTTTCCAAAATCAAGCGGAATACCCCCACCCCTTTCGAATATTTTTTCGAAAATTCATTGTATTCTTGCTATTATTTTCGACATTTTGTTCCAAAATCGAACCACATACCCCTCCCCCTTTGGATCGTTTTTTCCAAAATCTAGCAAAATACCCCCACCCCTTTGGAATATTTTTTCGACAATTCATTGTTTTTGTTATTACTTTCGACATTTTGTTCCAAAATCGAACCACATACCCCCTCCCCCTTTGAAACGTTTTTACCAAAATCTAGCGAAATATGCCCACCCCTTTCGAATATTTTTTCGAAAATGCATTTTATTTTTGCTATTATTTTCTACATTTTGTTCCAAATCGCACAACATACCCCCCCAGTTTGGAACAAATTTTCCAAAATCTAGTGAAATACCCCCTTCCCCTTTGGTATATTTTTTCGAAAATTCATTGAATTTTTGCTATTATTTTCGACATTTTGTTCCAAAACCGAACCACATATCCCCTCCTACTTTGGAACGTTTTTTCCAAAATCTAGCGGAATACACCCACCCCTCTTTGGAATATTTTTTGGAAAATTGATTGTATTCTTGCTATTATTTTCGACATTTTGTTCCAAAATCGAACCACATACCCCTCCCCCTTTGGATCGTTTTTTCCAAAATCTAGCAAAATACCCCCACCCCATTGGAATGTTTTTTCGAGAATTCATTGTATTTTTGCTATTATTTTCGACATTTTGTTCCAAAATCGAACCACATACCCCCCACTTTGGAACATTTTTTCCAAAATCTAGCGAAATACCCCCACCCCTTTGGAATATTTTTTCGACAATTCATTGTTTTTGTTATTACTTTCGACATTTTGTTCCAAAATCGAACCACATATCCCTCACCCTTTGGAACGTTTTTTCCAAAATAACGAAATAACACCATCCTTCGGAATATTTTTTCGAAAATTCATTGTAGTTTTGCTATTATTTTGCGACATTTTGTTCCAAAATCTAGCTTAATTCCCCCATTCTCCTTTGGAACATTTTCTCCAAAATCCAGCGGAACACCCCCACCCATTTGGAATATTTTTTCGAAAATTCATTGTATTTTGGCTGTTATTTTCGACATTTTGTTCCAAAATCGAACCACATACCCCCCACTTTGGAACATTTTTTCCAAAATCTAGCGAAATACCCCCACCCCTTGGGAATATTTTTTCGAAAATTCTTTATATTTTTGCAAGAATTTTCTACATTTTGTTCCAAAATCTAACCTAATACGCCCACCCTCCTTTGGAACATATTTTCCAAAATCTAACGAAATATCCCCAACCCTTTGGAATATTTTTTAGAAAATACATTGAATTTTGTACATTTTGTTCCAAAATCTAAACTAATACCCCCACCCCTTTGGAATATTTTTTCAAAAATTCTTTATATTTTTTCTATTATTTTCTACATTTTGTTCCAAAAGCTAACCTAATACTCCCACCCTCCTTTGGAACATTTCTTCCAACATCTAGCCAAATACCCCCACCTCTTTGCATTATTTTTTCGAAAATACTTCATATTTTTGCTATTATTTTCTACATTTTGTTCCAAATCGCACAACATACCCCCCCAGTTTGGAACAAATTTTTCAAAATCTAGTGAAATACCCCCTTCCCCTTTGGTATATTTTTTCGAAAATTCATTGAATTTTTGCTATTATTTTCGACATTTTGTTCCAAAACCGAACCACATATCCCCTCCTACTTTGGAACGTTTTTTCCAAAATCTAGCGGAATACACCCACCCCTCTTTCGAATATTTTTTGGAAAATTGATTGTATTCTTGCTATTATTTTCGACATTTTGTTCCAAAATCGAACCACATACCCCTCCCCCTTTGGATCGTTTTTTCCAAAATCTAGCAAAATACCCCCACCCCATTGGAATGTTTTTTCGAGAATTCATTGTATTTTTGCTATTATTTTCGACATTTTGTTCCAAAATCTAGCCTAATGCGCCCACCCTCCTTTAGAACATTTTTTTCAAAATCTAGCGAAATACTCCCACCCCTCTGGAATATATTTTCGAATTCTTTGAATTTTTGCTATTATTTTCGACATTTTGTTCCAAAATCTAGCTTAATTCCCCCACCCTCCTTTGGAACATTTTTTCCAAAATCTAGCGGATTACCCCCACCCATTTGGAATATTTTTTCGAAAATTCATTGTATTTTTGCTATTATTTTCGACATTTTGTTCCAAAATCGAACCACATACCCCCCACTTTGGATCATTTTTTCCAAAATCTAGCGAAATACCCCCACCCCTTTGGAATATTTTTTCGACAATTCATTGTTTTTGTTATTACTTTCGACATTTTGTTCCAAAATCGAACCACATATCCCTCACCCTTTGGAACGTTTTTTCCAAAATCTAAGGAAATAACCCCACCCCTTTGGAATATTTTATCGAAAATTCATTGTAGTTTTGCTATTATTTTCGACATTTTGTTCCAAAATCTAGCTTACCATTCTCCTTTTGGAACATTTTCTCCAAAATCCAGCGGAACAACCCCACACATTTGGAATATTTTTTCGAAAATTCATTGTATTTTTGCTATTATTTTCGACATTTTGTTCCAAAATCGAACCACATACCCCCCACTTTGGAACATTTTTTCCAATATCTAGCGAAATACCCCCACCTCTTTGGAATATTTTTTCGAAAACGTTATATTTTTGCTATTATTTTCTACATTTTGTTCAAAATCTAGCCTAATGCTCCCACCCCCCTTTAGAACATTTTCTCCAAAATCTAGCGAAATACTCCCACCCCTCTGGAATATATTTTCGAATTCTTTGAATTTTTGCTATTATTTTCGACATTTTGTTCCAAAATCTAGCTTAATTCCCCCACCCTCCTTTGGAACATTTTTTCCAAAATCTAGCGGAATACCCCCACCCATTTGGAATATTTTTTCGAAAATTCATTGTATTTTTGCTATTATTTTCGACATTTTGTTCCAAAATCGAACCACATACCCCCCACTTTGGATCATTTTTTCCAAAATCTAGCGAAATACCCCCACCCCTTTGGAATATTTTTTCGACAATTCATTGTTTTTGTTATTACTTTCGACATTTTGTTCCAAAATCGAACCACATATCCCTCACCCTTTGGAACGTTTTTTCCAAAATCTAAGGAAATAACCCCACCCCTTTGGAATATTTTATCGAAAATTCATTGTAGTTTTGCTATTATTTTCGACATTTTGTTCCAAAATCTAGCTTACCATTCTCCTTTTGGAACATTTTCTCCAAAATCCAGCGGAACAACCCCACACATTTGGAATATTTTTTCGAAAATTCATTGTATTTTTGCTATTATTTTCGACATTTTGTTCCAAAATCGAACCACATACCCCCCACTTTGGAACATTTTTTCCAATATCTAGCGAAATACCCCCACCTCTTTGGAATATTTTTTCGAAAACGTTATATTTTTGCTATTATTTTCTACATTTTGTTCAAAATCTAGCCTAATGCTCCCACCCCCCTTTAGAACATTTTCTCCAAAATCTAGCGAAATACTCCCACCCCTCTGGAATATATTTTCGAATTCTTTGAATTTTTGCTATTATTTTCGACATTTTGTTCCAAAATCTAGCTTAATTCCCCCACCCTCCTTTGGAACATTTTTTCCAAAATCTAGCGGAATACCCCCACCCATTTGGAATATTTTTTCGAAAATTCATTGTATTTTTGCTATTATTTTCGACATTTTGTTCCAAAATCGAACCACATACCCCCCACTTTGGATCATTTTTTCCAAAATCTAGCGAAATACCCCCACCCCTTTGGAATATTTTTTCGACAATTCATTGTTTTTGTTATTACTTTCGACATTTTGTTCCAAAATCGAACCACATATCCCTCACCCTTTGGAACGTTTTTTCCAAAATCTAAGGAAATAACCCCACCCCTTTGGAATATTTTATCGAAAATTCATTGTAGTTTTGCTATTATTTTCGACATTTTGTTCCAAAATCTAGCTTACCATTCTCCTTTTGGAACATTTTCTCCAAAATCCAGCGGAACAACCCCACCCATTTGGAATATTTTTTCGAAAATTCATTGTATTTTTGCTATTATTTTCGACATTTTGTTCCAAAATCGAACCACATACCCCCCACTTTGGAACATTTTTTCCAATATCTAGCGAAATACCCCCACCTCTTTGGAATATTTTTTCGAAAACGTTATATTTTTGCTATTATTTTCTACATTTTGTTCAAAATCTAGCCTAATGCTCCCACCCCCCTTTAGAACATTTTCTCCAAAATCTAGCGAAATACTCCCACCCCTCTGGAATATATTTTCGAATTCTTTGAATTTTTGCTATTATTTTCGACATTTTGTTCCAAAATCTAGCCTAATGCCCCCACCCCCCTTTAGAATATTTTTTCCAAAATCTAGCGAAATACTCCCACCCCTCTGGAATATATTTTCGAAAATTCTTTGTATTTTTGCTATTATTTTCTACATTTTGTTCCAAAAGCTAACAAAATACTCCCACCCTCCTTTGGAACATTTTTCCAAAATCTAGCGGAATAACCCCACCCCCTTGGAATATTTTTTCGAAAATTCTTTGTATTTTTGCAATTATTTTCTACATTTTGTTCCAAAATCTAGCTTAATGCCCCCACCCTCCTTTGGAACATTTTTCCAAAATCTAGCGGAATAACCACCCCTTTGGAATAGTTTTTCGAAAATTCATTGTTTTTGCTATAATTTTCGACATTTGTTCCAAAATCGAACCATATACCCCCTCCCCCTTTGGAATTTTTTTTCCAAAATCTAGCGAATTATCCCCACCCCTTGGGAATATTTTTTCGAAAATTCTTTATATTTTTCTATTATTTTCGACATTTTGTTCCAAAATCGAACCACAAACCCTCTCCCCCTTTGGAACGTTTTTTTCAAAATCTAGCGAAATACCCCCACCCCTTGAGAATATCTTTTCGAAAATTCTTTATATTTTTGCTATTATTTTCTACATTTTGTTCCAAAAGCTAACCTAATACTCCCACCCTCCTTTGGAAATTTTTTCCAAAATCTAGCGGAATAACCCCACCCCTTTGGAACATTTTTTCGAAAATTCATTCTATTTTTGCTATTATTATCGACATTTTGTTCCGAAATCGAACCACATACCGCCTCTCCCTTTGGATCGTTTTTACCAAAATCTAGCGAAATACCCCCACCCCTTTGGAATAGTTTTTCGAAAATTCATTGTTTTTGCTATTATTTTCGACATTTTGTTCCAAAATCGAACCACATACCCCATCCCCCTTTGAAACGCTTTTTCCAAAATCTAGCAAAATACCCCCACCCCTTTGGAATATTTTTTCGACAATTCATTGTTTTTGTTATTACTTTCGACATTTTGTTCCAAAATCGAACCACATACCCCCTCCCCCTTTGAAACGTTTTTTCCAAAATCTAACGAAATAACCCCAACCCTTTGAAATATTTTTTCGAAAATTCATTGTGTTTATGCTATTACTTTCGACATTTTAATCCAAAATCGAACCACATGCCCCCATCCTCCTTTAGAACATTTTTTCCAAAATCTAGCGGAATACCCCCACCCCTTTGGAATGTTTTTTCGAGAATTCATTGTATTTTTGCTATTATTTTCGACATTTTGTTCCAAAATCTAGCCTAATGCGCCCACCCTCCTTTAGAACATTTTTTCCAAAATCTAGCGAAATACCCCCACCTCTTTGGAATATTTTTTCGAAAACGTTATATTTTTGCTGTTATTTTCTACATTTTGTTCCAAAATCTAGCTTAATTGCCCCACCCTCCGTTGGAACATTTTTTCCAAAATCTAACGAAATAACCCCACCCCTTTGGAATATTTTTTCGAAAATTCATTGTATTTTTGCTATTATTTTCGACATTTTGTTCCAAAATCGAAACACATATCCCTCACCCTTTGGAACGTTTTTTCCAAAATAACGAAATAACACCATCCTTCGGAATATTTTTTCGAAAATTCATTGTAGTTTTGCTATTATTTTGGACATTTTGTTCCAAAATCTAGCTTAATTCCCCCACTCTCCTTTGGAACATTTTCTCCAAAATCCAGCGGAACACCCCCACCCATTTGGAATATTTTTTCGAAAATTCATTGTAGTTTTGCTATTATTTTGCGACATTTTGTTCCAAAATCTAGCTTAATTCCCCCATTCTCCTTTGGAACATTTTCTCCAAAATCCAGCGGAACACCCCCACCCATTTGGAATATTTTTTCGAAAATTCATTGTATTTTGGCTGTTATTTTCGACATTTTGTTCCAAAATCGAACCACATACCCCCCACTTTGGAACATTTTTTCCAAAATCTAGCGAAATACCCCCACCCCTTGGGAATATTTTTTCGAAAATTCTTTATATTTTTGCAAGTATTTTCTACATTTTGTTCCAAAATCTAACCTAATACGCCCACCCTCCTTTGGAACACATTTTCCAAAATCTAACGAAATATCCCCAACCCTTTGGAATATTTTTTAGAAAATACATTGAATTTTGTACATTTTGTTCCAAAATCTAAACTAATACCCCCACCCCTTTGGAATATTTTTTCAAAAATTCTTTATATTTTTGCTATTATTTTCTACATTTTGTTCCAAAAGCTAACCTAATACTCCCACCCTCCTTTGGAACATTTCTTCCAACATCTAGCCAAATACCCCCACCTCTTTGCATTATTTTTTCGAAAATACTTCATATTTTTGCTATTATTTTCTACATTTTGTTCCAAAATCTAACCTAATACGCCCACCCTCCTTTGGAACATATTTTCCAAAATCTAGCGGAATACCCCCACCCCTTCGGAATATTTTTTGGAAAATTTATTGTATTCTTGCTATTATTTTCGACATTTTGTTCCAAAATCGAAACACATCCCCCTCTCCCTTTAAAACATTTCTTCCAACATCTAGCGAAATACCCCCACCTCTTTGCCTTATTTTTTCGAAAATACTTCATATTTTTGCTATTATTTTCGACATTTTGTTCCAAAATCGAACCACATACCCCCTCCCCCTTTGGAATTTTTTTCCAAAATCTAGCGAAATACCCCCACCCCTTGGGAATATTTTTTCGAAAATTCTTTATATTTTTGCTATTATTTTGTACATTTTGTTCCAAAATCTAGCTTAATTCCCCCACCCTCCTTTGGAACATTTTTTCCAAAATCTAGCGGAATACCCCCACCCATTTGGAATATTTTTTCGAAAATTCATTGTATTTTTGCTATTATTTTCGACATTTGGTTCCAAAATCGAACCACATACCCCCCACTTTGGAACATTTTTTCCAAAATCTAGCGAAATGCCCCCACCTCTGGAATATTTTTTCGAAAACTTTATATTTTTGCCATTATTTTCTACGTTTTGTTCAAATTACGCCCACCCTCCTTTGGAACATCTTTTCCAAAATCTAGCGGAATACCCCCCCCCCCTTCGGAATATTTTTTGAAAAATTGATTGTATTCTTGTTATTATTTTCGACATTTTGTTCCAAAATCGAACCACATACCCCTCACCCTTTGGAACGTTTTTTCCAAAATCTAACGAAATAACCCCACCCCTTTGGAATATTTTTTCGGAAATTCATTGTAGTTTTGCTATTATTTTCGACATTTTGTTCCAAAATCGAAACACATATCCCTCACCCTTTGGAACGTTTTTTCCAAAATCTAAAGAAATATCCCCACCCCTTTGGAATATTTTTTCGAAAATTCATTCTATTTTTGCTATTATTTTCGACATTTTGTTCAAATTACGCCCACCCTCCTTTGATACATTTTTTCCAAAATCTAGCGGAATAACCCCACCCCTTTGGAATATTTTTTCGAATTCTTTGAATTTTTGCTATTATTTTCGACATTATGTTCCAAAATCGAACCACATACCCCCTCCCCCTTTGGAAAATATTCTCCAAAATCTAGCCGAATACCCCCACCCCTTTCGAATATTTTTTCGGAAATTCATTGTAGTTTTGCTATTATTTTCGACATTTTGTTCCAAAATCTAGCTTAATTCCCCCACCCTCCTTTGGAACATTTTCTCCAAAATCTAGCGGAACACCCCCAACCCATTTGGAATATTTTTTCGAAAATTCATTGTATTTTTAGTATTATTTTCGACATTTTGTTCCAAAATCGAACCACATACCCCCCACTTTGGAACATTTTTTCCAAAATCTAGCGAAATACCCCTACCCCTTTGGAATATTTTTTCGACAATTCATTGTTTATGCTATTACTTTCGACATTTTAATCCAAAATCGAACCACATGCCCCCACCCTCCTTTGGAACATTTTTTCCAAAATCTAGTGGAATACCCAAACCCCTTTGGAATATTTTTTAGAAAATGCATTGAATTTTGTACATTTTGTTCCAAAATTTAAACTAATACCCCCACCCCTTTGGAATATTATTCCAAAAATTCTTTATATTTTTGCTATTATTTTCTACATTTTGTTCCAAAGTCTAACCTGATACCTCCGCCCTCCTTTGAAGCACTTTTTCCAAAATCTATCAGAATACCCCCAACCCTTTAGAACACTTTTTCCAATATCTAGCTTAATGCCCCCACTCATTGGGAATATTTTTTCGAAAATTCTTTATATTTTTGCTATTATTTTCTACATTTTGTTCCAAAAGCTAACCTAATACTCCCACCCTCCTTTGGAACATTTTCTCCAAAATCTAGCGGAATAACCCCACCCCATTGGTATATTTTTTCGAAAATTCATTGTATTTTTGCTATTATTTTCGACATTTTGTTCCAAAATCGAAACACATATCCCTCACCCTTTGGAACGTTTTTTCCAAAATCTAACGAAATAACACCATCCCTTTGGAATATTTTTTCGAAAATTCATTGTAGTTTTGCTATTATTTTCGACTTTTTGTTCCAAAATCGAAAAACATACCCCTCACCTTTTGGAACGTTTTTTCCAAAATCTAAGGAAATAACCCGA
Organism: Agrilus biguttatus; assembly: GCA_963921985.1. Classification (NCBI taxonomy): domain Eukaryota; kingdom Metazoa; phylum Arthropoda; class Insecta; order Coleoptera; family Buprestidae; genus Agrilus; species Agrilus biguttatus. The sequence goes on along the minus strand of OY998127.1, from coordinate 11,992,024 downwards.
CCCCTTTGGAATTTTTTTTCGAAAATTCATTGTATTTATGCTATTACTTTCGACATTTTGTTCCAAAAACGAACCACATGCCCCCACCCTCCTTTGGAACATTTTTTCCAAAATCTAACGAAATAACCCCAACCCTTTGGAATATTTTTTCGAAAATTCATTGTAGTTTTGCTATTATTTTCGACATTTTGTTCCAAAATCGAACCACATACCCCTCACCCTTTGGAACGTTTTTTCCAAAATCTAACGAAATAACCCCACCCCTTTGGAATGTTTTTGCGAAGATTCATTGTGTTTATGCTATTACTTTCGACATTTTAATCCAAAATCGAACCACATGCCCCCACCCTCCTTTGGAACATTTTTTCCAAAATCTAGCGGAATACCCCCCCCCTTTGGAATATTTTTTCGAAAATTCATTGTATTTTTGCTATTATTTTCGACATTTTGTTCCAAAATCGAAACACATCCCCCTCTCCCTTTAAAACATTTCTTCCAACATCTAGCGAAATACCCCCACCTCTTTGCATTATTTTTTCGAAAATACTTCATATTTTTGCTATTATTTTCTACATTTTGTTCCAAAATCTAACCTAATACGCCCACCCTCCTTTGGAACATATTTTCCAAAATCTAGCGGAATACCCCCACCCCTTCGGAATATTTTTTGGAAAATTTATTGTATTCTTGCTATTATTTTCGACATTTTGTTCCAAAATCGAACCACATAACCCCTCCCACTTTGGAACATTTTTTCCAAAATCTAGCGAAATACCCCTAACCATTGGGAATATTTTTTCGAAAATTCTTTATATTTTTGCTATTATTTTCTACATTTTGTTCAAATTACGCCCACCCTCCTTTGGAACATCATTTCCAAAATCTAGCGAAATACCCCCACCCCTTTGCATTATTTTTTCGAAAATACTTTATATTTTTGCTATTATTTTCTACATTTTGTTCCAAAATCTAACCTAATACGCCCACCCTCGTTTGGAACATATTTTCCAAAATCTAGCGGAATACCCCCACCCCTTCGGAATATTTTTTTGGAAAATTTATTGTATTCTTGCTATTATTTTCGACATTTTGTTCCAAAATCGAACCACATAACCCTCACCATTTGGAACGTTTTTTCCAAAATCTAACGAAATAACCCCACCCCTTTGGAATATTTTTTCGAAAATTCATTGTAGTTTTGCTATTATTTTCTACATTTTGTTCCAAAATCTAGCTTAATTCCGGCACCCTCCTTTGGAACATTTTTTCCAAAATCTAGCGGAATACACACACCCCTTTGGAATATTTTTTCGAAAATTCATTGTATTTTTGCTATTATTTTCGACATTTTGTTCCAAAATCGACACACATACCCCCTCCCACTTTGGAACATTTTTTCCAAAATCTAGCGAAATACCCCTACTCCTTGGGAATATTTTTTCGAAAATTCTTTATATTTTTGCAAGTATTTTCTACATTTTGTTCCAAAATCTAGCTTAATTCCCCCACCCTCCTTTGGAACATTTTTTCCAAAATCTAGCGAAATACCCCCACCTCTGGAATATTTTTTCGAAAACTTTATATTTTTGCTATTATTTTCTACGTTTTGTTCAAATTACGCCCACCCTCCTTTGGAACATCTTTTCCAAAATCTAGCGAAATACCCCCACCCCTTTGCATTATTTTTTCGAAAATACTTCATATTTTTGCTATTATTTTCTACATTTTGTTCCAAAATCTAACCTAATACGCCCACCCTCCTTTGGAACATATTTTCCAAAATCTAGCGAAATACCCCCACCCCTTTGCATTATTTCTTCGAAAATACTTTATATTTTTGCTATTATTTTCTACATTTTGTTCCAAAATCTAACCTAATACGCCCACCCTCCTTTGGAACATTTTTTCCAAAATCTAGCGGAATACCCCCACCCCTTCGGAATATTTTTTGGAAAATTTATTGTATTCTTGCTATTATTTTCGACATTTTGTTCCAAAATCGAACCACATAACCCTCACCCTTTGGAACATTTTTTCCAAAATCTAACGAAATAACCCCACCCCTTTGGAAATTTTTTTCGAAAATTCATTGTATTTATGCTATTACTTTCGACATTTTGTTCCAAAATCGAACCACATGCCCCCACCCTCCTTTGGAACATTTTTTCCAAATCTAACGAAATAACCCCAACCCTTTGGAATATTGTTTCGAAAATTCATTGTAGTTTTGCTATTATTTTCGACATTTTATTCCAAAATCGAACCACATACCCCCTCCCACTTTGGAACATTTTTTTCAAAATCTAGCGAAATACCCCCATCCCTTGGGAATATTTTTTCGAAAATTCTTTATATTTTTGCTATTATTTTCTACATTTTGTTCCAAAATCTAACCTGATACCTCCGCCCTCCTTTGAAGCACTTTTTCCAAAATCTATCAGAATACCCCCACCCCTTTGGAACACTTTTTCCAATATCTAGCTTAATGCCCCGCCCTCCTTTGGAACATTTTTTCCAAAATCTAGCGGAATACCCCCACCCCTTTGGAATATTTTTTCGAAAATTCATTGTATTTTTGCTATTATTTTCGACATTTTGTTCCAAAATCGAACCACATACCCTCTCCCCCTTTGGAACGTTTTTTCAAAATCTAGCGAAATACCCCCACCCCTTGGGAATATTTTTTCGAAAATCCTTTATATTTTTGCTATTATTTTCTACATTTTGTTCCAAAAGCTAACCTAATACTCCCACCCTCCTTTGGAACATTTTTTCCAAAATCTAGCGGAATAACCCCACCCCTTTGGAATATTTTTTCGAAAATTCGTTGTATTTTTGCTATTATTTTCGACATTTTGTTCCAAAATCGAACCACATACCCCTCACCTTTTGGAACGTTTTTTCCAAAATCTAAAGGAATAACCCCACCCCTTTGGAATTTTTTTTCGAAAATTCATTGTATTTATGCTATTACTTTCGACATTTTGTTCCAAAATCGAACCACATGCCCCCACCCTCCTTTGGAACATTTTTTCCAAAATCTAACGAAATAACCCCAACCCTTTGGAACATTTTTTCGAAAATTCTTGTAGATTTGCTATTATTTTCGACATTTTATTCCAAAATCGAACCACATAACCCTCACCCTTGGGAACGTTTTTTCCAAAATCTAACGAAATAACCCCACCCCTTTGGAATATTTTTTCGAAAATTCATTGTAGTTTTGCTATTATTCTCTACATTTTGTTCCAAAAGCTAGCCTAATACTCCCACCCTCCTTTGGAACATTTTTTCCAAAATCTAGCGGAATAACCCCACCCCTTTGGTATATTTTTTCGAAAATTTATTGTATTCTTGCTATTATTTTCGACATTTTGTTCCAAAATCGAACCACGTAACCCTCACCCTTTGGAACGTTTTTTCCAAAATCTAACGAAATAACCCCACCCCTTTGGAATATTTTTTCGAAAATTCATTGTAGTTTTGCTATTATTTTCTACATTTTGTTTCAAAATCTAGCTTAATTCCGGCACCCTCCATTGGAACATTTTTTCCAAAATCTAACGAAATGACCCCAACCCTTTGGAATGTTTTTTCGAAAATTCATTGTAGTTTTGCTATTATTTTCGACATTTTGTTCCAAAATCGAACCACATACCCCTCACCCTTTGGAACGTTTTTTCCAAAATCTAACGAAATAACCCCACCCCTTTGGAATATTTTTTCGAAAATTCATTGTGTTTATGCTATTACTTTCGACATTTTAATCCAAAATCGAACCACATGCCCCCACCCTCCTTTGGAACATTTTTTCCAAAATCTAGTGGAATACCCAAACCCCTTTGGAATATTTTTTAGAAAACACATTGAATTTTGTACATTTTGTTCCAAAATCTAAACAAATACCCCCACCCCTTTGGAATATTTTTTCAAAGATTCTTTATATTTTTGCTATTATTTTCTACATTTTGTTCCAAAATATAACCTGATACCTCCGCCCTCCTTTGAAGCACTTTTTCCAAAATGTATCAGAATACCCCCACCCCTTTGGAACACTTTTTCCAATATCTAGCTTAATGCCCCCACCCTCCTTTGGAACATTTTTTCCCAAATCTAGCGAAATACCCCCACCTCTTTGGAATATTTTTTCGAAAACGTTATATTTTTGCTATTATTTTCTACATTTTGTCCCAAAATCCAGCTTAATTCCCCCACCCTCCTTTGGAACATTTTTTCCAAAATCTAACGAAATAACCCCACCCCTTTGGAATATTTTTTCGAAAATTCATTGTGTTTATGCTATTACTTTCGACATTTTAATCCAAAATCGAACCACATGCCCCCACCCTCCTTTGGAATATTTTTTCCAAAATCTAGCGAAATACCCCCACCTCTTTGGAATATTTTCTCGAAAACTTTATATTTTTGCTATTATTTTCTACATTTTGTTCAAATTACGCCCACGCTCGTTTGGAACATCTTTTCCAAAATCTAGCTTAATGCCCCCACCCCTTTGGAATATTTTTTCGAAAATTCATTGTATTTTTGCTATTATTTTCGACATTTTGTTCCAAAATCGAAACATATCCCTCACCCTTTGGAACATCTTTTCCAAAATCTAACGAAATAACACCATCCCTTTGGAATATTTATTCGAAAATTCATTGTAGTTTTGCTATTATTTTCGACATTTTGTTCCAAAATCGAAAAACATACCCCTCACCTTTTGGAACGTTTTTTACCAAAATCTAACGAAATAACCCCACCCCTTTGGAAAATTTTTTCGACAATTCATTGTAGTTTTGCTATTATTTTCGACATTTTGTTCCAAAATCGAACCACATACCCCTCACCCTTTGGAACATTTTCTCCAAAATCTAGCGGAACAACCCCACCCATTTGGAATATTTTTTCGAAAATTCATTGTATTTTTGCTATTATTTTCGACATTTTGTTCCAAAATCGAACCACATACCCCCCACTTTGGAACATTTTTTCCAAAATCTAGCGAAATACCCCCACCCCTTTGGAATATTTTTTCGACAATTCATTGTATTTTTGCTATTATTTTCGACATTTTGTTCCAAAATCGAACCACATACCCCCCACTTTGGAACATTTTTTCCAAAATCTAGCGAAATACCCCCACCTCTTTGGAATATTTTCTCGAAAACTTTATATTTTTGCTATTATTTTCTACATTTTGTTCAAATTACGCCCACGCTCGTTTGGAACATCTTTTCCAAAATCTAGCTTAATGCCCCCACCCCTTTGGAATATTTTTTCGAAAACTCTTTATATTTTTGCTATTATTTTCTACATTTTGTTTCAAAATCTAACCTGATACCTCCGCCCTCCTTTGAAGCACTTTTTTCAAAATCTAGCGGAATAACCCCACCCCTTTGGAATATTTTTTCGAAAATTCATTGTATTTTTGCTATTATTTTCGACATTTTGTTCCAAAATCGAAACATATCCCTCACCCTTTGGAACATTTTTTCCAAAATCTAACAAAATAACACCATCCCTTTGGAATATTTTTTCGAAAATTCATTGTAGTTTTGCTATTATTTTCGACATTTTGTTCCAAAATCGAAAAACATACCCCTCACCTTTTGGAACGTCTTTCCAAAATCTAACGAAATACCCCCACCCATTTGGAATATTTTTTCGAAAATTCATTGTATTTTTGCTATTATTTTCTACATTTTGCTCCAAACGCTAACCTAATCCTCCCACCCTCCTTTGGAACATTTTTTCCAAAATCTAGCGGAATAACCCCACCCCTTTGGAATATTTTTTCGAAAATTCATTGTATTTTTGCTATTATTTTCGACATTTTGTTCCAAAATCTAACCTGATACCTCCGCCCTCCTTTGAAGCACTTTTTACAAAATCTATCAGAATACCCCCCCTTTGGAACACTTTTTCCAATAACTAGCTTAATGCCCCCACCCTCCTTTGGAACATTTTTTCCAAAATCTAAACTAATACCCATACCCCTTTGGAATATTTTTTCGAATATTCATTGTATTTTTGCTATTATTTTCTACATTTTGCTCCAAACGCTAACCTAATCCTCCCACCCTCCTTTGGAACATTTTTTCCAAAATCTAGCGGAATAACCCCACCCCTTTGGAATATTTTTTCGAAAATTCATTGTATTTTTGCTATTATTTTCGACATTTTGTTCCAAAATCTAACCTGATACCTCCGCCCTCCTTTGAAGCACTTTTTATAAAATCTATCAGAATACCCCCACCCCTTTGGAACACTTTCTCCAATATCTAGCTTAATGCCCCCACCCTCCTTTGGAACATTTTTTCCAAAATCTAAACTAATACCCATACCCCTTTGGAATATTTTTTCGAAAATTCATTGTATTTTTGCTATTACTTTCGACATTTTGTTCCAAAATCGAACCACATGCCCCCACCCTCCTTTGGAACATTTTTTCCAAAACGTTATATTTTTACTATTATTTTCTACATTTTGTTCCAAAATCTAGCTTAATTCCCCCACCCTCCTTTGGAACGTTTTTTCCAAAATCTGGCGGAATACCCCCACCCATTTGGAATATTTTTTCGAAAATTCATTGTATTTTTGCTATTATTTTCGACACTTTGTTCCAAAATCGAACCACATACCCCCCACTTTGGAACATTTTTTCCAAAATCTAGCGAAATACCCCCACCTCTGGAATATTTTCTCCAAAACGTTATATTTTTGCTATTATCTTCTATATTTTGTTCCAAAATCTAGCTTAATTCCCCCACCCTCCTTTGGAACATTTTTTCCAAAATCTGGCGGAATACTCCACCCATTTGGAATATTTTTTCGAAAATTCATTGTATTTTTGCTATTATTTTCTACATTTTGCTCCAAACGCTAACCTAATCCTCCCACCCTCCTTTGGAACATTTTTTCCAAAATCTAGCGGAATAACCCCACCCCTTTGGAATATTTTTTCGAAAATTCATTGTATTTTTGCTATTATTTTCGACATTTTGTTCCAAAATCTAACCTGATACCTCCGCCCTCCTTTGAAGTACTTTTTCCAAAATCTATCAGAATACCCCCACCCCTTTGGAACACTTTTTCCAATATCTAGCTTAATGCCCCCACCCTCCTTTGGAACATTTTTTCCAAAATCTAAACTAATACCCATACCCCTTTGGAATATTTTTTCGAAAATTCATTGTATTTTTGCTATTACTTTCGACATTTTGTTCCAAAATCGAACCACATGCCCCCACCCTCCTTTGGAACTTTTTTTCCAAAATCTAGCGAAATACCCCCACCCCTTGGGAATATTTTTTCGAAAATTCTTTATATTTTTGCTATTATTTTCTACATTTTGTTCCAAAATCTAACCTAATACGCCCACCCTCCATTGGAACATATTTTCCAAAATCTAGCGGAATACCCCCACCCCTTCGGAATATTTTTTGGACAATTTATTGTATTCTTGCTATTATTTTCGACATTTTGTTCCAAAATCGAACCACATACCCCCCACTTTGGAACATTTTTTCCAAAATCTAGCGAAATACCCCCACCTCCTTGGAATATTTTTTCGAAAACGTTATATTTTTGCTATTATTTTCTACATTTTGTCCCAAAATCCAGCTTAATTCCCCCACCCTCCTTTGGAACATTTTTTCCAAAATCTAACGAAATAACCCCACCCCTTTGGAATATTTTTTCGAAAATTCATTGTAGCTTTGCTATTATTTTCTACATTTTGTTTCAAAATCTAGCTTAATTCCGGCACCCTCCATTGGAACATTTTTTCCAAAATCTAACGAAATGACCCCAACCCTTTGGAATATTTTTTCGAAAATTCATTGTAGTTTTGCTATTATTTTCGACATTTTGTTCCAAAATCGAACCACATACCCCTCACCCTTTGGAACGTTTTTTCCAAAATCTAACGAAATAACCCCACCCCTTTGGAATATTTTTTCGAAAAGTCATTGTGTTTATGCTATTACTTTCGACATTTTAATCCAAAATCGAACCACATGCCCCCACCCTCCTTTGGAATATTTTTTCCAAAATCTAGTGGAATACCCAAACCCCTTTGGAATATTTTTTAGAAAATACATTGAATTTTGTACATTTTGTTCCAAAATCTAAACAAATACCCCCACCCCTTTGGAATATTTTTTCAAAGATTCTTTATATTTTTGCTATTATTTTCTACATTTTGTTCCAAAATATAACCTGATACCTCCGCCCTCCTTTGGAACATTTTTTCCAAAATCTAACGAAATAACCCCAACCCTTTGGAATATTTTTGCGAAAATTCATTGTGTTTATGCTATTACTTTCGACATTTTAATCCAAAATCGAACCACATGCCCCCACCCTCCTTTGGAATATTTTTTCCAAAATCTAGCGAAATACCCCCACCTCTTTGGAACATTTTCTCGAAAACTTTATATTTTTGCTATTATTTTCTACATTTTGTTCAAATTACGCCCACGCTCGTTTGGAACATCTTTTCCAAAATCTAGCTTAATGCCCCCACCCCTTTGGAATATTTTTTCGAAAATTCATTATATTTTTGCTATTATTTTCGACATTTTGTTCCAAAATCGAAACATATCCCTCACCCTTTGGAACATCTTTTCCAAAATCTAACGAAATAACACCATCCCTTTGGAATATTTTTTCGAAAATTCATTGTAGTTTTGCTATTATTTTCGACATTTTGTTCCAAAATCGAAAAACATACCCCTCACCTTTTGGAACGTTTTTTCCAAAATCTAACGAAATAACCCCACCCCTTTGGAAAATTTTTTCGACAATTCATTGTATTTATGCTATTACTTTCGACATTTTGTTCTAAAATCGAACCACATGCCCCCACCCTTTTTTGGAACATTTTTTCCAAAATCTAACGAAATAACACCAACCCTTTGGAATATTTTTTCGAAAATTCATTGTAGTTATGCTATTATTTTCTACATTTTGTTCAAATTACGCCCACGCTCCTTTGGAACATCTTTTCCAAAATCTAGCGGAATACCCCAACCCCCCTTTGGAATATTTTTTCGAAAATTCATTGTATTTTTGCTATTATTTTCGACATTTTGTTCCAAAACCTAGCTTAATTCCCCCACCCTCCTTTGGAACATTTTCTCCAAAATCTAGCGGAACAACCCCACCCATTTGGAATATTTTTTCGAAAATTCATTGTATTTTTGCTATTATTTTCGACATTTTGTTCCAAAATCGAACCACATACCCCCCACTTTGGAACATTTTTTCCAAAATCTAGCGAAATACCCCCACCTCTGGAATATTTTTTCCAAAACGTTATATTTTTGCTATTATCTTCTACATTTTGTTCCAAAATCTAGCTTAATTCCCCCACCCTCCTTTGGAACGTTTTTTCCAAAATCTGGCGGAATACCCCCACCCATTTGGAATATTTTTTCGAAAATTCATTGTATTTTTGCTATTATTTTCTAGATTTTGCTCCAAACGCTAACCTAATCCTCCCACCCTCCTTTGGAACATTTTTTCCAAAATCTAGCGGAATAACCCCACCCCTTTGGAATATTTTTTCGAAAATTCATTGTATTTTTGCTATTATTTTCGACATTTTGTTCCAAAATCTAACCTGATACCTCCGCCCTCCTTTGAAGCACTTTTTAAAAAACCAATCAGAATACCCCCACCCCTTTGGAACACTTTTTCCAATATCTAGCTTAATGCCCCCACCCTCCTTTGGAACATTTTTTCCAAAATCTAAACTAATACCCATACCCCTTTGGAATATTTTTTCGAAAATTCATTGTATTTTTGCTATTATTTTCTACATTTTGCTCCAAACGCTAACCTAATCCTCCCACCCTCCTTTGGAACATTTTTTCCAAAATCTAGCGGAATAACCCCACCCCTTTGGAATATTTTTTCGAAAATTCATTGTATTTTTGCTATTATTTTCGACATTTTGTTCCAAAATCTAACCTGATACCTTCGCCCTCCTTTGAAGCACTTTTTACAAAATCTATCGGAATACCCCCACCCCTTTGGAACACTTTTTCCAATATCTAGCTTAATGCCCCCACCCTCCTTTGGAACATTTTTTCCAAAATCTAAACTAATACCCATACCCCTTTGGAATATTTTTTCGAAAATTCATTGTATTTTTGCTATTACTTTCGACAATTTGTTCCAAAATCGAACCACATGCCCCCACCCTCCTTTGGAACATTTTTTCCAAAACGATATATTTTTACTATTATTTTCTACATTTTGTTCCAAAATCTAGCTTAATTCCCCCACCCTCCTTTGGAACGTTTTTTCCAAAATCTGGCGGAATACCCCCACCCATTTGGAATATTTTTTCGAAAATTCATTGTATTTTTGCTATTATTTTCGACATTTTGTTCCAAAATCGAACCACATACCCCCCACTTTGGAACATTTTTTCCAAAATCTAGCGAAATACCCCCACCTCTGGAATATTTTTTCCAAAACGTTATATTTTTGCTATTATCTTCTATATTTTGTTCCAAAATCTAGCTTAATTCCCCCACCCTCCTTTGGAACATTTTTTCCAAAATCTGGCGGAATACCCCACCCATTTGGAATATTTTTTCGAAAATTCATTGTATTTTTGCTATTATTTTCTACATTTTGCTCCAAACGCTAACCTAATCCTCCCATCCTCCTTTGGAACATTTTTTCCAAAATCTAGCGGAATAACCCCACCCCTTTGGAATATTTTTTCGAAAATTCATTGTATTTTTGCTATTATTTTCGACATTTTGTTCCAAAATCTAACCTGATACCTCCGCCCTCCTTTGAAGCACTTTTTCCAAAATCTATCAGAATACCCCCACCCCTTTGGAACACTTTTTCCAATATCTAGCTTAATGCCCCCACCCTCCTTTGGAACATTTTTTCCAAAATCTAAACTAATACCCATACCCCTTTGGAATATTTTTTCGAAAATTCCTTGTATTTTTGCTATTACTTTCGACATTTTGTTCCAAAATCGAACCACATGCCCCCACCCTCCTTTGGAACATTTTTTCCAAAATCTAGCGAAATACCCCCACCCCTTGGGAATATTTTTTCGAAAATTCTTTATATTTTTGCTATTATTTTCTACATTTTGTTCCAAAATCTAACCTAATACGCCCACCCTCCATTGGAACATATTTTCCAAAATCTAGCGGAATACCCCCACCCCTTCGGAATATTTTTTGGACAATTTATTGTATTCTTGCTATTATTTTCGACATTTTGTTCCAAAATCGAACCACATATCCCTCACCCTTTGGAACGTTTTTTCCAAAATCTAACGAAATAACCCCACTCCTTTGGAATATTTTTTCGAAAATTCATTGTAGTTTTGCTATTATTTTGGACATTTTGTTCCAAAATCTAGCTTAATTCCCCCACTCTCCTTTGGAACATTTTCTCCAAAATCCAGCGGACACCCCCACCCATTTGGAATATTTTTTCGAAAATTCATTGTAGTTTTGCTATTATTTTGCGACATTTTGTTCCAAAATCTAGCTTAATTCCCCCATTCTCCTTTGGAACATTTTCTCCAAAATCCAGCGGAACACCCCCACCCATTTGGAATATTTTTTCGAAAATTCATTGTATTTTGGCTATTATTTTCGACATTTTGTTCCAAAATCGAACCACATACCCCCCACTTTGGAACATTTTTTCCAAAATCTAGCGAAATACCCCCACCTCCTTGGAATATATTTTCGAAAACGTTATATTTTTGCTATTATTTTCTACATTTTGTCCCAAAATCTAGCTTAATTCCCCCACCCTCCTTTGGAACATTTTTTCCCAAATCTAACGAAATAACCCCACCCCTTTGGAATACTTTTTCGAAAATTCATTGTATTTTTGCTATTATTTTCGACATTTTGTTCCAAAATCGAAACACATATCCCTCACGCTTTGGAACGTTTTTTCCAAAATCTGACGAAATAACACCATCCTTCGGAATATTTTTTCGAAAATTCATTGTAGTTTTGCTATTATTTTCGACATTTTGTTCCAAAATCGAACCACATATCCCTCACCTTTTGGAACGTTTTTTCCAAAATCTAACGAAATAACCCCAACCCTTTGGAATATTTTTTCGAAAATTCATTGTAGTTTTGCTATTATTTTCGACATTTTGTTCCAAAATCGAACCACATACCCCTCACCCTTTGGAACGTTTTTTCCAAAATCTAACGAAATAACCCCACCCCTTTGGAATAGTTTTTCGAAAATTCATTGTGTTTATGCTATTACTTTCGACATTTTAATCCAAAATCGAACCACATGCCCCCACTCTCCTTGGGAACATTCTTTCCAAAATCTAGCGGAATAACCCCGCCCCTTTGGAATATTTTTTCGAAAATTCATTGTTCTTGCTATTATTTTCGACATTTTGTTCCAAAATCGAACCACATACCCCATCCCCCTTTGAATCGCTTTTTCCAAAATCTAGCGAAATACTCCCACCCCCATTTGGAATATTTTTTCGAAAATTCATTGTAGTTTTGCTATTATTTTGCGACATTTTGTTCCAAAATCTAGCTTAATTCCCCCATTCTCCTTTGGAACATTTTCTCCAAAATCCAGCGGAACACCCCCACCCATTTGGAATATTTTTTCGAAAATTCATTGTATTTTGGCTATTATTTTCGACATTTTGTTCCAAAATCGAACCACATACCCCCCACTTTGGAACATTTTTTCCAAAATCTAGCGAAATACCCCCACCTCCTTGGAATATATTTTCGAAAACGTTATATTTTTGCTATTATTTTCTACATTTTGTCCCAAAATCTAGCTTAATTCCCCCACCCTCCTTTGGAACATTTTTTCCCAAATCTAACGAAATAACCCCACCCCTTTGGAATACTTTTTCGAAAATTCATTGTATTTTTGCTATTATTTTCGACATTTTGTTCCAAAATCGAAACACATATCCCTCACGCTTTGGAACGTTTTTTCCAAAATCTGACGAAATAACACCATCCTTCGGAATATTTTTTCGAAAATTCATTGTAGTTTTGCTATTATTTTCGACATTTTGTTCCAAAATCGAACCACATATCCCTCACCTTTTGGAACGTTTTTTCCAAAATCTAACGAAATAACCCCAACCCTTTGGAATATTTTTTCGAAAATTCATTGTAGTTTTGCTATTATTTTCGACATTTTGTTCCAAAATCGAACCACATACCCCTCACCCTTTGGAACGTTTTTTCCAAAATCTAACGAAATAACCCCACCCCTTTGGAATAGTTTTTCGAAAATTCATTGTGTTTATGCTATTACTTTCGACATTTTAATCCAAAATCGAACCACATGCCCCCACTCTCCTTGGGAACATTCTTTCCAAAATCTAGCGGAATAACCCCGCCCCTTTGGAATATTTTTTCGAAAATTCATTGTTCTTGCTATTATTTTCGACATTTTGTTCCAAAATCTAGCCTAATGCTCCCACCACCCTTTAGAACATTGTTTCCAAAATCTAGCGAGATACTCCCACCACTCTGAAATATATTTTCGAATTCTTTGAATTTTTGCTATTATTTTCGACATTTTGTTCCAAAATCTAGCCTAATGCGCCCACCCTCCTTTAGAACATTTTTTCCAAAATCTAGCGAAATACCCCCACCTCTATGGAATATTTTTTCGAAAATTCATTGTATTTTTGCTATTATTTTCGACATTTTGTTCCAAAATCGAACCATATACGCCTCACTTTGGAACATTTTTTCCAAAATCTAGCGAAATACCCCCAACCCTTTGGAATATTTTTTCGAAAATTCTTTATATTTTTGCAAGTATTTTCTACATTTTGTTCCAAGATCTAACCTAATACGCCCACCCTCCTTTGGAACATATTTTCCAAAATCTAGCGGCATAACCCCACCCCTTTGGAATATTTTTTCGAAAATTCATTGTATTTTTGCTATTATTTTCGACATTTTGTTCCAAAATCGAACCACATATCCCTCACCCTTTGGAACGTTATTCCAAAATCTAACGAAATAACCCCACCCCTTTGGAATATTTTTTCGAAAATTCATTGTAGTTTTGCTATTATTTTCGACATTTTGTTCCAAAATCGAACCGCATACCCCTCACCTTTGGAACGTTGTTTTCAAAATCTAACGAAATAACCCCAACCCTTTGGAATATTTTTTCGAAAATTCTTTATATTTTTGCAAGTATTTTCTACATTTTGTTAAAAAATCTAACCTAATACGCCCACCCTCCTTTGGAACACATTTTCCAAAATCTAGCGGAATACCCCCACCCCTTCGGAATATTTTTTGGAAAATTTATTGTATTCTTGCTATTATTTTCGACATTTTGTTCCAAAATCGAACCACATACCCCTCACCCTTTGGAACGTTTTTTCCAAAATCTAACGAAATAACACCATCCCATTGGAATATTTTTTCGAAAATTCATTGTAGTTTTGCTATTATTTTCGACATTTTGTTCCAAAATCGAACCACATACCCCTCACCTTTGGAACGTTTTTTCCAAAATCTAACGAAATAACCCCACCCCTTTGGAATATTTTTTCGAAAACGTTATATTTTTGCTATTATTTTCTACATTTTGTTCCAAAATCTAGCTTAATTCCCCCACCCTCCTTTGGAACATTTTTTCCAAAATCTAACGGAATAACCCCACCCCTTTTGGAATATTTTTTCGAAAATTCATTGTATTTATGCTATTATTTTCGACATTTTGTTCCAAAATCGAAACACATATCCCTCACCCGTTGGAACGTTTTTTCCAAAATCTAACGAAATAACACCATCCCTTTGGAATATTTTTTCGAAAATTCATTGTAGTTTTGCTATTATTTTCGACATTTTGTTCCAAAATCTAGCCTAATGCCCCCACCCTCCTTTAGAACATTTTTTCCAAAATCTAGCGAAATACTCCCACCCCTTTGGAATATTTTTTCGAAAATTCATTGTATTTTTGCTATTATTTTCGACATTTTGTTCCAAAATCTAGCTTAATTCCGGCACCCTCCTTTGGAACATTTTTTCCAAAATCTAGCGGAATACCCCCACCCCTTTGGAATATTTTTTCGAAAATTAATAGTACTTATGCTATTACTTTCGACATTTTGTTCCAAAATCGAGCGTATTGCCCCCACCCTCCTTTAGAACATTTTTTCCAAAATCTAGCGAAATACTCCTACCCCTTTGGAATATTTTTTCGAAAATTCATTGTATTTTTGCTATTATTTTCGACATTTTGTTCCAAAATCGAACCACATATCCCTCACCCTTTGGAACGTTTTTTCCAAAATCTAACGAAATAACACCATCCCATTGGAATATTTTTTCGAAAATTCATTGTAGTTTTGCTATTATTTTCGACATTTTGTTCCAAAATCGAACCACATACCCCTCACCTTTGGAACGTTGTTTTCAAAATCTAACGAAATAACCCCAACCCTTTGGAATATTTTTTCGAAAATTCTTTATATTTTTGCAAGTATTTTCTACATTTTGTTAAAAAATCTAACCTAATACGCCCACCCTCCTTTGGAACATATTTTCCAAAATCTAGCGGAATACCCCCACCCCTTCGGAATATTTTTTGGAAAATTTATTGTATTCTTGCTATTATTTTCGACATTTTGTTCCAAAATCGAACCACATACCCCTCACCCTTTGGAACGTTTTTTCCAAAATCTAACGAAATAACCCCAACCCTTTGGAATATTTTTTCGAAAATTCATTGTAGTTTTGCTATTATTTTCGACATTTTGTTCCAAAATCGAACCAGATACCCCTCACCTTTGGAACGTTGTTTTCAAAATCTAACGAAATAACCCCAACCCTTTGGAATATTTTTTCGAAAATTCTTTATATTTTTGCAAGTATTTTCTACATTTTGTTAAAAAATCTAACCTAATACGCCCACCCTCCTTTGGAACATATTTTCCAAAATCTAGCGGAATACCCCCACCCCTTCGGAATATTTTTTGGAAAATTTATTGTATTCTTGCTATTATTGTCGACATTTTGTTCCAAAATCGAACCACATACCCCCCACTTTGGAACATTTTTTTCAAAATATAGCGGAATACCCCCACCCATTTGGAATATTTTTTCGAAAATTCATTGTATTTTTGCTATTATTTTCGACATTTTGTTCCAAAATCGAACCACATACCCTCTCCCCCTTTGGAACGCTTTTTTCAAAATCTAGCGAAATACCCCCACCCCTTGGGAATATTTTTTCGAAAATTCTTTATATTTTTGCTATTATTTTCTACATTTTGTTCCAAAATCTAACCTAATACGCCCACCCTCCTTTGGAACATATTTTCCAAAATCTAGCGGAATACCCCCACCCCTTCGGAATATTTTTTGCACAATTTATTGTATTCTTGCTATTATTTTCGACATTTTGTTCCAAAATCGAACCACATCCCTCACCCTTTGGAACGTTTTTTCCAAAATCTAACGAAATAACCCCACCCCTTTGGAATATTTTTTCAAAAATTGATTGTAGTTTTGCTGTTATTTTCGACATTTTGTTCCAAAATCGAACCACATACCCCCACTTTGGAACATTTTTTCCAAAATCTAGCGAAATACCCCCACCTATTTGGAATACTTTTTCGAAGACGTTATATTTTTGCTATTATTTTCTACATTTTGTTCCAAAATCTAGCTTAATTGCCCCACCCTCCGTTGGAACATTTTTTCCAAAATCTAACGAAATAACCCCACCCCTTTGGAATATTTTTTCGAAAATTCATTGTATTATTGCTATTATTTTCGACATTTTGTTCCAAAATCGAAACACATATCCCTCACCCTTTGGAACGTTTTTTTCAAAATCTAACGAAATAACCCCAACCCTTTGAAATTTTTTTTCGAAAATTCATTGTATTTATGCTATTACTTTCGACATTTTTTCCAAAATCGAACCACATGCCCCCACCCTCCTTTGGAACATTTTTTCCAAAATCTAACGAAATATCCCCAACCCTTTGGAATATTTTTTCGAAAATTCATTGTAGTTTTGCTATTATTTTCGACATTTTGTTCCAAAATCGAACCACACACCCCTCACCCTTTGGAACGTTTTTTCCAAAATCTAACGAAATAACCCCACCCCTTTGGAATATTTTTTTGAAAATTCATTGTGTTTATGCTATTACTTTCAACATTTTAATCCAAAATCGAACCACATGGCCCCACTCTCCTTGGGAACATTCTTTCCAAAATCTAGCGGAATACCCCCACCCCTTTGGAATATTTTTTCGAAAATTCATTGTATTTTTGCTATTATTTTCGACATTTTGTTCAAAGTCTAACCTAATACGCCCACCCTCCTTTGGAACATTTTTTCCAAAATCTAGCGGAATACCCCCACCCCTTCGGAATATTTTTTGGAAAATTGATTGTATTCTTGCTATTATTTTCGACATTTTGTTCCAAAATCGAACCACATACCCCTCCCCCTTTGGATCGTTTTTTCCAAAATCTAGCGGAATACCCCCACCCATTTGGAATATTTTTTCGAAAATTCATTGTATTTTTGCTATTATTTTCGACATTTTGTTCCAAAATCGAACCACATACCCCCCACTTTGGAGCATTTTTCCAAAATCTAGCGATATACCCCCACCCCTTTGGAATATTTTTTCGACAATTCATTGTTTTTGTTATTACTTTCGACATTTTGTTCCAAAATCGAGCCACATACCCCATCCCCCTTTGAAACGCTTTTTCCAAAATCTAGCGAAATACCCCCACCCCTTGGGAATATTTTTTCGAAAATTCTTTATATTTTTGCTATTATTTTCTACATTTTGTTCCAAAACCTAGCTTAATTCCCCCACCCTCCTTTGGAACATTTTTTCCAAAATCTAGCGATATACCCCCACCCATTTGGAATATTTTTTCGAAAATTCATTGTATTTTTGCTATTATTTTCGACATTTTGTTCCAAAATCTAACCTGATATCTCCGCCCTCCTTTGAAGCACTTTTTCCAAACTCTATCAGAATACCCCCACCCCTTTGGAACACTTTTTCCAATATCTAGCTTAATGCCCCCACCCTCCTTTGGAACATTTTTTTAAAAATCTAGCGGAATACCCCCACCCCTTGGAATTATTTTTTCGAAAATTCTTTATATTTTTGCTATTATTTTCTACATTTTGTTCCAAAATCTAGCTTAATTCCCCCACCCTCCTTTGGAACATTTTTTCCAAAATCTAGCGGAATACCCCCACCTATTTGGAATATTTTTTCGAAAATTCATTGTATTTTTGCTATTATTTTCGACATTTTGTTCCACAATCGAACCACATACCCCCCACTTTGGAACATTTTTCCAAAATCTAGCGAAATACCCCCACCCCTTTGGAATATTTTTTCGACAATTCATTGTTTTTGTTATTACTTTCGACATTTTGTTCCAAAATCGAGCCACATACCCCATCCCCCTTTGAAACGCTTTTTCCAAAATCTAGCGAAATACCCCCACCCCTTTCGAGTATTTTTTCGAAAATTTATTGTATTTTTGCTATTATTTTCGACATTCTGTTCCAAAATCTAACCTGATATCTCCGCCCTCCTTTGAAGCACTTTTTCCAAACTCTATCAGAATACCCCCACCCCTTTGGAACACTTTTTCCAATATCTAGCTTAATGCCCCCTCCCTCCTTTGGAACATTTTTTTAAAAATCTAGCGGAATACCCCCACCCCTTGGAAATATTTTTTCGAAAATTCTTTATATTTTTGCTATTATTTTCTACATTTTGTTCCAAAATCTAGCTTACTTCCCCCACCCTCCTTTGGAACATTTTTTCCAAAATCTAGCGGAATACCCCCACCCATTTGGAATATTTTTTCGACAATTCATTGTTTTTGTTATTACTTTCGACATTTTGTTCCAAAATCGAGCCACATACCCCATCCCCCTTTGAAACGCTTTTTCCAAAATCTAGCGAAATACCCCCACCCCTTTCGAGTATTTTTTCGAAAATTTATTGTATTTTTGCTATTATTTTCGACATTTTGTTCCAAAATCTAACCTGATATCTCCGCCCTCCTTTGAAGCACTTTTTCCAAACTCTATCAGAATACCCCCACCCCTTTGGAACACTTTTTCCAAAATCTAGCTTAATGCCCTCACCCTCCTTTGGAACATTTTTTTAAAAATCTAGCGGAATACCCCCACCCCTTGGAAATATTTTTTCGAAAATTCTTTATATTTTTGCTATTATTTTCTACATTTTGCTCCAAACGCTAACCTAATCCTCCCACCCTCCTTTGGAACATTTTTTCCAAAATCTAGCGGAATAACCCCACCCCTTTGGAATATTTTTTCGAAAATTCATTGTATTTTTGCTATTATTTTAGACATTTTGTTCCAAAATCTAACCTGATACCTCCGCCCTCCTTTGAAGCACTTTTTACAAAATCTATCGGAATACCCCCACCCCTTTGGAACACTTTTTCCAATATCTAGCTTAATGCCCCCACCCTCCTTTGGAACATTTTTTCCAAAATCTAAACTAATACCCATACCCCTTTGGAATATTTTTTCGAAAATTCATTGTATTTTTGCTATTACTTTCGACATTTTGTTCCAAAATCGAACCACATGCCCCCACCCTCCTTTGGAACATTTTTTCCAAAACGATATATTTTTACTATTATTTTCTACATTTTGTTCCAAAATCTAGCTTAATTCCCCCACCCTCCTTTGGAACGTTTTTTCCAAAATCTGGCGGAATACCCCCACCCATTTGGAATATTTTTTCGAAAATTCATTGTATTTTTGCTATTATTTTCGACATTTTGTTCCAAAATCGAACCACATACCCCCCACTTTGGAACATTTTTTCCAAAATCTAGCGAAATACCCCCACCTCTGGAATATTTTTTCCAAAACGTTATATTTTTGCTATTATCTTCTATATTTTGTTCCAAAATCTAGCTTAATTCCCCCACCCTCCTTTGGAACATTTTATCCAAAATCTGGCGGAATACCCCACCCATTTGGAATATTTTTTCGAAAATTCATTGTATTTTTGCTATTATTTTCTACATTTTGCTCCAAACGCTAACCTAATCCTCCCACCCTCCTTTGGAACATTTTTTCCAAAATCTAGCGGAATAACCCCACCCCTTTGGAATATTTTTTCGAAAATTCATTGTATTTTTGCTATTATTTTCGACATTTTGTTCCAAAATCTAACCTGATACCTCCGCCCTCCTTTGAAGCACTTTTTCCAAAATCTATCAGAATACCCCCACCCCTTTGGAACACTTTTTCCAATATCTAGCTTAATGCCCCCACCCTCCTTTGGAACATTTTTTCCAAAATCTAAACTAATACCCATACCCCTTTGGAATATTTTTTCGAAAATTCATTGTATTTTTGCTATTACTTTCGACATTTTGTTCCAAAATCGAACCACATGCCCCCACCCTCCTTTGGAACATTTTTTCCAAAATCTAGCGAAATACCCCCACCCCTTGGGAATATTTTTTCGAAAATTCTTTATATTTTTGCTATTATTTTCTACATTTTGTTCCAAAATCTAACCTAATACGCCCACCCTCCATTGGAACATATTTTCCAAAATCTAGCGGAATACCCCCACCCCTTCGGAATATTTTTTGGACAATTTATTGTATTCTTGCTATTATTTTCGACATTTTGTTCCAAAATCGAACCACATATCCCTCACCCTTTGGAACGTTTTTTCCAAAATCTAACGAAATAACCCCACTCCTTTGGAATATTTTTTCGAAAATTCATTGTAGTTTTGCTATTATTTTGGACATTTTGTTCCAAAATCTAGCTTAATTCCCCCACTCTCCTTTGGAACATTTTCTCCAAAATCCAGCGGACACCCCCACCCATTTGGAATATTTTTTCGAAAATTCATTGTAGTTTTGCTATTATTTTGCGACATTTTGTTCCAAAATCTAGCTTAATTCCCCCATTCTCCTTTGGAACATTTTCTCCAAAATCCAGCGGAACACCCCCACCCATTTGGAATATTTTTTCGAAAATTCATTGTATTTTGGCTATTATTTTCGACATTTTGTTCCAAAATCGAACCACATACCCCCCACTTTGGAACATTTTTTCCAAAATCTAGCGAAATACCCCCACCTCCTTGGAATATATTTTCGAAAATTCATTGTAGTTTTGCTATTATTTTCGACATTTTGTTCCAAAATTGAACCACATACCCCTCACCTTTTGGAACGTTTTTTCCAAAATCTAACGAAATAACCCCAACCCTTTGGAATATTTTTTCGAAAATTCATTGTAGTTTTGCTATTATTTTCGACATTTTGTTCCAAAATCGAACCTGATATCTCCGCCCTCCTTTGAAGCACTTTTTCCAAACTCTATCAGAATACCCCCACCCCTTTGGAACACTTTTTCCAATATCTAGCTTAATGCCCCCACCCTCCTTTGGAACATTTTTTTAAAAATCTAGCGGAATACCCCCACCCCTTGGAATTATTTTTTCGAAAATTCTTTATATTTTTGCTATTATTTTCTACATTTTGTTCCAAAATCTAGCTTAATTCCCCCACCCTCCTTTGGAACATTTTTTCCAAAATCTAGCGGAATACCCCCACCTATTTGGAATATTTTTTCGAAAATTCATTGTATTTTTGCTATTATTTTCGACATTTTGTTCCACAATCGAACCACATACCCCCCACTTT
This sequence comes from Agrilus biguttatus, assembly GCA_963921985.1. Classification (NCBI taxonomy): domain Eukaryota; kingdom Metazoa; phylum Arthropoda; class Insecta; order Coleoptera; family Buprestidae; genus Agrilus; species Agrilus biguttatus. Next base: position 11,970,275 of record OY998127.1, on the reverse strand, counting down.
GGAACATTTTTCCAAAATCTAGCGAAATACCTCCACCCCTTTGGAATATTTTTTCGACAATTCATTGTTTTTGTTATTACTTTCGACATTTTGTTCCAAAATCGAGCCACATACCCCATCCCCCTTTGAAACGCTTTTTCCAAAATCTAGCGAAATACCCCCACCCCTTTCGAGTATTTTTTCGAAAATTTATTGTATTTTTGCTATTATTTTCGACATTTTGTTCCAAAATCTAACCTGATATCTCCGCCCTCCTTTGAAGCACTTTTTCCAAACTCTATCAGAATACCCCCACCCCTTTGGAACACTTTTTCCAAAATCTAGCTTAATGCCCTCACCCTCCTTTGGAACATTTTTTTAAAAATCTAGCGGAATACCCCCACCCCTTGGAAATATTTTTTCGAAAATTCTTTATATTTTTGCTATTATTTTCTACATTTTGCTCCAAACGCTAACCTAATCCTCCCACCCTCCTTTGGAACATTTTTTCCAAAATCTAGCGGAATAACCCCACCCCTTTGGAATATTTTTTCGAAAATTCATTGTATTTTTGCTATTATTTTCGACATTTTGTTCCAAAATCTAACCTGATACCTCCGCCCTCCTTTGAAGCACTTTTTACAAAATCTATCGGAATACCCCCACCCCTTTGGAACACTTTTTCCAATATCTAGCTTAATGCCCCCACCCTCCTTTGGAACATTTTTTCCAAAATCTAAACTAATACCCATACCCCTTTGGAATATTTTTTCGAAAATTCATTGTATTTTTGCTATTACTTTCGACATTTTGTTCCAAAATCGAACCACATGCCCCCACCCTCCTTTGGAACATTTTTTCCAAAACGATATATTTTTACTATTATTTTCTACATTTTGTTCCAAAATCTAGCTTAATTGCCCCACCCTCCTTTGGAACGTTTTTTCCAAAATCTGGCGGAATACCCCCACCCATTTGGAATATTTTTTCGAAAATTCATTGTATTTTTGCTATTATTTTCGACATTTTGTTCCAAAATCTAACCTGATATCTCCGCCCTCCTTTGAAGCACTTTTTCCAAACTCTATCAGAATACCCCCACCCCTTTGGAACACTTTTTCCAATATCTAGCTTAATGCCCCCACCCTCCTTTGGAACATTTTTTTAAAAATCTAGCGGAATACCCCCACCACTTTGGAATATTTTTTCGAAAATTCATTGAATTTTTGCTATTATTTTCGACATTTTGTTCCAAAATCGAACCACATACCCTCTACCCCTTTGGAACGTTTTTTTCAAAATCTAGCGAAATACCCCCACCCCTTGGGAATATTTTTTCGAAAATTCTTTATATTTTTGCTATTATTTTCTACATTTTGTTCCAAAAGCTAACCTAATACTCCCACCCTCCTTTGGAACATTTTTTCCAAAATCTAGCGGAATAACCCCACCCCTTTGGAAATTTTTTTCGAAAATTCATTGTGTTTGCTATTATTTTCGACATTTTGTTCCAAAATCGAACCACATACCCCCCACTTTGGAACATTTTTTCCAAAATCTAGCGAAATACCCCCACCTCTGGAATATTTTTTCCAAAACGTTATATTTTTGCTATTATCTTCTATATTTTGTTCCAAAATCTAGCTTAATTCCCCCACCCTCCTTTGGAACATTTTTTCCAAAATCTGGCGGAATACCCCACCCATTTGGAATATTTTTTCGAAAATTCATTGTATTTTTGCTATTATTTTGTACATTTTGCTCCAAACGCTAACCTAATCCTCCCACCCTCCTTTGGAACATTTTTTCCAAAATCTGGCGGAATACCCCCACCCCTTTGGAATATTTTTTCGAAAATTCATTGTATTTTTGCTATTACTTTCGACATTTTGTTCCAAAATCGAACCACATGCCCCCACCCTCCTTTGGAACATTTTTTCCAAAATCTAGCGAAATACCCCCACCCCTTGGGAATATTTTTTCGAAAATTCTTTATATTTTTGCTATTATTTTCTACATTTTGTTCCAAAATCTAACCTAATACGCCCACCCTCCATTGGAACATATTTTCCAAAATCTAGCGGAATACCCCCACCCCTTCGGAATATTTTTTGGACAATTTATTGTATTCTTGCTATTATTTTCGACATTTTGTTCCAAAATCGAACCACATATCCCTCACCCTTTGGAACGTTTTTTCCAATATCTAACGAAATAACCCCACTCCTTTGGAATATTTTTTCGAAAATTCATTGTAGTTTTGCTATTATTTTGGACATTTTGTTCCAAAATCTAGCTTAATTCCCCCACTCTCCTTTGGAACATTTTCTCCAAAATCCAGCGGACACCCCCACCCATTTGGAATATTTTTTCGAAAATTCATTGTAGTTTTGCTATTATTTTGCGACATTTTGTTCCAAAATCTAGCTTAATTCCCCCATTCTCCTTTGGAACATTTTCTCCAAAATCCAGCGGAACACCCCCACCCATTTGGAATATTTTTTCGAAAATTCATTGTATTTTGGCTATTATTTTCGACATTTTGTTCCAAAATCGAACCACATACCCCCCACTTTGGAACATTTTTTCCAAAATCTAGCGAAATACCCCCACCTCCTTGGAATATATTTTCGAAAACGTTATATTTTTGCTATTATTTTCTACATTTTGTCCCAAAATCTAGCTTAATTCCCCCACCCTCCTTTGGAACATTTTTTCCCAAATCTAACGAAATAACCCCACCCCTTTGGAATACTTTTTCGAAAATTCATTGTATTTTTGCTATTATTTTTGACATTTTGTTCCAAAATCGAAACACATATCCCTCACGCTTTGGAACGTTTTTTCCAAAATCTGACGAAATAACACCATCCTTCGGAATATTTTTTCGAAAATTCATTGTAGTTTTGCTATTATTTTCGACATTTTGTTCCAAAATTGAACCACATACCCCTCACCTTTTGGAACGTTTTTTCCAAAATCTAACGAAATAACCCCAACCCTTTGGAATATTTTTTCGAAAATTCATTGTAGTTTTGCTATTATTTTCGACATTTTGTTCCAAAATCGAACCACATACCCCTCACCCTTTGGAACGTTTTTTCCAATATCTAACGAAATAACCCCACCCCTTTGGAATAGTTTTTCGAAAATTCATTGTGTTTATGCTATTACTTTCGACATTTTAATCCAAAATCGAACCACATGCCCCCACTCTCCTTGGGAACATTCTTTCCAAAATCTAGCGGAATAACCCCGCCCTTTTGGAATATTTTTTCGAAAATTCATTGTTCTTGCTATTATTTTCGACATTTTGTTCCAAAATCGAACCACATACCCCATCCCCCTTTGAATCGCTTTTTCCAAAATCTAGCGAAATACTCCCACCCCCCTTTGGAATATTTTTTCGAAAATTCATTGTTTTTGCTATTATTTTCGACATTTTGTTCCAAAATCTAGCCTAATGCTCCCACCACCCTTTAGAACATTTTTTCCAAAATCTAGCGAGATACTCCCACCCCTCTGAAATATATTTTCGAATTCTTTGAATTTTTGCTATTATTTTCGACATTTTGTTCCAAAATCTAGCCTAATGCGCCCACCCTCCTTTAGAACATTTTTTCCAAAATCTAGCGGAATACCCCCACCTCTATGGAATATTTTTTCGAAAATTCATTGTATTTTTGCTATTATTTTCGACATTTTGTTCCAAAATCGAACCATATACGCCTCACTTTGGAACATTTTTTCCAAAATCTAGCGAAATACCCCCACCTCTTTGAAATATTTTTTCGAAAACTTTATATTTTTGCTATTATTTTCTACGTTTTGTTCAAATTACGCCCACCCTCGTTTGGAACATCTTTTCCAAAATCTAGCGGAGTACCCCCACCCCTTTGGAATATTTTTTCGAAAATTCATTGTATTTTTGCTATTATTTTCGACATTTTATTCCAAAATCGAACCACATGCCCCCACCCTCCTTTGGAACATTTTTTCCAAAATCTAACGAAATAACCCCAACCCTTTGGAATATTTTTTCGAAAATTCTTTATATTTTTGCAAGTATTTTCTACATTTTGTTCCAAGATCTAACCTAATACGCCCACCCTCCTTTGGAACATATTTTCCAAAATCTGGCGGCATAACCCCACCCCTTTGGAATATTTTTTCGAAAATTCATTGTATTTTTGCTATTATTTTCGACATTTTGTTCCAAAATCGAACCACATATCCCTCACCCTTTGGAACGTTATTCCAAAATCTAACGAAATAACCCCACCCCTTTGGAATATTTTTTCGAAAATTCATTGTAGTTTTGCTATTATTTTCGACATTTTGTTCCAAAATCGAACCACATACCCCTCACCTTTGGAACGTTGTTTTCAAAATCTAACGAAATAACCCCAACCCTTTGGAATATTTTTTCGAAAATTCTTTATATTTTTGCAAGTATTTTCTACATTTTGTTAAAAAATCTAACCTAATACGCCCACCCTCCTTTGGAACATATTTTCCAAAATCTAGCGGAATACCCCCACCCCTTCGGAATATTTTTTGGAAAATTTATTGTATTCTTGCTATTATTTTCGACATTTTGTTCCAAAATCGAACCACATACCCCTCACCCTTTGGAACGTTTTTTCCAAAATCTAACGAAATAACACCATCCCATTGGAATATTTTTTCGAAAATTCATTGTAGTTTTGCTATTATTTTCGACATTTTGTTCCAAAATCGAACCACATACCCCTCACCTTTGGAACGTTTTTTCCAAAATCTAACGAAATAACCCCACCCCTTTGGAATATTTTTTCGAAAACGTTATATTTTTGCTATTATTTTCTACATTTTGTTCCAAAATCTAGCTTAATTCCCCCACCCTCCTTTGGAACATTTTTTCCAAAATCTAACGAAATAACCCCACCCCTTTTGGAATATTTTTTCGAAAATTCATTGTATTTATGCTATTATTTTCGACATTTTGTTCCAAAATCGAAACACATATCCCTCACCCGTTGGAACGTTTTTTCCAAAATCTAACGAAATAACACCATCCCTTTGGAATATTTTTTCGAAAATTCATTGTAGTTTTGCTATTATTTTCGACATTTTGTTCCAAAATCTAGCCTAATGCCCCCACCCTCCTTTAGAACATTTTTTCCAAAATCTAGCGAAATACTCCCACCCCTTTGGAATATTTTTTCGAAAATTCATTGTATTTTTGCTATTATTTTCGACATTTTGTTCCAAAATCTAGCTTAATTCCGGCACCCTCCTTTGGAACATTTTTTCCAAAATCTAGCGGAATACCCCCACCCCTTTGGAATATTTTTTCGAAAATTAATAGTACTTATGCTATTACTTTCGACATTTTGTTCCAAAATGGAGCGTATTGCCCCCACCCTCCTTTAGAACATTTTTTCCAAAATCTAGCGAAATACCCCCACCTCTTTGAAATATTTTTTCGAAAGCTTTATATTTTTGCTATTATTTTCTACGTTTTGTTCAAATTACGCCCACCCTCGTTTGGAACATCTTTTCCAAAATCTAGCGGAGTACCCCCACCCCTTTGGAATATTTTTTCGAAAATTCATTGTATTTTTGCTATTATTTTCGACATTTTGTTCCAAAATCGAACCACATATCCCTCACCCTTTGGAACGTTTTTTCCAAAATCTAACGAAATAACACCATCCCATTGGAATATTTTTTCGAAAATTCATTGTAGTTTTGCTATTATTTTCGACATTTTGTTCCAAAATCTAGCTTAATTCCGGCACCCTCCTTTGGAACATCTTTTCCAAAATCTAGCGGAATACCCCCACCCCTTTGGAATATTTTTTCGAAAATTAATAGTACTTATGCTATTACTTTCGACATTTTGTTCCAAAATCGAACCACATACCCCCCACTTTGGAACATTTTTTCCAAAATCTAGCGAAATACCCCCACCCCTTTGGAATATTTTTTCGACAATTCATTATTTTTGTTATTACTTTCGACATTTTGTTCCAAAATCGAGCCACATACCCCATCCCCCTTTGAAACGCTTTTTCCAAAATCTAGCGAAATACCCCCACCCCTTTCGAGTATTTTTTCGAAAATTTATTGTATTTTTGCTATTATTTTCGACATTTTGTTCCAAAATCTAACCTGATATCTCCGCCCTCCTTTGAAGCACTTTTTCCAAACTCTATCAGAATACCCCCACCCCTTTGGAACACTTTTTCCAATATCTAGCTTAATGCCCTCACCCTCCTTTGGAACATTTTTTTAAAAATCTAGCGGAATACCCCCACCCCTTGGAAATATTTTTTCGAAAATTCTTTATATTTTTGCTATTGATTTCTACATTTTGTTCCAAAATCTAGCTTAATTCCCCCACCCTCCTTTGGAAAATTTTTTCCAAAATCTAGCGGAATACCCCCACCCATTTGGAATATTTTTTCGAAAATTCATTGTATTTTTGCTATTATTTTCGACATTTTGTTCCAAAATCTAACCTGATATCTCCGCCCTCCTTTGAAGCACTTTTTCCAAACTCTATCAGAATACCCCCACCCCTTTGGAACACTTTTTCCAATATCTAGCTTAATGCCCCCACCCTCCTTTGGAACATTTTTTTAAAAATCTAGCGGAATACCCCCACCACTTTGGAATATTTTTTCGAAAATTCATTGAATTTTTGCTATTATTTTCGACATTTTGTTCCAAAATCGAACCACATACCCTCTACCCCTTTGGAACGTTTTTTTCAAAATCTAGCGAAATACCCCCACCCCTTGGGAATATTTTTTCGAAAATTCTTTATATTTTTGCTATTATTTTCTACATTTTGTTCCAAAAGCTAACCTAATACTCCCACCCTCCTTTGGAACATTTTTTCCAAAATCTAGCGGAATAACCCCACCCCTTTGGAAATTTTTTTCGAAAATTCATTGTGTTTGCTATTATTTTCGACATTTTGTTCCAAAATCGAACCACATACCCCCCACTTTGGAACATTTTTTCCAAAATCTAGCGAAATACCCCCACCTCTGGAATATTTTTTCCAAAACGTTATATTTTTGCTATTATCTTCTATATTTTGTTCCAAAATCTAGCTTAATTCCCCCACCCTCCTTTGGAACATTTTTTCCAAAATCTGGCGGAATACCCCACCCATTTGGAATATTTTTTCGAAAATTCATTGTATTTTTGCTATTATTTTCTACATTTTGCTCCAAACGCTAACCTAATCCTCCCACCCTCCTTTGGAACATTTTTTCCAAAATCTAGCGGAATAACCCCACCCCTTTGGAATATTTTTTCGAAAATTCATTGTATTTTTGCTATTATTTTCGACATTTTGTTCCAAAATCTAACCTGATACCTCCGCCCTCCTTTGAAGCACTTTTTCCAAAATCTATCAGAATACCCCCACCCCTTTGGAACACTTTTTCCAATATCTAGCTTAATGCCCCCACCCTCCTTTGGAACATTTTTTCCAAAATCTAAACTAATACCCATACCCCTTTGGAATATTTTTTCGAAAATTCATTGTATTTTTGCTATTACTTTCGACATTTTGTTCCAAAATCGAACCACATGCCCCCACCCTCCTTTGGAACATTTTTTCCAAAATCTAGCGAAATACCCCCACCCCTTGGGAATATTTTTTCGAAAATTCATTATATTTTTGCTATTATTTTCTACATTTTGTTCCAAAATCTAACCTAATACGCCCACCCTCCATTGGAACATATTTTCCAAAATCTAGCGGAATACCCCCACCCCTTCGGAATATTTTTTGGACAATTTATTGTATTCTTGCTATTATTTTCGACATTTTGTTCCAAAATCGAACCACATATCCCTCACCCTTTGGAACGTTTTTTCCAAAATCTAACGAAATAACCCCACTCCTTTGGAATATTTTTTCGATAATTCTTTGTCGTTTTGCTATTATTTTGGACATTTTGTTCCAAAATCTAGCTTAATTCCCCCACTCTCCTTTGGAACATTTTCTCCAAAATCCAGCGGACACCCCCACCCATTTGGAATATTTTTTCGAAAATTCATTGTAGTTTTGCTATTATTTTGCGACATTTTGTTCCAAAATCTAGCTTAATTCCCCCATTCTCCTTTGGAACATTTTCTCCAAAATCCAGCGGAACACCCCCACCCATTTGGAATATTTTTTCGAAAATTCATTGTATTTTGGCTATTATTTTCGACATTTTGTTCCAAAATCGAACCACATACCCCCCACTTTGGAACATTTTTTCCAAAATCTAGCGAAATACCCCCACCTCCTTGGAATATATTTTCGAAAACGTTATATTTTTGCTATTATTTTCTACATTTTGTCCCAAAATCTAGCTTAATTCCCCCACCCTCCTTTGGAACATTTTTTCCCAAATCTAACGAAATAACCTCACCCCTTTGGAATACTTTTTCGAAAATTCATTGTATTTTTGCTATTATTTTCGACATTTTGTTCCAAAATCGAAACACATATCCCTCACGCTTTGGAACGTTTTTTCCAAAATCTGACGAAATAACACCATCCTTCGGAATATTTTTTCGAAAATTCATTGTAGTTTTGCTATTATTTTCGACATTTTGTTCCAAAATTGAACCACATACCCCTCACCTTTTGGAACGTTTTTTCCAAAATCTAACGAAATAACCCCAACCCTTTGGAATATTTTTTCGAAAATTCATTGTAGTTTTGCTATTATTTTCGACATTTTGTTCCAAAATCGAACCTGATATCTCCGCCCTCCTTTGAAGCACTTTTTCCAAACTCTATCAGAATACCCCCACCCCTTTGGAACACTTTTTCCAATATCTAGCTTAATGCCCCAACCCTCCTTTGGAACATTTTTTTAAAAATCTAGCGGAATACCCCCACCCCTTGGAATTATTTTTTCGAAAATTCTTTATATTTTTGCTATTATTTTCTACATTTTGTTCCAAAATCTAGCTTAATTCCCCCACCCTCCTTTGGAACATTTTTTCCAAAATCTAGCGGAATACCCCCACCTATTTGGAATATTTTTTCGAAAATTCATTGTATTTTTGCTATTATTTTCGACATTTTGTTCCACAATCGAACCACATACCCCCCACTTTGGAACATTTTTCCAAAATCTAGCGAAATACCCCCACCCCTTTGGAATATTTTTTCGACAATTCATTGTTTTTGTTATTACTTTCGACATTTTGTTCCAAAATCGAGCCACATACCCCATCCCCCTTTGAAACGCTTTTTCCAAAATCTAGCGAAATACCCCCACCCCTTTCGAGTATTTTTTCGAAAATTTATTGTATTTTTGCTATTATTTTCGACATTTTGTTCCAAAATCTAACCTGATATCTCCGCCCTCCTTTGAAGCACTTTTTCCAAACTCTATCAGAATACCCCCACCCCTTTGGAACACTTTTTCCAAAATCTAGCTTAATGCCCTCACCCTCCTTTGGAACATTTTTTTAAAAATCTAGCGGAATACCCCCACCCCTTGGAAATATTTTTTCGAAAATTCTTTATATTTTTGCTATTATTTTCTACATTTTGCTCCAAACGCTAACCTAATCCTCCCACCCTCCTTTGGAACATTTTTTCCAAAATCTAGCGGAATAACCCCACCCCTTTGGAATATTTTTTCGAAAATTCATTGTATTTTTGCTATTATTTTCGACATTTTGTTCCAAAATCTAACCTGATACCTCCGCCCTCCTTTGAAGCACTTTTTACAAAATCTATCGGAATACCCCCACCCCTTTGGAACACTTTTTCCAATATCTAGCTTAATGCCCCCACCCTCCTTTGGAACATTTTTTCCAAAATCTAAACTAATACCCATACCCCTTTGGAATATTTTTTCGAAAATTCATTGTATTTTTGCTATTACTTTCGACATTTTGTTCCAAAATCGAACCACATGCCCCCACCCTCCTTTGGAACATTTTTTCCAAAACGATATATTTTTACTATTATTTTCTACATTTTGTTCCAAAATCTAGCTTAATTCCCCCACCCTCCTTTGGAACGTTTTTTCCAAAATCTGGCGGAATACCCCCACCCATTTGGAATATTTTTTCGAAAATTCATTGTATTTTTGCTATTATTTTCGACATTTTGTTCCAAAATCGAACCACATACCCCCCACTTTGGAACATTTTTTCCAAAATCTAGCGAAATACCCCCACCTCTGGAATATTTTTTCCAAAACGTTATATTTTTGCTATTATCTTCTATATTTTGTTCCAAAATCTAGCTTAATTCCCCCACCCTCCTTTGGAACATTTTTTCCAAAATCTGGCGGAATACCCCACCCATTTGGAATATTTTTTCGAAAATTCATTGTATTTTTGCTATTATTTTCTACATTTTGCTCCAAACGCTAACCTAATCCTCCCACCCTCCTTTGGAACATTTTTTCCAAAATCTAGCGGAATAACCCCACCCCTTTGGAATATTTTTTCGAAAATTCATTGTATTTTTGCTATTATTTTCGACATTTTGTTCCAAAATCTAACCTGATACCTCCGCCCTCCTTTGAAGCACTTTTTCCAAAATCTATCAGAATACCCCCACCCCTTTGGAACACTTTTTCCAATATCCAGCTTAATGCCCCCACCCTCCTTTGGAACATTTTTTCCAAAATCTAAACTAATACCCATACCCCTTTGGAATATTTTTTCGAAAATTCATTGTATTTTTGCTATTACTTTCGACATTTTGTTCCAAAATCGAACCACATGCCCCCACCCTCCTTTGGAACATTTTTTCCAAAATCTAGCGAAATACCCCCACCCCTTGGGAATATTTTTTCGAAAATTCTTTATATTTTTGCTATTATTTTCTACATTTTGTTCCAAAATCTAACCTAATACGCCCACCCTCCATTGGAACATATTTTCCAAAATCTAGCGGAATACCCCCACCCCTTCGGAATATTTTTTGGACAATTTATTGTATTCTTGCTATTATTTTCGACATTTTGTTCCAAAATCGAACCACATATCCCTCACCCTTTGGAACGTTTTTTCCAAAATCTAACGAAATAACCCCACTCCTTTGGAATATTTTTTCGAAAATTCATTGTAGTTTTGCTATTATTTTGGACATTTTGTTCCAAAATCTAGCTTAATTCCCCCACTCTCCTTTGGAACATTTTCTCCAAAATCCAGCGGACACCCCCACCCATTTGGAATATTTTTTCGAAAATTCATTGTAGTTTTGCTATTATTTTGCGACATTTTGTTCCAAAATCTAGCTTAATTCCCCCATTCTCCTTTGGAACATTTTCTCCAAAATCCAGCGGAACACCCCCACCCATTTGGAATATTTTTTCGAAAATTCATTGTATTTTGGCTATTATTTTCGACATTTTGTTCCAAAATCGAACCACATACCCCCCACTTTGGAACATTTTTTCCAAAATCTAGCGAAATACCCCCACCTCCTTGGAATATATTTTCGAAAACGTTATATTTTTGCTATTATTTTCTACATTTTGTCCCAAAATCTAGCTTAATTCCCCCACCCTCCTTTGGAACATTTTTTCCCAAATCTAACGAAATAACCCCACCCCTTTGGAATACTTTTTCGAAAATTCATTGTATTTTTGCTATTATTTTCGACATTTTGTTCCAAAATCGAAACACATATCCCTCACGCTTTGGAACGTTTTTTCCAAAATCTGACGAAATAACACCATCCTTCGGAATATTTTTTCGAAAATTCATTGTAGTTTTGCTATTATTTTCGACATTTTGTTCCAAAATTGAACCACATACCCCTCACCTTTTGGAACGTTTTTTCCAAAATCTAACGAAATAACCCCAACCCTTTGGAATATTTTTTCGAAAATTCATTGTAGTTTTGCTATTATTTTCGAGATTTTGTTCCAAAATCGAACCACATACCCCTCACCCTTTGGAACGTTTTTTCCAAAATCTAACGAAATAACCCCACCCCTTTGGAATAGTTTTTCGAAAATTCATTGTGTTTATGCTATTACTTTCGACATTTTAATCCAAACTCGAACCACATGCCCCCACTCTCCTTGGGAACATTCTTTCCAAAATCTAGCGGAATAACCCCGCCCTTTTGGAATATTTTTTCGAAAATTCATTGTTCTTGCTATTATTTTCGACATTTTGTTCCAAAATCGAACCACATACCCCATCCTCCTTTGAATCGCTTTTTCCAAAATCTAGCGAAATACTCCCACCCCCCTTTGGAATATTTTTTCGAAAATTCATTGTTTTTGCTATTATTTTCGACATTTTGTTCCAAAATCTAGCCTAATGCTCCCACCACCCTTTAGAACATTTTTTCCAAAATCTAGCGAGATACTCCCACCCCTCTGAAATATATTTTCGAATTCTTTGAATTTTTGCTATTATTTTCGACATTTTGTTCCAAAATCTAGCCTAATGCGCCCACCCTCCTTTAGAACATTTTTTCCAAAATCTAGCGGAATACCCCCACCTCTATGGAATATTTTTTCGAAAATTCATTGTATTTTTGCTATTATTTTCGACATTTTGTTCCAAAATCGAACCATATACGCCTCACTTTGGAACATTTTTTCCAAAATCTAGCGAAATACCCCCACCTCTTTGAAATATTTTTTCGAAAACTTTATATTTTTGCTATTATTTTCTACGTTTTGTTCAAATTACGCCCACCCTCGTTTGGAACATCTTTTCCAAAATCTAGCGGAGTACCCCCACCCCTTTGGAATATTTTTTCGAAAATTCATTGTATTTTTGCTATTATTTTCGACATTTTATTCTAAAATCGAACCACATGCCCCCACCCTCCTTTGGAACATTTTTTCCAAAATCTAACGAAATAACCCCAACCCTTTGGAATATGTTTTCGAAAATTCTTTATATTTTTGCAAGTATTTTCTACATTTTGTTCCAAGATCTAACCTAATACGCCCACCCTCCTTTGGAACATATTTTCCAAAATCTAGCGGCATAACCCCACCCCTTTGGAATATTTTTTCGAAAATTCATTGTATTTTTGCTATTATTTTCGACATTTTGTTCCAAAATCGAACCACATATCCCTCACCCTTTGGAACGTTATTCCAAAATCTAACGAAATAACCCCACCCCTTTGGAATATTTTTTCGAAAATTCATTGTAGTTTTGCTATTATTTTCGACATTTTGTTCCAAAATCGAACCACATACCCCTCACCTTTGGAACGTTGTTTTCAAAATCTAACGAAATAACCCCAACCCTTTGGAATATTTTTTCGAAAATTCTTTATATTTTTGCAAGTATTTTCTACATTTTGTTAAAAAATCTAACCTAATACGCCCACCCTCCTTTGGAACATATTTTCCAAAATCTAGCGGAATACCCCCACCCCTTCGGAATATTTTTTGGAAAATTTATTGTATTCTTGCTATTATTTTCGACATTTTGTTCCAAAATCGAACCACATACCCCTCACCCTTTGGAACGTTTTTTCCAAAATCTAACGAAATAACACCATCCCATTGGAATATTTTTTCGAAAATTCATTGTAGTTTTGCTATTATTTTCGACATTTTGTTCCAAAATCGAACCACATACCCCTCACCTTTGGAACGTTTTTTCCAAAATCTAACGAAATAACCCTACCCCTTTGGAATATTTTTTCGAAAACGTTATATTTTTGCTATTATTTTCTACATTTTGTTCCAAAATCTAGCTTAATTCCCCCACCCTCCTTTGGAAAATTTTTTCCAAAATCTAGCGGAATACCCCCACCCATTTGGAATATTTTTTCGAAAATTCATTGTATTTTTGCTATTATTTTCGACATTTTGTTCCAAAATCTAACCTGATATCTCCGCCCTCCTTTGAAGCACTTTTTCCAAACTCTATCAGAATACCCCCACCCCTTTGGAACACTTTTTCCAATATCTAGCTTAATGCCCCCACCCTCCTTTGGAACATTTTTTTAAAAATCTAGCGGAATACCCCCACCACTTTGGAATATTTTTTCGAAAATTCATTGAATTATTGCTATTATTTTCGACATTTTGTTCCAAAATCGAACCACATACCCTCTACCCCTTTGGAACGTTTTTTTCAAAATCTAGCGAAATACCCCCACCCCTTGGGAATATTTTTTCGAAAATTCTTTATATTTTTGCTATTATTTTCTACATTTTGTTCCAAAAGCTAACCTAATACTCCCACCCTCCTTTGGAACATTTTTTCCAAAATCTAGCGGAATAACCCCACCCCTTTGGAAAATTTTTTCGAAAATTCATTGTGTTTGCTATTATTTTCGACATTTTGTTCCAAAATCGAACCACATACCCCATCCCCCTTTGAATCGCTTTTTCCAAAATCTAGCGAAATACTCCCACCCCCCTTTGGAATATTTTTTCGAAAATTCATTGTTTTTGCTATTATTTTCGACATTTTGTTCCAAAATCTAGCCTAATGCTCCCACCCCCCTTTAGAACATTTTTTCCAAAATCTAGCGAAATACTCCCACCCCTCTGGAATATATTTTCGAATTCTTTGAATTTTTGCTATTATTTTCGACATTTTGTTCCAAAATCGAACCACATACCCCCTCCCCCTTTGGAAAATATTTTCCAAAATCTAGACGAATACCCCCACCCCTTTGGAATATTTTTTCGAAAATTCTTTATATTTTTGCTATTATTTTCTATATTTTGTTCCAAAAGCTAACCTAATACTCCCACCCTCCTTTGGAACATTTTTTCAAAATCTAGCGGAATAACCCCACCCCTTCGGAATATTTTTTGGAAAATTGATTGTATTCTTGCTATTATTTTCGACATTTTGTTCCAAAATCGAACCTCATACCCCTCACCCTTTGGAACGTTTTTTCCAAAATCTAACGAAATAACACCATCCCTTTGGAATATTTTTTCGAAAATTCATTGTAGTTTTGCTATTATTTTCGACATTTTGTTCCAAAATCGAACCTCATACCCCTCACCTTTGGAACGTTTTTTCCAAAATCTAACGAAATAACCCCACCCCTTTGGAAAATTTTTTCGAAAATTCATTGTAGTTTTGCTATTATTTTCGACATTTTATTCCAAAATCGAACCACATGCCCCCACCCTCCTTTGGAACATTTTTTCCAAAATCTAACGAAATAACCCCAACCCTTTGGAATATTTTTTCGAAAATTCATTGTAGTTTTGCTATTATTTTCGACATTTTGTTCCAAAACCTAGTTTAATTCCCCCACCCTCCTTTGGAACATTTTCTCCAAAATCTAGCGGAACACCCCCACCCATTTGGAGTATTTTTTCGAAAATTCATTGTATTTTTGCTATTATTTTCGGCATTTTGTTTCAAAATCGAACCACATACCCCCCACTTTGGAACATTTTTTCCAAAATCTAGCGAAATACCCCCACCTCTTTGGAATATTTTTTCGAAAACGTTATATTTTTGCTATTATTTTCCACATTTTGTTCCAAAATCTAGCTTAATTCCCCCACCCTCCTTTGGAACATTTTTTCCAAAATCTAGCAGAATACCCCCACCCTTTTGGAATATTGTTTCGAAAATTCATTGTATTTTTGCTATTATTTTCGACATTTTGTTCCAAAATCGAACCACATACCCCCCACTTTGGAACATTTTTTCCAAAATCTAGCGAAATACCCCCACCTCTGGAATATTTTTTCCAAAACGTTATATTTTTGCTATTATCTTCTACATTTTGTTCCAAAATCTAGCTTAATTCCCCCACCCTCCTTTGGAACATTTTTTCCAAAATCTGGCGGAATACCCCCACCCATTTGGAATATTTTTTCGAAAATTCATTGTATTTTTGCTATTATTTTCTACATTTTGTTCCAAAATCTAGCTTAATTCCCCCACCCTCCTTTGGAACATTTTTTCCAAAATCTAACGAAATAACCCCAACCCTTTGGAATATTTTTTCGAAAATTCTTTATATTTTTGCTATTATTTTCTACATTTTGTTCCAAAATCTAACCTGATACCTCCGCCCTCCTTTGAAGCACTTTTTCTAAAATCTATCAGAATACCCCCACCCCTTTGGAACACTTTTTCTAATATCTAGCTTAATGCCCCCACCCTCCTTTGGAACATTTTTTCCAAAATCTAGCGGAATACCCCTACACCTTTGGAATATTTTTTCGAAAATTCATTGTATTTTTGCTATTATTTTCGACATTTTGTTCCAAAATCTAACCTGATATCTCCGCCCTCCTTTGAAGCACTTTTTCCAAACTCTATCAGAATACCCCCACCCCTTTGGAACACTTTTTCCAATATCTAGCTTAATGCCCTCACCCTCCTTTGGAACATTTTTTTAAAAATCTAGCGGAATACCCCCACCCCTTGGAAATATTTTTTCGAAAATTCTTTATATTTTTGCTATTGATTTCTACATTTTGTTCCAAAATCTAGCTTAATTCCCCCACCCTCCTTTGGAAAATTTTTTCCAAAATCTAGCGGAATACCCCCACCCATTTGGAATATTTTTTCGAAAATTCATTGTATTTTTGCTATTATTTTCGACATTTTGTTCCAAAATCTAACCTGATATCTCCGCCCTCCTTTGAAGCACTTTTTCCAAACTCTATCAAAATACCCCCACCCCTTTGGAACACTTTTTCCAATATCTAGCTTAATGCCCCCACCCTCCTTTGGAACATTTTTTTAAAAATCTAGCGGAATACCCCCACCCCTTGGAATTATTTTTTCGAAAATTCTTTATATTTTTGCTATTATTTTCTACATTTTGTTCCAAAATCTAGCTTAATTCCCCCACCCTCCTTTGGAACATTTTTTCCAAAATCTAGCGGAATACCCCCACCTATTTGGAATATTTTTTCGAAAATTCATTGTATTTTTGCTATTATTTTCGACATTTTGTTCCAAAATCGAACCACATACCCCCCACTTTGGAACATTTTTCCAAAATCTAGCGAAATACCCCCACCCCTTTGGAATATTTTTTCGACAATTCATTGTTTTTGTTATTACTTTCGACATTTTGTTCCAAAATCGAGCCACATACCCCATCCCCCTTTGAAACGCTTTTTCCAAAATCTAGCGAAATACCCCCACCCCTTTCGAGTATTTTTTCGAAAATTTATTGTATTTTTGCTATTATTTTCGACATTTTGTTCCAAAATCTAACCTGATATCTCCGCCCTCCTTTGAAGCACTTTTTCCAAACTCTATCAGAATACCCCCACCCCTTTGGAACACTTTTTCCAATATCTAGCTTAATGCCCTCACCCTCCTTTGGAACATTTTTTTAAAAATCTAGCGGAATACCCCCACCCCTTGGAAATATTTTTTCGAAAATTCTCTATATTTTTGCTATTATTTTCTACATTTTGCTCCAAACGCTAACCTAATCCTCCCACCCTCCTTTGGAACATTTTTTCCAAAATCTAGCGGAATAACCCCACCCCTTTGGAATATTTTTTCGAAAATTCATTGTATTTTTGCTATTATTTTCGACATTTTGTTCCAAAATCTAACCTGATACCTCCGCCCTCCTTTGAAGCACTTTTTACAAAATCTATCGGAATACCCCCACCCCTTTGGAACACTTTTTCCAATATCTAGCTTAATGCCCCCACCCTCCTTTGGAACATTTTTTCCAAAATCTAAACTAATACCCATACCCCTTTGGAATATTTTTTCGAAAATTCATTGTATTTTTGCTACTACTTTCGACATTTTGTTCCAAAATCGAACCACATGCCCCCACCCTCCTTTGGAACATTTTTTCCAAAACGATATATTTTTACTATTATTTTCTACATTTTGTTCCAAAATCTAGCTTAATTCCCCCACCCTCCTTTGGAACGTTTTTTCCAAAATCTGGCGGAATACCCCCACCCATTTGGAATATTTTTTCGAAAATTCATTGTATTTTTGCTATTATTTTCGACATTTTGTTCCAAAATCGAACCACATACCCCCCACTTTGGAACATTTTTTCCAAAATCTAGCGAAATACCCCCACCTCTGGAATATTTTTTCCAAAACGTTATATTTTTGCTATTATCTTCTATATTTTGTTCCAAAATCTAGCTTAATTCCCCCACCCTCCTTTGGAACATTTTTTCCAAAATCTGGCGGAATACCCCACCCATTTGGAATATTTTTTCGAAAATTCATTGTATTTTTGCTATTATTTTCTACATTTTGCTCCAAACGCTAACCTAATCCTTCCACCCTCCTTTCGAACATTTTTTCCAAAATCTAGCGGAATAACCCCACCCCTTTGGAATATTTTTTCGAAAATTCATTGTATTTTTGCTATTATTTTCGACAATTTGTTCCAAAATCTAACCTGATACCTCCGCCCTCCTTTGAAGCACTTTTTCCAAAATCTATCAGAATACCCCCACCCCTTTGGAACACTTTTTCCAATATCTAGCTTAATGCCCCCACCCTCCTTTGGAACATTTTTTCCAAAATCTAAACTAATACCCATACCCCTTTGGAATATTTTTTCGAAAATTCATTGTATTTTTGCTATTACTTTCGACATTTTGTTCCAAAATCGAACCACATGCCCCCACCCTCCTTTGGAACATTTTTTCCAAAATCTAGCGAAATACCCCCACCCCTTGGGAATATTTTTTCGAAAATTCTTTATATTTTTGCTATTATTTTCTACATTTTGTTCCAAAATCTAACCTAATACGCCCACCCTCCATTGGAACATATTTTCCAAAATCTAGCGGAATACCCCCACCCCTTCGGAATATTTTTTGGACAATTTATTGTATTCTTGCTATTATTTTCGACATTTTGTTCCAAAATCGAACCACATATCCCTCACCCTTTGGAACGTTTTTTCCAAAATCTAACGAAATAACCCCACTCCTTTGGAATATTTTTTCGAAAATTCATTGTAGTTTTGCTATTATTTTGGACATTTTGTTCCAAAATCTAGCTTAATTCCCCCACTCTCCTTTGGAACATTTTCTCCAAAATCCAGCGGACACCCCCACCCATTTGGAATATTTTTTCGAAAATTCATTGTAGTTTTGCTATTATTTTGCGACATTTTGTTCCAAAATCTAGCTTAATTCCCCCATTCTCCTTTGGAACATTTTCTCCAAAATCCAGCGGAACACCCCCACCCATTTGGAATATTTTTTCGAAAATTCATTGTATTTTGGCTATTATTTTCGACATTTTGTTCCAAAATCGAACCACATACCCCCCACTTTGGAACATTTTTTCCAAAATCTAGCGAAATACCCCCACCTCCTTGGAATATATTTTCGAAAACGTTATATTTTTGCTATTATTTTCTACATTTTGTCCCAAAATCTAGCTTAATTCCCCCACCCTCCTTTGGAACATTTTTTCCCAAATCTAACGAAATAACCCCACCCCTTTGGAATACTTTTTCGAAAATTCATTGTATTTTTGCTATTATTTTCGACATTTTGTTCCAAAATCGAAACACATATCCCTCACGCTTTGGAACGTTTTTTCCAAAATCTGACGAAATAACACCATCCTTCGGAATATTTTTTCGAAAATTCATTGTAGTTTTGCTATTATTTTCGACATTTTGTTCCAAAATTGAACCACATACCCCTCACCTTTTGGAACGTTTTTTCCAAAATCTAACGAAATAACCCCAACCCTTTGGAATATTTTTTCGAAAATTCATTGTAGTTTTGCTATTATTTTCGACATTTTGTTCCAAAATCGAACCACATACCCCTCACACTTTGGAACGTTTTTTCCAAAATCTAACGAAATAACCCCACCCCTTTGGAATAGTTTTTCGAAAATTCATTGTGTTTATGCTATTACTTTCGACATTTTAATCCAAAATCGAACCACATGCCCCCACTCTCCTTGGGAACATTCTTTCCAAAATCTAGCGGAATAACCCCGCCCCTTTGGAATATTTTTTCGAAAATTCATTGTTCTTGCTATTATTTTCGACATTTTGTTCCAAAATCGAACCACATACCCCATCCCCCTTTGAATCGCTTTTTCCAAAATCTAGCGAAATACTCCCACCCCCCTTTGGAATATTTTTTCGAAAATTCATTGTTTTTGCTATTATTTTCGACATTTTGTTCCAAAATCTAGCCTAATGCTCCCACCACCCTTTAGAACATTTTTTCCAAAATCTAGCGAGATACTCCCACCCCTCTGAAATATATTTTCGAATTCTTTGAATTTTTGCTATTATTTTCGACATTTTGTTCCAAAATCTAGCCTAATGCGCCCACCCTCCTTTAGAACATTTTTTCCAAAATCTAGCGGAATACCCCCACCTCTATGGAATATTTTTTCGAAAATTCATTGTATTTTTGCTATTATTTTCGACATTTTGTTCCAAAATCGAACCATATACGCCTCACTTTGGAACATTTTTTCCAAAATCTAGCGAAATACCCCCACCTCTTTGAAATATTTTTTCGAAAACTTTATATTTTTGCTATTATTTTCTACGTTTTGTTCAAATTACGCCCACCCTCGTTTGGAACATCTTTTCCAAAATCTAGCGGAGTACCCCCACCCCTTTGGAATATTTTTTCGAAAATTCATTGTATTTTTGCTATTATTTTCGACATTTTATTCCAAAATCGAACCACATGCCCCCACCCTCCTTTGGAACATTTTTTCCAAAATCTAACGAAATAACCCCAACCCTTTGGAATATTTTTTCGAAAATTCTTTATATTTTTGCAAGTATTTTCTACATTTTGTTCCAAGATCTAACCTAATACGCCCACCCTCCTTTGGAACATATTTTCCAAAATCTAGCGGCATAACCCCACCCCTTTGGAATATTTTTTCGAAAATTCATTGTATTTTTGCTATTATTTTCGACATTTTGTTCCAAAATCGAACCACATATCCCTCACCCTTTGGAACGTTATTCCAAAATCTAACGAAATAACCCCACCCCTTTGGAATATTTTTTCGAAAATTCATTGTAGTTTTGCTATTATTTTCGACATTTTGTTCCAAAATCGAACCACATACCCCTCACCTTTGGAACGTTGTTTTCAAAATCTAACGAAATAACCCCAACCCTTTGGAATATTTTTTCGAAAATTCTTTATATTTTTGCAAGTATTTTCTACATTTTGTTAAAAAATCTAACCTAATACGCCCACCCTCCTTTGGAACATATTTTCCAAAATCTAGCGGAATACCCCCACCCCTTCGGAATATTTTTTGGAAAATTTATTGTATTCTTGCTATTATTTTCGACATTTTGTTCCAAAATCGAACCACATACCCCTCACCCTTTGGAACGTTTTTTCCAAAATCTAACGAAATAACACCATCCCATTGGAATATTTTTTCGAAAATTCATTGTAGTTTTGCTATTATTTTCGACATTTTGTTCCAAAATCGAACCACATACCCCTCACCTTTGGAACGTTTTTTCCAAAATCTAACGAAATAACCCCACCCCTGTGGAATATTTTTTCGAAAACGTTATATTTTTGCTATTATTTTCTACATTTTGTTCCAAAATCTAGCTTAATTCCCCCACCCTCCTTTGGAACATTTTTTCCAAAATCTAACGAAATAACCCCACCCCTTTTGGAATATTTTTTCGAAAATTCATTGTATTTATGCTATTATTTTCGACATTTTGTTCCAAAATCGAAACACATATCCCTCACCCGTTGGAACGTTTTTTCCAAAATCTAACGAAATAACACCATCCCTTTGGAATATTTTTTCGAAAATTCATTGTAGTTTTGCTATTATTTTCGACATTTTGTTCCAAAATCTAGCCTAATGCCCCCACCCTCCTTTAGAACATTTTTTCCAAAATCTAGCGAAATACTCCCACCCCTTTGGAATATTTTTTCGAAAATTCATTGTATTTTTGCTATTATTTTCGACATTTTGTTCCAAAATCTAGCTTAATTCCGGCACCCTCCTTTGGAACATTTTTTCCAAAATCTAGCGGAATACCCCCACCCCTTTGGAATATTTTTTCGAAAATTAATAGTACTTATGCTATTACTTTCGACATTTTGTTCCAAAATCGAGCGTATTGCCCCCACCCTCCTTTAGAACATTTTTTCCAAAATCTAGCGAAATACCCCCACCTCTTTGAAATATTTTTTCGAAAACTTTATATTTTTGCTATTATTTTCTACGTTTTGTTCAAATTACGCCCACCCTCGTTACTTTCGACATTTTGTTCCAAAATCGAACCACATACCCCCCACTTTGGAACATTTTTTCCAAAATCTAGCGAAATACCCCCACCCCTTTGGAATATTTTTTCGACAATTCATTATTTTTGTTATTACTTTCGACATTTTGTTCCAAAATCGAGCCACATACCCCATCCCCCTTTGAAACGCTTTTTCCAAAATCTAGCGAAATACCCCCACCCCTTTCGAGTATTTTTTCGAAAATTTATTGTATTTTTGCTATTATTTTCGACATTTTGTTCCAAAATCTAACCTGATATCTCCGCCCTCCTTTGAAGCACTTTTTCCAAACTCTATCAGAATACCCCCACCCCTTTGGAACACTTTTTCCAATATCTAGCTTAATGCCCTCACCCTCCTTTGGAACATTTTTTTAAAAATCTAGCGGAATACCCCCACCCCTTGGAAATATTTTTTCGAAAATTCTTTATATTTTTGCTATTGATTTCTACATTTTGTTCCAAAATCTAGCTTAATTCCCCCACCCTCCTTTGGAAAATTTTTTCCAAAATCTAGCGGAATACCCCCACCCATTTGGAATATTTTTTCGAAAATTAATAGTACTTATGCTATTACTTTCGACATTTTGTTCCAAAATCGAACCACATACCCCCCACTTTGGAACATTTTTTCCAAAATCTAGCGAAATACCCCCACCCCTTTGGAATATTTTTTCGACAATTCATTATTTTTGTTATTACTTTCGACATTTTGTTCCAAAATCGAGCCACATACCCCATCCCCCTTTGAAACGCTTTTTCCAAAATCTAGCGAAATACCCCCACCCCTTTCGAGTATTTTTTCGAAAATTTATTGTATTTTTGCTATTATTTTCGACATTTTGTTCCAAAATCTAACCTGATATCTCCGCCCTCCTTTGAAGCACTTTTTCCAAACTCTATCAGAATACCCCCACCCCTTTGGAACACTTTTTCCAAAATCTAGCTTAATGCCCTCACCCTCCTTTGGAACATTTTTTTAAAAATCTAGCGGAATACCCCCACCCCTTGGAAATATTTTTTCGAAAATTCTTTATATTTTTGCTATTATTTTCTACATTTTGCTCCAAACGCTAACCTAATCCTCCCACCCTCCTTTGGAACATTTTTTCCAAAATCTAGCGGAATAACCCCACCCCTTTGGAATATTTTTTCGAAAATTCATTGTATTTTTGCTATTATTTTCGACATTTTGTTCCAAAATCTAACCTGATACCTCCGCCCTCCTTTGAAGCACTTTTTACAAAATCTATCGGAATACCCCCACCCCTTTGGAACACTTTTTCCAATATCTAGCTTAATGCCCCCACCCTCCTTTGGAACATTTTTTCCAAAATCTAAACTAATACCCATACCCCTTTGGAATATTTTTTCGAAAATTCATTGTATTTTTGCTATTACTTTCGACATTTTGTTCCAAAATCGAACCACATGCCCCCACCCTCCTTTGGAACATTTTTTCCAAAACGATATATTTTTACTATTATTTTCTACATTTTGTTCCAAAATCTAGCTTAATTCCCCCACCCTCCTTTGGAACGTTTTTTCCAAAATCTGGCGGAATACCCCCACCCATTTGGAATATTTTTTCGAAAATTCATTGTATTTTTGCTATTATTTTCGACATTTTGTTCCAAAATCGAACCACATACCCCCCACTTTGGAACATTTTTTCCAAAATCTAGCGAAATACCCCCACCTCTGGAATATTTTTTCCAAAACGTTATATTTTTGCTATTATCTTCTATATTTTGTTCCAAAATCTAGCTTAATTCCCCCACCCTCCTTTGGAACATTTTTTCCAAAATCTGGCGGAATACCCCACCCATTTGGAATATTTTTTCGAAAATTCATTGTATTTTTGCTATTATTTTCTACATTTTGCTCCAAACGCTAACCTAATCCTCCCACCCTCCTTTGGAACATTTTTTCCAAAATCTAGCGGAATAACCCCACCCCTTTGGAATATTTTTTCGAAAATTCATTGTATTTTTGCTATTATTTTCGACATTTTGTTCCAAAATCTAACCTGATACCTCCGCCCTCCTTTGAAGCACTTTTTCCAAAATCTATCAGAATACCCCCACCCCTTTGGAACACTTTTTCCAATATCTAGCTTAATGCCCCCACCCTCCTTTGGAACATTTTTTCCAAAATCTAAACTAATACCCATACCCCTTTGGAATATTTTTTCGAAAATTCATTGTATTTTTGCTATTACATTCGACATTTTGTTCCAAAATCGAACCACATGCCCCCACCCTCCTTTGGAACATTTTTTCCAAAATCTAGCGAAATACCCCCACCCCTTGGGAATATTTTTTCGAAAATTCTTTATATTTTTGCTATTATTTTCTACATTTTGTTCCAAAATCTAACCTAATACGCCCACCCTCCATTGGAACATATTTTCCAAAATCTAGCGGAATACCCCCACCCCTTCGGAATATTTTTTGGACAATTTATTGTATTCTTGCTATTATTTTCGACATTTTGTTCCAAAATCGAACCACATATCCCTCACCCTTTGGAACGTTTTTTCCAAAATCTAACGAAATAACCCCACTCCTTTGGAATATTTTTTCGAAAATTCATTGTAGTTTTGCTATTATTTTGGACATTTTGTTCCAAAATCTAGCTTAATTCCCCCACTCTCCTTTGGAACATTTTCTCCAAAATCCAGCGGACACCCCCACCCATTTGGAATATTTTTTCGAAAATTCATTGTAGTTTTGCTATTATTTTGCGACATTTTGTTCCAAAATCTAGCTTAATTCCCCCATTCTCCTTTGGAACATTTTCTCCAAAATCCAGCGGAACACCCCCACCCATTTGGAATATTTTTTCGAAAATTCATTGTATTTTGGCTATTATTTTCGACATTTTGTTCCAAAATCGAACCACATACCCCCCACTTTGGAACATTTTTTCCAAAATCTAGCGAAATACCCCCACCTCCTTGGAATATATTTTCGAAAACGTTATATTTTTGCTATTATTTTCTACATTTTGTCCCAAAATCTAGCTTAATTCCCCCACCCTCCTTTGGAACATTTTTTCCCAAATCTAACGAAATAACCTCACCCCTTTGGAATACTTTTTCGAAAATTCATTGTATTTTTGCTATTATTTTCGACATTTTGTTCCAAAATCGAAACACATATCCCTCACGCTTTGGAACGTTTTTTCCAAAATCTGACGAAATAACACCATCCTTCGGAATATTTTTTCGAAAATTCATTGTAGTTTTGCTATTATTTTCGACATTTTGTTCCAAAATTGAACCACATACCCCTCACCTTTTGGAACGTTTTTTCCAAAATCTAACGAAATAACCCCAACCCTTTGGAATATTTTTTCGAAAATTCATTGTAGTTTTGCTATTATTTTCGACATTTTGTTCCAAAATCGAACCTGATATCTCCGCCCTCCTTTGAAGCACTTTTTCCAAACTCTATCAGAATACCCCCACCCCTTTGGAACACTTTTTCCAATATCTAGCTTAATGCCCCCACCCTCCTTTGGAACATTTTTTTAAAAATCTAGCGGAATACCCCCACCCCTTGGAATTATTTTTTCGAAAATTCTTTATATTTTTGCTATTATTTTCTACATTTTGTTCCAAAATCTAGCTTAATTCCCCCACCCTCCTTTGGAACATTTTTTCCAAAATCTAGCGGAATACCCCCACCTATTTGGAATATTTTTTCGAAAATTCATTGTATTTTTGCTATTATTTTCGACATTTTGTTCCACAATCGAACCACATACCCCCCACTTTGGAACATTTTTCCAAAATCTAGCGAAATACCCCCACCCCTTTGGAATATTTTTTCGACAATTCATTGTTTTTGTTATTACTTTCGACATTTTGTTCCAAAATCGAGCCACATACCCCATCCCCCTTTGAAACGCTTTTTCCAAAATCTAGCGAAATACCCCCACCCCTTTCGAGTATTTTTTCGAAAATTTATTGTATTTTTGCTATTATTTTCGACATTTTGTTCCAAAATCTAACCTGATATCTCCGCCCTCCTTTGAAGCACTTTTTCCAAACTCTATCAGAATACCCCCACCCCTTTGGAACACTTTTTCCAAAATCTAGCTTAATGCCCTCACCCTCCTTTGGAACATTTTTTTAAAAATCTAGCGGAATACCCCCACCCCTTGGAAATATTTTTTCGAAAATTCTTTATATTTTTGCTATTATTTTCTACATTTTGCTCCAAACGCTAACCTAATCCTCCCACCCTCCTTTGGAACATTTTTTCCAAAATCTAGCGGAATAACCCCACCCCTTTGGAATATTTTTTCGAAAATTCATTGTATTTTTGCTATTATTTTCGACATTTTGTTCCAAAATCTAACCTGATACCTCCGCCCTCCTTTGAAGCACTTTTTACAAAATCTATCGGAATACCCCCACCCCTTTGGAACACTTTTTCCAATATCTAGCTTAATGCCCCCACCCTCCTTTGGAACATTTTTTCCAAAATCTAAACTAATACCCATACCCCTTTGGAATATTTTTTCGAAAATTCAATGTATTTTTGCTATTACTTTCGACATTTTGTTCCAAAATCGAACCACATGCCCCCACCCTCCTTTGGAACATTTTTTCCAAAACGATATATTTTTACTATTATTTTCTACATTTTGTTCCAAAATCTAGCTTAATTCCCCCACCCTCCTTTGGAACGTTTTTTCCAAAATCTGGCGGAATACCCCCACCCATTTGGAATATTTTTTCGAAAATTCATTGTATTTTTGCTATTATTTTCGACATTTTGTTCCAAAATCGAACCACATACCCCCCACTTTGGAACATTTTTTCCAAAATCTAGCGAAATACCCCCACCTCTGGAATATTTTTTCCAAAACGTTATATTTTTGCTATTATCTTCTATATTTTGTTCCAAAATCTAGCTTAATTCCCCCACCCTCCTTTGGAACATTTTTTCCAAAATCTGGCGGAATACCCCACCCATTTGGAATATTTTTTCGAAAATTCATTGTATTTTTGCTATTATTTTCTATATTTTGCTCCAAACGCTAACCTAATCCTCCCACCCTCCTTTGGAACATTTTTTCCAAAATCTAGCGGAATAACCCCACCCCTTTGGAATATTTTTTCGAAAATTCATTGTATTTTTGCTATTATTTTCGACATTTTGTTCCAAAATCTAACCTGATACCTCCGCCCTCCTTTGAAGCACTTTTTCCAAAATCTATCAGAATACCCCCACCCCTTTGGAACACTTTTTCCAATATCCAGCTTAATGCCCCCACCCTCCTTTGGAACATTTTTTCCAAAATCTAAACTAATACCCATACCCCTTTGGAATATTTTTTCGAAAATTCATTGTATTTTTGCTATTACTTTCGACATTTTGTTCCAAAATCGAACCACATGCCCCCACCCTCCTTTGGAACATTTTTTCCAAAATCTAGCGAAATACCCCCACCCCTTGGGAATATTTTTTCGAAAATTCTTTATATTTTTGCTATTATTTTCTACATTTTGTTCCAAAATCTAACCTAATACGCCCACCCTCCATTGGAACATATTTTCCAAAATCTAGCGGAATACCCCCACCCCTTCGGAATATTTTTTGGACAATTTATTGTATTCTTGCTATTATTTTCGACATTTTGTTCCAAAATCGAACCACATATCCCTCACCCTTTGGAACGTTTTTTCCAAAATCTAACGAAATAACCCCACTCCTTTGGAATATTTTTTCGAAAATTCATTGTAGTTTTGCTATTATTTTGGACATTTTGTTCCAAAATCTAGCTTAATTCCCCCACTCTCCTTTGGAACATTTTCTCCAAAATCCAGCGGACACCCCCACCCATTTGGAATATTTTTTCGAAAATTCATTGTAGTTTTGCTATTATTTTGCGACATTTTGTTCCAAAATCTAGCTTAATTCCCCCATTCTCCTTTGGAACATTTTCTCCAAAATCCAGCGGAACACCCCCACCCATTTGGAATATTTTTTCGAAAATTCATTGTATTTTGGCTATTATTTTCGACATTTTGTTCCAAAATCGAACCACATACCCCCCACTTTGGAACATTTTTTCCAAAATCTAGCGAAATACCCCCACCTCCTTGGAATATATTTTCGAAAACGTTATATTTTTGCTATTATTTTCTACATTTTGTCCCAAAATCTAGCTTAATTCCCCCACCCTCCTTTGGAACATTTTTTCCCAAATCTAACGAAATAACCCCACCCCTTTGGAATACTTTTTCGAAAATTCATTGTATTTTTGCTATTATTTTCGACATTTTGTTCCAAAATTGAACCACATACCCCTCACCTTTTGGAACGTTTTTTCCAAAATCTAACGAAATAACCCCAACCCTTTGGAATATTTTTTCGAAAATTCATTGTAGTTTTGCTATTATTTTCGACATTTTGTTCCAAAATCGAACCACATACCCC
Source organism: Agrilus biguttatus (assembly GCA_963921985.1). Classification (NCBI taxonomy): domain Eukaryota; kingdom Metazoa; phylum Arthropoda; class Insecta; order Coleoptera; family Buprestidae; genus Agrilus; species Agrilus biguttatus. The sequence continues at coordinate 11,941,628 of OY998127.1, read as the reverse complement.
TCACCCTTTGGAACGTTTTTTCCAAAATCTAACGAAATAACCCCACCCCTTTGGAATAGTTTTTCGAAAATTCATTGTGTTTATGCTATTACTTTCGACATTTTAATCCAAACTCGAACCACATGCCCCCACTCTCCTTGGGAACATTCTTTCCAAAATCTAGCGGAATAACCCCGCCCTTTTGGAATATTTTTTCGAAAATTCATTGTTCTTGCTATTATTTTCGACATTTTGTTCCAAAATCGAACCACATACCCCATCCTCCTTTGAATCGCTTTTTCCAAAATCTAGCGAAATACTCCCACCCCCCTTTGGAATATTTTTTCGAAAATTCATTGTTTTTGCTATTATTTTCGACATTTTGTTCCAAAATCTAGCCTAATGCTCCCACCACCCTTTAGAACATTTTTTCCAAAATCTAGCGAGATACTCCCACCCCTCTGAAATATATTTTCGAATTCTTTGAATTTTTGCTATTATTTTCGACATTTTGTTCCAAAATCTAGCCTAATGCGCCCACCCTCCTTTAGAACATTTTTTCCAAAATCTAGCGGAATACCCCCACCTCTATGGAATATTTTTTCGAAAATTCATTGTATTTTTGCTATTATTTTCGACATTTTGTTCCAAAATCGAACCATATACGCCTCACTTTGGAACATTTTTTCCAAAATCTAGCGAAATACCCCCACCTCTTTGAAATATTTTTTCGAAAACTTTATATTTTTGCTATTATTTTCTACGTTTTGTTCAAATTACGCCCACCCTCGTTTGGAACATCTTTTCCAAAATCTAGCGGAGTACCCCCACCCCTTTGGAATATTTTTTCGAGAATTCATTGTATTTTTGCTATTATTTTCGACATTTTATTCTAAAATCGAACCACATGCCCCCACCCTCCTTTGGAACATTTTTTCCAAAATCTAACGAAATAACCCCAACCCTTTGGAATATTTTTTCGAAAATTCTTTATATTTTTGCAAGTATTTTCTACATTTTGTTCCAAGATCTAACCTAATACGCCCACCCTCCTTTGGAACATATTTTCCAAAATCTAGCGGCATAACCCCACCCCTTTGGAATATTTTTTCGAAAATTCATTGTATTTTTGCTATTATTTTCGACATTTTGTTCCAAAATCGAACCACATATCCCTCACCCTTTGGAACGTTATTCCAAAATCTAACGAAATAACCCCACCCCTTTGGAATATTTTTTCGAAAATTCATTGTAGTTTTGCTATTATTTTCGACATTTTGTTCCAAAATCGAACCACATACCCCTCACCTTTGGAACGTTGTTTTCAAAATCTAACGAAATAACCCCAACCCTTTGGAATATTTTTTCGAAAATTCTTTATATTTTTGCAAGTATTTTCTACATTTTGTTAAAAAATCTAACCTAATACGCCCACCCTCCTTTGGAACATATTTTCCAAAATCTAGCGGAATACCCCCACCCCTTCGGAATATTTTTTGGAAAATTTATTGTATTCTTGCTATTATTTTCGACATTTTGTTCCAAAATCGAACCACATACCCCTCACCCTTTGGAACGTTTTTTCCAAAATCTAACGAAATAACACCATCCCATTGGAATATTTTTTCGAAAATTCATTGTAGTTTTGCTATTATTTTCGACATTTTGTTCCAAAATCGAACCACATACCCCTCACCTTTGGAACGTTTTTTCCAAAATCTAACGAAATAACCCTACCCCTTTGGAATATTTTTTCGAAAACGTTATATTTTTGCTATTATTTTCTACATTTTGTTCCAAAATCTAGCTTAATTCCCCCACCCTCCTTTGGATAATTTTTTCCAAAATCTAGCGGAATACCCCCACCCATTTGGAATATTTTTTCGAAAATTCATTGTATTTTTGCTATTATTTTCGACATTTTGTTCCAAAATCTAACCTGATATCTCCGCCCTCCTTTGAAGCACTTTTTCCAAACTCTATCAGAATACCCCCACCCCTTTGGAACACTTTTTCCAATATCTAGCTTAATGCCCCCACCCTCCTTTGGAACATTTTTTTAAAAATCTAGCGGAATACCCCCACCACTTTGGAATATTTTTTCGAAAATTCATTGAATTTTTGCTATTATTTTCGACATTTTGTTCCAAAATCGAACCACATACCCTCTACCCCTTTGGAACGTTTTTTTCAAAATCTAGCGAAATACCCCCACCCCTTGGGAATATTTTTTCGAAAATTCTTTATATTTTTGCTATTATTTTCTACATTTTGTTCCAAAAGCTAACCTAATACTCCCACCCTCCTTTGGAACATTTTTTCCAAAATCTAGCGGAATAACCCCACCCCTTTGGAAAATTTTTTCGAAAATTCATTGTGTTTGCTATTATTTTCGACATTTTGTTCCAAAATCGAACCACATACCCCATCCCCCTTTGAATCGCTTTTTCCAAAATCTAGCGAAATACTCCCACCCCCCTTTGGAATATTTTTTCGAAAATTCATTGTTTTTGCTATTATTTTCGACATTTTGTTCCAAAATCTAGCCTAATGCTCCCACCCCCCTTTAGAACATTTTTTCCAAAATCTAGCGAAATACTCCCACCCCTCTGGAATATATTTTCGAATTCTTTGAATTTTTGCTATTATTTTCGACATTTTGTTCCAAAATCGAACCACATACCCCCTCCCCCTTTGGAAAATATTTTCCAAAATCTAGACGAATACCCCCACCCCTTTGGAATATTTTTTCGAAAATTCTTTATATTTTTGCTATTATTTTCTATATTTTGTTCCAAAAGCTAACCTAATACTCCCACCCTCCTTTGGAACATTTTTTCAAAATCTAGCGGAATAACCCCACCCCTTCGGAATATTTTTTGGAAAATTGATTGTATTCTTGCTATTATTTTCGACATTTTGTTCCAAAATCGAACCTCATACCCCTCACCCTTTGGAACGTTTTTTCCAAAATCTAACGAAATAACACCATCCCTTTGGAATATTTTTTCGAAAATTCATTGTAGTTTTGCTATTATTTTCGACATTTTGTTCCAAAATCGAACCTCATACCCCTCACCTTTGGAACGTTTTTTCCAAAATCTAACGAAATAACCCCACCCCTTTGGAAAATTTTTTCGAAAATTCATTGTAGTTTTGCTATTATTTTCGACATTTTATTCCAAAATCGAACCACATGCCCCCACCCTCCTTTGGAACATTTTTTCCAAAATCTAACGAAATAACCCCAACCCTTTGGAATATTTTTTCGAAAATTCATTGTAGTTTTGCTATTATTTTCGACATTTTGTTCCAAAACCTAGTTTAATTCCCCCACCCTCCTTTGGAACATTTTCTCCAAAATCTAGCGGAACACCCCCACCCATTTGGAGTATTTTTTCGAAAATTCATTGTATTTTTGCTATTATTTTCGGCATTTTGTTTCAAAATCGAACCACATACCCCCCACTTTGGAACATTTTTTCCAAAATCTAGCGAAATACCCCCACCTCTTTGGAATATTTTTTCGAAAACGTTATATTTTTGCTATTATTTTCCACATTTTGTTCCAAAATCTAGCTTAATTCCCCCACCCTCCTTTGGAACATTTTTTCCAAAATCTAGCAGAATACCCCCACCCTTTTGGAATATTGTTTCGAAAATTCATTGTATTTTTGCTATTATTTTCGACATTTTGTTCCAAAATCGAACCACATACCCCCCACTTTGGAACATTCTTTCCAAAATCGAGCGAAATACCCCCACCTCTGGAATATTTTTTCCAAAACGTTATATTTTTGCTATTATCTTCTACATTTTGTTCCAAAATCTAGCTTAATTCCCCCACCCTCCTTTGGAACATTTTTTCCAAAATCTGGCGGAATACCCCCACCCATTTGGAATATTTTTTCGAAAATTCATTGTATTTTTGCTATTATTTTCTACATTTTGTTCCAAAATCTAGCTTAATTCCCCCACCCTCCTTTGGAACATTTTTTCCAAAATCTAACGAAATAACCCCAACCCTTTGGAATATTTTTTCGAAAATTCTTTATATTTTTGCTATTATTTTCTACATTTTGTTCCAAAATCTAACCTGATACCTCCGCCCTCCTTTGAAGCACTTTTTCTAAAATCTATCAGAATACCCCCACCCCTTTGGAACACTTTTTCTAATATCTAGCTTAATGCCCCCACCCTCCTTTGGAACATTTTTTCCAAAATCTAGCGGAATACCCCTACACCTTTGGAATATTTTTTCGAAAATTCATTGTATTTTTGCTATTATTTTCGACATTTTGTTCCAAAATCTAACCTGATATCTCCGCCCTCCTTTGAAGCACTTTTTCCAAACTCTATCAGAATACCCCCACCCCTTTGGAACACTTTTTCCAATATCTAGCTTAATGCCCTCACCCTCCTTTGGAACATTTTTTTAAAAATCTAGCGGAATACCCCCACCCCTTGGAAATATTTTTTCGAAAATTCTTTATATTTTTGCTATTGATTTCTACATTTTGTTCCAAAATCTAGCTTAATTCCCCCACCCTCCTTTGGAAAATTTTTTCCAAAATCTAGCGGAATACCCCCACCCATTTGGAATATTTTTTCGAAAATTCATTGTATTTTTGCTATTATTTTCGACATTTTGTTCCAAAATCTAACCTGATATCTCCGCCCTCCTTTGAAGCACTTTTTCCAAACTCTATCAAAATACCCCCACCCCTTTGGAACACTTTTTCCAATATCTAGCTTAATGCCCCCACCCTCCTTTGGAACATTTTTTTAAAAATCTAGCGGAATACCCCCACCCCTTGGAATTATTTTTTCGAAAATTCTTTATATTTTTGCTATTATTTTCTACATTTTGTTCCAAAATCTAGCTTAATTCCCCCACCCTCCTTTGGAACATTTTTTCCAAAATCTAGCGGAATACCCCCACCTATTTGGAATATTTTTTCGAAAATTCATTGTATTTTTGCTATTATTTTCGACATTTTGTTCCAAAATCGAACCACATACCCCCCACTTTGGAACATTTTTCCAAAATCTAGCGAAACACCCCCACCCCTTTGGAATATTTTTTCGACAATTCATTGTTTTTGTTATTACTTTCGACATTTTGTTCCAAAATCGAGCCACATACCCCATCCCCCTTTGAAACGCTTTTTCCAAAATCTAGCGAAATACCCCCACCCCTTTCGAGTATTTTTTCGAAAATTTATTGTATTTTTGCTATTATTTTCGACATTTTGTTCCAAAATCTAACCTGATATCTCCGCCCTCCTTTGAAGCACTTTTTCCAAACTCTATCAGAATACCCCCACCCCTTTGGAACACTTTTTCCAATATCTAGCTTAATGCCCTCACCCTCCTTTGGAACATTTTTTTAAAAATCTAGCGGAATACCCCCACCCCTTGGAAATATTTTTTCGAAAATTCTCTATATTTTTGCTATTATTTTCTACATTTTGCTCCAAACGCTAACCTAATCCTCCCACCCTCCTTTGGAACATTTTTTCCAAAATCTAGCGGAATAACCCCACCCCTTTGGAATATTTTTTCGAAAATTCATTGTATTTTTGCTATTATTTTCGACATTTTGTTCCAAAATCTAACCTGATACCTCCGCCCTCCTTTGAAGCACTTTTTACAAAATCTATCGGAATACCCCCACCCCTTTGGAACACTTTTTCCAATATCTAGCTTAATGCCCCCACCCTCCTTTGGAACATTTTTTCCAAAATCTAAACTAATACCCATACCCCTTTGGAATATTTTTTCGAAAATTCATTGTATTTTTGCTACTACTTTCGACATTTTGTTCCAAAATCGAACCACATGCCCCCACCCTCCTTTGGAACATTTTTTCCAAAACGATATATTTTTACTATTATTTTCTACATTTTGTTCCAAAATCTAGCTTAATTCCCCCACCCTCCTTTGGAACGTTTTTTCCAAAATCTGGCGGAATACCCCCACCCATTTGGAATATTTTTTCGAAAATTCATTGTATTTTTGCTATTATTTTCGACATTTTGTTCCAAAATCGAACCACATACCCCCCACTTTGGAACATTTTTTCCAAAATCTAGCGAAATACCCCCACCTCTGGAATATTTTTTCCAAAACGTTATATTTTTGCTATTATCTTCTATATTTTGTTCCAAAATCTAGCTTAATTCCCCCACCCTCCTTTGGAACATTTTTTCCAAAATCTGGCGGAATACCCCACCCATTTGGAATATTTTTTCGAAAATTCATTGTATTTTTGCTATTATTTTCTACATTTTGCTCCAAACGCTAACCTAATCCTCCCACCCTCCTTTGGAACATTTTTTCCAAAATCTAGCGGAATAACCCCACCCCTTTGGAATATTTTTTCGAAAATTCATTGTATTTTTGCTATTATTTTCGACATTTTGTTCCAAAATCTAACCTGATACCTCCGCCCTCCTTTGAAGCACTTTTTCCAAAATCTATCAGAATACCCCCACCCCTTTGGAACACTTTTTCCAATATCTAGCTTAATGCCCCCACCCTCCTTTGGAACATTTTTTCCAAAATCTAAACTAATACCCATACCCCTTTGGAATATTTTTTCGAAAATTCATTGTATTTTTGCTATTACTTTCGACATTTTGTTCCAAAATCGAACCACATGCCCCCACCCTCCTTTGGAACATTTTTTCCAAAATCTAGCGAAATACCCCCACCCCTTGGGAATATTTTTTCGAAAATTCTTTATATTTTTGCTATTATTTTCTACATTTTGTTCCAAAATCTAACCTAATACGCCCACCCTCCATTGGAACATATTTTCCAAAATCTAGCGGAATACCCCCACCCCTTCGGAATATTTTTTGGACAATTTATTGTATTCTTGCTATTATTTTCGACATTTTGTTCCAAAATCGAACCACATATCCCTCACCCTTTGGAATGTTTTTTCCAAAATCTAACGAAATAACCCCACTCCTTTGGAATATTTTTTCGAAAATTCATTGTAGTTTTGCTATTATTTTGGACATTTTGTTCCAAAATCTAGCTTAATTCCCCCACTCTCCTTTGGAACATTTTCTCCAAAATCCAGCGGACACCCCCACCCATTTGGAATATTTTTTCGAAAATTCATTGTAGTTTTGCTATTATTTTGCGACATTTTGTTCCAAAATCTAGCTTAATTCCCCCATTCTCCTTTGGAACATTTTCTCCAAAATCCAGCGGAACACCCCCACCCATTTGGAATATTTTTTCGAAAATTCATTGTATTTTGGCTATTATTTTCGACATTTTGTTCCAAAATCGAACCACATACCCCCCACTTTGGAACATTTTTTCCAAAATCTAGCGAAATACCCCCACCTCCTTGGAATATATTTTCGAAAACGTTATATTTTTGCTATTATTTTCTACATTTTGTCCCAAAATCTAGCTTAATTCCCCCACCCTCCTTTGGAACATTTTTTCCCAAATCTAACGAAATAACCCCACCCCTTTGGAATACTTTTTCGAAAATTCATTGTATTTTTGCTATTATTTTCGACATTTTGTTCCAAAATCGAAACACATATCCCTCACGCTTTGGAACGTTTTTTCCAAAATCTGACGAAATAACACCATCCTTCGGAATATTTTTTCGAAAATTCATTGTAGTTTTGCTATTATTTTCGACATTTTGTTCCAAAATTGAACCACATACCCCTCACCTTTTGGAACGTTTTTTCCAAAATCTAACGAAATAACCCCAACCCTTTGGAATATTTTTTCGAAAATTCATTGTAGTTTTGCTATTATTTTCGACATTTTGTTCCAAAATCGAACCACATACCCCTCACACTTTGGAACGTTTTTTCCAAAATCTAACGAAATAACCCCACCCCTTTGGAATAGTTTTTCGAAAATTCATTGTGTTTATGCTATTACTTTCGACATTTTAATCCAAAATCGAACCACATGCCCCCACTCTCCTTGGGAACATTCTTTCCAAAATCTAGCGGAATAACCCCGCCCCTTTGGAATATTTTTTCGAAAATTCATTGTTCTTGCTATTATTTTCGACATTTTGTTCCAAAATCGAACCACATACCCCATCCCCCTTTGAATCGCTTTTTCCAAAATCTAGCGAAATACTCCCACCCCCCTTTGGAATATTTTTTCGAAAATTCATTGTTTTTGCTATTATTTTCGACATTTTGTTCCAAAATCTAGCCTAATGCTCCCACCACCCTTTAGAACATTTTTTCCAAAATCTAGCGAGATACTCCCACCCCTCTGAAATATATTTTCGAATTCTTTGAATTTTTGCTATTATTTTCGACATTTTGTTCCAAAATCTAGCCTAATGCGCCCACCCTCCTTTAGAACATTTTTTCCAAAATCTAGCGGAATACCCCCACCTCTATGGAATATTTTTTCGAAAATTCATTGTATTTTTGCTATTATTTTCGACATTTTGTTCCAAAATCGAACCATATACGCCTCACTTTGGAACATTTTTTCCAAAATCTAGCGAAATACCCCCACCTCTTTGAAATATTTTTTCGAAAACTTTATATTTTTGCTATTATTTTCTACGTTTTGTTCAAATTACGCCCACCCTCGTTTGGAACATCTTTTCCAAAATCTAGCGGAGTACCCCCACCCCTTTGGAATATTTTTTCGAAAATTCATTGTATTTTTGCTATTATTTTCGACATTTTATTCCAAAATCGAACCACATGCCCCCACCCTCCTTTGGAACATTTTTTCCAAAATCTAACGAAATAACCCCAACCCTTTGGAATATTTTTTCGAAAATTCTTTATATTTTTGCAAGTATTTTCTACATTTTGTTCCAAGATCTAACCTAATACGCCCACCCTCCTTTGGAACATATTTTCCAAAATCTAGCGGCATAACCCCACCCCTTTGGAATATTTTTTCGAAAATTCATTGTATTTTTGCTATTATTTTCGACATTTTGTTCCAAAATCGAACCACATATCCCTCACCCTTTGGAACGTTATTCCAAAATCTAACGAAATAACCCCACCCCTTTGGAATATTTTTTCGAAAATTCATTGTAGTTTTGCTATTATTTTCGACATTTTGTTCCAAAATCGAACCACATACCCCTCACCTTTGGAACGTTGTTTTCAAAATCTAACGAAATAACCCCAACCCTTTGGAATATTTTTTCGAAAATTCTTTATATTTTTGCAAGTATTTTCTACATTTTGTTAAAAAATCTAACCTAATACGCCCACCCTCCTTTGGAACATATTTTCCAAAATCTAGCGGAATACCCCCACCCCTTCGGAATATTTTTTGGAAAATTTATTGTATTCTTGCTATTATTTTCGACATTTTGTTCCAAAATCGAACCACATACCCCTCACCCTTTGGAACGTTTTTTCCAAAATCTAACGAAATAACACCATCCCATTGGAATATTTTTTCGAAAATTCATTGTAGTTTTGCTATTATTTTCGACATTTTGTTCCAAAATCGAACCACATACCCCTCACCTTTGGAACGTTTTTTCCAAAATCTAACGAAATAACCCCACCCCTTTGGAATATTTTTTCGAAAACGTTATATTTTTGCTATTATTTTCTACATTTTGTTCCAAAATCTAGCTTAATTCCCCCACCCTCCTTTGGAACATTTTTTCCAAAATCTAACGAAATAACCCCACCCCTTTTGGAATATTTTTTCGAAAATTCATTGTATTTATGCTATTATTTTCGACATTTTGTTCCAAAATCGAAACACATATCCCTCACCCGTTGGAACGTTTTTTCCAAAATCTAACGAAATAACACCATCCCTTTGGAATATTTTTTCGAAAATTCATTGTAGTTTTGCTATTATTTTCGACATTTTGTTCCAAAATCTAGCCTAATGCCCCCACCCTCCTTTAGAACATTTTTTCCAAAATCTAGCGAAATACTCCCACCCCTTTGGAATATTTTTTCGAAAATTCATTGTATTTTTGCTATTATTTTCGACATTTTGTTCCAAAATCTAGCTTAATTCCGGCACCCTCCTTTGGAACATTTTTTCCAAAATCTAGCGGAATACCCCCACCCCTTTGGAATATTTTTTCGAAAATTAATAGTACTTATGCTATTACTTTCGACATTTTGTTCCAAAATCGAGCGTATTGCCCCCACCCTCCTTTAGAACATTTTTTCCAAAATCTAGCGAAATACCCCAACCTCTTTGAAATATTTTTTCGAAAACTTTATATTTTTGCTATTATTTTCTACGTTTTGTTCAAATTACGCCCACCCTCGTTTGGAACATCTTTTCCAAAATCTAGCGGAGTACCCCCACCCCTTTGGAATATTTTTTCGAAAATTCATTGTATTTTTGCTATTATTTTCGACATTTTGTTCCAAAATCGAACCACATATCCCTCACCCTTTGGAACGTTTTTTCCAAAATCTAACGAAATAACACCATCCCATTGGAATATTTTTTCGAAAATTCATTGTAGTTTTGCTATTATTTTCGACATTTTGTTCCAAAATCGAACCACATACCCCTCACCTTTGGAGCGTTTTTTCCAAAATCTAACGAAATAACCCCACCCCTTTGGAATATTTTTTCGAAAATTCATTGTAGTTTTGCTATTATTTTCTACATTTTGTTCCAAAATCTAGCTTAATTCCGGCACCCTCCTTTGGAACATCTTTTCCAAAATCTAGCGGAATACCCCCACCCCTTTGGAATATTTTTTCGAAAATTAATAGTACTTATGCTATTACTTTCGACATTTTGTTCCAAAATCGAACCACATACCCCCCACTTTGGAACATTTTTTCCAAAATCTAGCGAAATACCCCCACCCCTTTGGAATATTTTTTCGACAATTCATTATTTTTGTTATTACATTCGACATTTTGTTCCAAAATCGAGCCACATACCCCATCCCCCTTTGAAACGCTTTTTCCAAAATCTAGCGAAATACCCCCACCCCTTTCGAGTATTTTTTCGAAAATTTATTGTATTTTTGCTATTATTTTCGACATTTTGTTCCAAAATCTAACCTGATATCTCCGCCCTCCTTTGAAGCACTTTTTCCAAATTCTATCAGAATACCCCCACCCCTTTGGAACACTTTTTCCAATATCTAGCTTAATGCCCTCACCCTCCTTTGGAACATTTTTTTAAAAATCTAGCGGAATACCCCCACCCCTTGGAAATATTTTTTCGAAAATTCTTTATATTTTTGCTATTGATTTCTACATTTTGTTCCAAAATCTAGCTTAATTCCCCCACCCTCCTTTGGAAAATTTTTTCCAAAATCTAGCGGAATACCCCCACCCATTTGGAATATTTTTTCGAAAATTCATTGTATTTTTGCTATTATTTTCGACATTTTGTTCCAAAATCTAACCTGATATCTCCGCCCTCCTTTGAAGCACTTTTTCCAAACTCTATCAGAATACCCCCACCCCTTTGGAACACTTTTTCCAATATCTAGCTTAATGCCCCCACCCTCCTTTGGAACATTTTTTTAAAAATCTAGCGGAATACCCCCACCACTTTGGAATATTTTTTCGAAAATTCATTGAATTTTTGCTATTATTTTCGACATTTTGTTCCAAAATCGAACCACATACCCTCTACCCCTTTGGAACGTTTTTTTCAAAATCTAGCGAAATACCCCCACCCCTTGGGAATATTTTTTCGAAAATTCTTTATATTTTTGCTATTATTTTCTACATTTTGTTCCAAAAGCTAACCTAATACTCCCACCCTCCTTTGGAACATTTTTTCCAAAATCTAGCGGAATAACCCCACCCCTTTGGAAAATTTTTTCGAAAATTCATTGTGTTTGCTATTATTTTCGACATTTTGTTCCAAAATCGAACCACATACCCCATCCCCCTTTGAATCGCTTTTTCCAAAATCTAGCGAAATACTCCCACCCCCCTTTGGAATATTTTTTCGAAAATTCATTGTTTTTGCTATTATTTTCGACATTTTGTTCCAAAATCTAGCCTAATGCTCCCACCCCCCTTTAGAACATTTTTTCCAAAATCTAGCGAAATACTCCCACCCCTCTGGAATATATTTTCGAATTCTTTGAATTTTTGCTATTATTTTCGACATTTTGTTCCAAAATCGAACCACATACCCCCTCCCCCTTTGGAAAATATTTTCCAAAATCTAGCCGAATACCCCCACCCCTTTGGAATATTTTTTCGAAAATTCTTTATATTTTTGCTATTATTTTCTATATTTTGTTCCAAAAGCTAACCTAATACTCCCACCCTCCTTTGGAACATTTTTTCAAAATCTAGCGGAATAACCCCACCCCTTCGGAATATTTTTTGGAAAATTGATTGTATTCTTGCTATTATTTTCGACATTTTGTTCCAAAATCGAACCTCATACCCCTCACCCTTTGGAACGTTTTTTCCAAAATCTAACGAAATAACACCATCCCTTTGGAATATTTTTTCGAAAATTCATTGTAGTTTTGCTATTATTTTCGACATTTTGTTCCAAAATCGAACCTCATACCCCTCACCTTTGGAACGTTTTTTCCAAAATCTAACGAAATAACCCCACCCCTTTGGAAAATTTTTTCGAAAATTCATTGTAGTTTTGCTATTATTTTCGACATTTTATTCCAAAATCGAACCACATGCCCCCACCCTCCTTTGGAACATTTTTTCCAAAATCTAACGAAATAACCCCAACCCTTTGGAATATTTTTTCGAAAATTCATTGTAGTTTTGCTATTATTTTCGACATTTTGTTCCAAAACTTAGTTTAATTCCCCCACCCTACTTTGGAACATTTTCTCCAAAATCTAGCGGAACACCCCCACCCATTTGGAGCATTTTTTCGAAAATTCATTGTATTTTTGCTATTATTTTCGGCATTTTGTTTCAAAATCGAACCACATACTCCCCACTTTGGAACATTTTTTCCAAAATCTAGCGAAATACCCCCACCTCTTTGGAATATTTTTTCGAAAACGTTATATTTTTGCTATTATTTTCCACATTTTGTTCCAAAATCTAGCTTAATTCCCCCACCCTCCTTTGGAACATTTTTTCCAAAATCTAGCAGAATACCCCCACCCTTTTGGAATATTGTTTCGAAAATTCATTGTATTTTTGCTATTATTTTCGACATTTTGTTCCAAAATCGAACCACATACCCCCCACTTTGGAACATTTTTTCCAAAATCTAGCGAAATACCCCCACCTCTGGAATATTTTTTCCAAAACGTTATATTTTTGCTATTATCTTCTACATTTTGTTCCAAAATCTAGCTTAATTCCCCCACCCTCCTTTGGAACATTTTTTCCAAAATCTGGCGGAATACCCCCACCCATTTGGAATATTTTTTCGAAAATTCATTGTATTTTTGCTATTATTTTCTACATTTTGTTCCAAAATCTAGCTTAATTCCCCCACCCTCCTTTGGAACATTTTTTCCAAAATCTAACGAAATAACCCCAACCCTTTGGAATATTTTTTCGAAAATTCTTTATATTTTTGCTATTATTTTCTACATTTTGTTCCAAAATCTAACCTGATACCTCCGCCCTCCTTTGAAGCACTTTTTCTAAAATCTATCAGAATACCCCCACCCCTTTGGAACATTTTTTCCAAAATCTAGCGGAATACCCCTACACCTTTGGAATATTTTTTCGAAAATTCATTGTATTTTTGCTATTATTTTCGACATTTTGTTCCAAAATCGAACCACATACCCTCTCCCCCTTTGGAACGTTTTTTCCAAAATCTAGCGAAATACCCCCAACCCCTTGGGAATATTTTTTCGAAAGTTCTTTATATTTTTGCTATTATTTTCTACATTTTGTTCCAAAAGCTAACCTAATACTCCCACCCTCCTTTGGAACATTTTCTCCAAAATCTAGCGGAATAACCCCACCCCTTTGGAATATTTTTTCGAAAATTCATTGTATTTTTGCTATTATTTTCGACATTTTGTTCCAAAATCGAACCACATACCCTCTCCCCCTTTGGAACGCTTTATTCAAAATCTAGCGAAACACCCCCACCCCTTGGGAATATTTTTTCGAAAATTCTTTATATTTTTGCTATTATTTTCTACATTTTGTTCCAAAATCTAACCTAATACGCCCACCCTCCTTTGGAACATTTTTTCCAAAATCTAGCAGAATACCCCCACCCTTTTGGAATATTTTTTCGAAAATTCATTGTATTTTTGCTATTACTTTCGACATTTTGTTCCAAAATCGAACTTGGAACATTTTTTCCAAAATCTAGCGGAACACCCCCACCCAATTGGAGCATTTTTTCGAAAATTCATTGTATTTTTCTATTATTTTCGACATTTTGTATCAAAATCGAACCACATACCCCCCACTTTGGAACATTTTTTTCAAAATATAGCGGAATACCCCCACCCATTTGGAATATTTTTTGGAAAATTCATTGTATTTTTGCTATTATTTTCGACATTTTGTTCCAAAATCGAACCACATACCCTCTCCCCCTTTGGAACGCTTTTTTCAAAATCTAGCGAAATACCCCCACCCCTTGGGAATATTTTTTCGAAAATTCTTTATATTTTTGCTATTATTTTCTACATTTTGTTCCAAAATCTAACCTAATACGCCCACCCTCCTTTGGAACATATTTTCCAAAATCTAGCGGAATACCCCCACCCCTTCGGAATATTTTTTGGACAATTTATTGTATTCTTGCTATTATTTTCGACATTTTGTTCCAAAATCGAACCACATGCCTCACCCTTTGGAACGTTTTTTCCAAAATCTAACGAAATAACCCCACCCCTTTGGAATATTTTTTCAAAAATTCATTGTAGTTTTGCTGTTATTTTCGACATTTTGTTCCAAAATCGAACCACATACCCCCACTTTGGAACATTTTTTCCAAAATCTAGCGAAATACCCCCACCTATTTGGAATACTTTTTCGAAGACGTTATATTTTTGCTATTATTTTCTACATTTTGTTCCAAAATCTAGCTTAATTGCCCCACCCTCCGTTGGAACATTTTTTCCAAAATCTAACGAAATAACCCCACCCCTTTGGAATATTTTTTCGAAAATTCATTGTATTATTGCTATTATTTTCGACATTTTGTTCCAAAATCGAAACACATATCCCTCACCCTTTGGAACGTTTTTTCCAAAATCTAACGAAATAACCCCCACCCTTTGAAATTTTTTTTCGAAAATTCATTGTATTTATGCTATTACTTTCGACATTTTTTCCAAAATCGAACCACATGCCCCCACCCTCCTTTGGAACATTTTTTCCAAAATCTAACGAAATATCCCCAACCCTTTGGAATATTTTTTCGAAAATTCATTGTAGTTTAGCTATTATTTTCGACATTTTGTTCCAAAATCGAACCACACACCCCTCACCCTTTGGAACGTTTTTTCCAAAATCTAACGAAATAACCCCACCCCTTTGGAATATTTTTTTGAAAATTCATTGTGTTTATGCTATTGCTTTCAACATTTTAATCCAAAATCGAACCACATGGCCCCACTCTCCTTGGGAACATTCTTTCCAAAATCTAGCGGAATACCCCCACCCCTTTGGAATATTTTTTCGAAAATTCATTGTATTTTTGCTATTATTTTCGACATTTTGTTCAAAGTCTAACCTAATACGCCCACCCTCCTTTGGAACATTTTTTCCAAAATCTAGCGGAACACCCCCACCCAATTGGAGCATTTTTTCGCAAATTCATTGTATTTTTGCTATTATTTTCGACATTTTGTATCAAAATCGAACCACATACCCCCCACTTTGGAACATTTTTTTCAAAATATAGCGGAATACCCCCACCCATTTGGAATAGTTTTTCGAAAATTCATTGTATTTTTGCTATTATTTTCGACATTTTGTTCCAAAATCGAACCACATACCCTCTCCCCCTTTGGAACGCTTTTTTCAAAATCTAGCGAAATACCCCCACCCCTTGGGAATATTTTTTCGAAAATTCTTTATATTTTTGCTATTATTTTCTACATTTTGTTCCAAAATCTAACCTAATACGCCCACCCTCCTTTGGAACATATTTTCCAAAATCTAGCGGAATACCCCCACCCCTTCGGAATATTTTTTGGACAATTTATTGTATTCTTGCTATTATTTTCGACATTTTGTTCCAAAATCGAACCACATCCCTCACCCTTTGGAACGTTTTTTCCAAAATCTAACGAAATAACCCCACCCCTTTGGAATATTTTTTCAAAAATTCATTGTAGTTTTGCTGTTATTTTCGACATTTTGTTCCAAAATCGAACCACATACCCCCACTTTGGAACATTTTTTCCAAAATCTAGCGAAATACCTCCACCTATTTGGAATACTTTTTCGAAGACGTTATATTTTTGCTATTATTTTCTACATTTTGTTCCAAAATCTAGCTTAATTGCCCCACCCTCCGTTGGAACATTTTTTCCAAAATCTAACGAAATAACCCCACCCCTTTGGAATATTTTTTCGAAAATTCATTGTATTATTGCTATTATTTTCGACATTTTGTTCCAAAATCGAAACACATATCCCTCACCCTTTGGAACGTTTTTTCCAAAATCTAACGAAATAACCCCCACCCTTTGAAATTTTTTTTCGAAAATTCATTGTATTTATGCTATTACTTTCGACATTTTTTCCAAAATCGAACCACATGCCCCCACCCTCCTTTGGAACATTTTTTCCAAAATCTAACGAAATATCCCCAACCCTTTGGAATATTTTTTCGAAAATTCATTGTAGTTTAGCTATTATTTTCGACATTTTGTTCCAAAATCGAACCACACACCCCTCACCCTTTGGAACGTTTTTTCCAAAATCTAACGAAATAACCCCACCCCTTTGGAATATTTTTTTGAAAATTCATTGTGTTTATGCTATTACTTTCAACATTTTAATCCAAAATCGAACCACATGGCCCCACTCTCCTTGGGAACATTCTTTCCAAAATCTAGCGGAATACCCCCACCCCTTTGGAATATTTTTTCGAAAATTCATTGTATTTTTGCTATTATTTTCGACATTTTGTTCAAAGTCTAACCTAATACGCCCACCCTCCTTTGGAACATTTTTTCCAAAATCTAGCGGAACACCCCCACCCAATTGGAGCATTTTTTCGCAAATTCATTGTATTTTTGCTATTATTTTCGACATTTTGTATCAAAATCGAACCACATACCCCCCACTTTGGAACATTTTTTTCAAAATATAGCGGAATACCCCCACCCATTTGGAATATTTTTTCGAAAATTCATTGTATTTTTGCTATTATTTTCGACATTTTGTTCCAAAATCGAACCACATACCCTCTCCCCCTTTGGAACGCTTTTTTCAAAATCTAGCGAAATACCCCCACCCCTTGGGAATATTTTTTCGAAAATTCTTTATATTTTTGCTATTATTTTCTACATTTTGTTCCAAAATCTAACCTAATACGCCCACCCTCCTTTGGAACATATTTTCCAAAATCTAGCGGAATACCCCCACCCCTTCGGAATATTTTTTGGACAATTTATTGTATTCTTGCTATTATTTTCGACATTTTGTTCCAAAATCGAACCACATCCCTCACCCTTTGGAACGTTTTTTCCAAAATCTAACGAAATAACCCCACCCCTTTGGAATATTTTTTCAAAAATTCATTGTAGTTTTGCTGTTATTTTCGACATTTTGTTCCAAAATCGAACCACATACCCCCACTTTGGAACATTTTTTCCAAAATCTAGCGAAATACCCCCACCTATTTGGAATACTTTTTCGAAGACGTTATATTTTTGCTATTATTTTCTACATTTTGTTCCAAAATCTAGCTTAATTGCCCCACCCTCCGTTGGAACATTTTTTCCAAAATCTAACGAAATAACCCCACCCCTTTGGAATATTTTTTCGAAAATTCATTGTATTATTGCTATTATTTTCGACATTTTGTTCCAAAATCGAAACACATATCCCTCACCCTTTGGAACGTTTTTTCCAAAATCTAACGAAATAACCCCCACCCTTTGAAATTTTTTTTCGAAAATTCATTGTATTTATGCTATTACTTTCGACATTTTTTCCAAAATCGAACCACATGCCCCCACCCTCCTTTGGAACATTTTTTCCAAAATCTAACGAAATATCCCCAACCCTTTGGAATATTTTTTCGAAAATTCATTGTAGTTTAGCTATTATTTTCGACATTTTGTTCCAAAATCGAACCACACACCCCTCACCCTTTGGAACGTTTTTTCCAAAATCTAACGAAATAACCCCACCCCTTTGGAATATTTTTTTGAAAATTCATTGTGTTTATGCTATTACTTTCAACATTTTAATCCAAAATCGAACCACATGGCCCCACTCTCCTTGGGAACATTCTTTCCAAAATCTAGCGGAATACCCCCACCCCTTTGGAATATTTTTTCGAAAATTCATTGTATTTTTGCTATTATTTTCGACATTTTGTTCAAAGTCTAACCTAATACGCCCACCCTCCTTTGGAACATTTTTTCCAAAATCTAGCGGAACACCCCCACCCAATTGGAGCATTTTTTCGCAAATTCATTGTATTTTTGCTATTATTTTCGACATTTTGTATCAAAATCGAACCACATACCCCCCACTTTGGAACATTTTTTTCAAAATATAGCGGAATACCCCCACCCATTTGGAATATTTTTTCGAAAATTCATTGTATTTTTGCTATTATTTTCGACATTTTGTTCCAAAATCTAACCTGATATCTCCGCCCTCCTTTGAAGCACTTTTTCCAAACTCTATCAGAATACCCCCACCCCTTTGGAACACTTTTTCCAATATCTAGCTTAATGCCCTCACCCTCCTTTGGAACATTTTTTTAAAAATCTAGCGGAATACCCCCACCCCTTGGAAATATTTTTTCGAAAATTCTTTATATTTTTGCTATTATTTTCTACATTTTGTTCCAAAATCTAGCTTAATTCCCCCACCCTCCTTTGGAAAATTTTTTCCAAAATCTAGCGGAATACCCCCACCCATTTGGAATATTTTTTCGAAAATTCATTGTATTTTTGCTATTATTTTCGACATTTTGTTCCAAAATCTAACCTGATATCTCCGCCCTCCTTTGAAGCACTTTTTCCAAACTCTAGCGGAATACCCCCACCCCTTCGGAATATTTTTTGGAAAATTGATTGTATTCTTGCTATTATTTTCGACATTTTGTTCCAAAATCGAACCACATACCCCTCCCCCTTTGGATCGTTTTTTCCAAAATCTAGCGGAATACCCCCACCCATTTGGAATATTTTTTCGAAAATTCATTGTATTTTTGCTATTATTTTCGACATTTTGTTCCAAAATCGAACCACATACCCCCCACTTTGGAGCATTTTTCCAAAATCTAGCGATATACCCCCACCCCTTTTGAATATTTTTTCGACAATTCATTGTTTTTGTTATTACTTTCGACATTTTGTTCCAAAATCGAGCCACATACCCCATCCCCCTTTGAAACGCTTTTTCCAAAATCTAGCGAAATACCCCCACCCCTTGGGAATATTTTTTCGAAAATTCTTTATATTTTTGCTATTATTTTCTACATTTTGTTCCAAAACCTAGCTTAATTCCCCCACCCTCCTTCGGAACATTTTTTCCAAAATCTAGCGGAATACCCCCACCCATTTGGAATATTTTTTCGAAAATTCATTGTATTTTTGCTATTATTTTCGACATTTTGTTCCAAAATCGAACCACACACCCCTCACCCTTTGGAACGTTTTTTCCAAAATCTAACGAAATAACCCCACCCCTTTGGAATATTTTTTTGAAAATTCATTGTGTTTATGCTATTACTTTCAACATTTTAATCCAAAATCGAACCACATGGCCCCACTCTCCTTGGGAACATTCTTTCCAAAATCTAGCGGAATACCCCCACCCCTTTGGAATATTTTTTCGAAAATTCATTGTATTTTTGCTATTATTTTCGACATTTTGTTCAAAGTCTAACCTAATACGCCCACCCTCCTTTGGAACATTTTTTCCAAAATCTAGCGGAATACCCCCACCCCTTCGGAATATTTTTTGGAAAATTGATTGTATTCTTGCTATTATTTTCGACATTTTGTTCCAAAATCGAACCACATACCCCTCCCCCTTTGGATCGTTTTTTCCAAAATCTAGCGGAATACCCCCACCCATTTGGAATATTTTTTCGAAAATTCATTGTATTTTTGCTATTATTTTCGACATTTTGTTCCAAAATCGAACCACATACCCCCCACTTTGGAGCATTTTTCCAAAATCTAGCGATATACCCCCACCCCTTTTGAATATTTTTTCGACAATTCATTGTTTTTGTTATTACTTTCGACATTTTGTTCCAAAATCGAGCCACATACCCCATCCCCCTTTGAAACGCTTTTTCCAAAATCTAGCGAAGTACCCCCACCCCTTGGGAATATTTTTTCGAAAATTCTTTATATTTTTGCTATTATTTTCTACATTTTGTTCCAAAACCTAGCTTAATTCCCCCACCCTCCTTCGGAACATTTTTTCCAAAATCTAGCGGAATACCCCCACCCATTTGGAATATTTTTTCGAAAATTCATTGTATTTTTGCTATTATTTTCGACATTTTGTTCCAAAATCTAACCTGATATCTCCGCCCTCCTTTGAAGCACTTTTTCCAAACTCTATCAGAATACCCCCACCCCTTTGGAACACTTTTTCCAATATCTAGCTTAATGCCCCCACCCTCCTTTGGAACATTTTTTTAAAAATCTAGCGGAATACCCCCACCCCTTGGAATTATTTTTTCGAAAATTCTTTATATTTTTGCTATTATTTTCTACATTTTGTTCCAAAATCTAGCTTAATTCCCCCACCCTCCTTTGGAACATTTTTTCCAAAATCTAGCGGAATACCCCCACCTATTTGGAATATTTTTTCGAAAATTCATTGTATTTTTGCTATTATTTTCGACATTTTGTTCCAAAATCGAACCACATACCCCCCACTTTGGAACATTTTTCCAAACTCTAGCGAAATACCCCCACCCCTTTGGAATATTTTTTCGACAATTCATTGTTTTTGTTATTACTTTCGACATTTTGTTCCAAAATCGAGCCACATACCCCATCCCCCTTTGAAACGCTTTTTCCAAAATCTAGCGAAATACCCCCACCACTTTCGAGTATTTTTTCGAAAATTCATTGTATTTTTGCTGTTATTTTCGACATTTTGTTCCAAAATATAACCTGATATCTCCGCCCTCCTTTGAAGCACTTTTTCCAAACTCTATCAGAATACCCCCACCCCTTTGGAACACTTTTTCCAATATCTAGCTTAATGCCCCCACCCTCCTTAGGAACATTTTTTTAAAAATCTAGCGGAATACCCCCACCCCTTGGAAATATTTTTTCGAAAATTCTTTATATTTTTGCTATTATTTTCTACATTTTGTTCCAAAATCTAGCTTACTTCCCCCACCCTCCTTTGGAACATTTTTTCCAATATCTAGCGGAATACCCCCACCCATTTGGAATATTTTTTCGACAATTCATTGTTTTTGTTATTACTTTCGACATTTTGTTCCAAAATCGAGCCACATACCCCATCCCCCTTTGAAACGCTTTTTCCAAAATCTAGCGAAATACCCCCACCCCTTTCGAGTATTTTTTCGAAAATTTATTGTATTTTTGCTATTATTTTCGACATTTTGTTCCAAAATCTAACCTGATATCTCCGCCCTCCTTTGAAGCACTTTTTCCAAACTCTATCAGAATACCCCCACCCCTTTGGAACACTTTTTCCAATATCTAGCTTAATGCCCTCACCCTCCTTTGGAACATTTTTTTAAAAATCTAGCGGAATACCCCCACCCCTTGGAAATATTTTTTCGAAAATTCTTTATATTTTTGCTATTATTTTCTACATTTTGTTCCAAAATCTAGCTTAATTCCCCCACCCTCCTTTGGAAAATTTTTTCCAAAATCTAGCGGAATACCCCCACCCATTTGGAATATTTTTTCGAAAATTCATTGTATTTTTGCTATTATTTTCGACATTTTGTTCCAAAATCTAACCTGATATCTCCGCCCTCCTTTGAAGCACTTTTTCCAAACTCTATCAGAATACCCCCACCCCTTTGGAACACTTTTTCCAATATCTAGCTTAATGCCCCCACCCTCCTTTGGAACATTTTTTTAAAAATCTAGCGGAATACCCCCACCACTTTGGAATATTTTTTCGAAAATTCATTGTATTTTTGCTATTATTTTCGATATTTTGTTCCAAAATCGAACCACATACCCTCTACCCCTTTGGAACGTTTTTTTCAAAATCTACCGAAATACCCCCACCCCTTGGGAATATTTTTTCGAAAATTCTTTATATTTTTGCTATTATTTTCTACATTTTGTTCCAAAAGCTAATCTAATACTCCCACCCTCCTTTGGAACATTTTTTCCAAAATCTAGCGGAATAACCCCACCCCTTTGGAATATTTTTTCGAAAATTCATTGTGTTTGCTATTATTTTCGACATTTTGTTCCAAAATCGAACCACATACCCCATCCCCCTTTGAATCGCTTTTTCCAAAATCTAGCGAAATACTCCCACCGCCCTTTGGAATATTTTTTCGAAAATTCATTGTTTTTGCTATTATTTTCGACATTTTGTTCCAAAATCTAGCCTAATGCTCCCACCCCCCTTTAGAACATTTTTTCCAAAATCTAGCGAAATACTCCCACCCCTCTGGAATATATTTTCGAATTCTTTGAATTTTTGCTATTATTTTCGACATTTTGTTCCAAAATCGAACCACATACTCCCTCCCCCTTTGGAAAATATTTTCCAAAATCTAGCCGAATACCCCCACCCCTTTGGAATATTTTTTCGAAAATTCTTTATATTTTTGCTATTATTTTCTACAATTTGTTCCAAAAGCTAACCTAATACTCCCACCCTCCTTTGGAACATTTTTTCAAAATCTAGCGGAATAACCCCACCCCTTCGGAATATTTTTTGGAAAATTGATTGTATTCTTGCTATTAATTTCGACATTTTGTTCCAAAATCGAACCACATACCCCTCACCCTTTGGAACGTTTTTTCCAAAATCTAACGAAATAACACCATCCCTTTGGAATATTTTTTCGAAAATTCATTGTAGTTTTGCTATTATTTTCGACATTTTGTTCCAAAATCGAACCTCATACCCCTCACCTTTGGAACGTTTTTTCCAAAATCTAACGAAATAACCCCACCCCTTTGGAAAATTTTTTCGAAAATTCATTGTAGTTTTGCTATTATTTTCGACATTTTATTCCAAAATCGAACCACATGCCCCCACCCTCCTTTGGAACATTTTTTCCAAAATCTAACGAAATAACCCCAACCCTTTGGAATATTTTTTCGAAAATTCATTGTAGTTTTGCTATTATTTTCGACATTTTGTTCCAAAACCTAGCTTAATTCCCCCACCCTCCTTTGGAACATTTTCTCCAAAATCTAGCGGAACACCCCCACCCATTTGGAGTATTTTTTCGAAAATTCATTGTATTTTTGCTATTATTTTCGACATTTTGTTTCAAAATCGAACCACATACCCCCCACTTTGGAACATTTTTTCCAAAATCTAGCGAAATACCCCCACCTCTTTGGAATATTTTTTCGAAAACGTTATATTTTTGCTATTATTTTCCACATTTTGTTCCAAAATCTAGCTTAATTCCCCCACCCTCCTTTGGAACATTTTTTCCAAAATCTAGCAGAATACCCCCACCCTTTTGGAATATTTTTTCGAAAATTCATTGTATTTTTGCTATTATTTTCGACATTTTGTTCCAAAATCGAACCACATACCCCCCACTTTGGAACATTTTTTCCAAAATCTAGCGAAATACCCCCACCTCTGGAATATTTTTTCCAAAACGTTATATTTTTGCTATTATCTTCTACATTTTGTTCCAAAATCTAGCTTAATTCCCCCACCCTCCTTTGGAACATTTTTTCCAAAATCTGGCGGAATACCCCCACCCATTTGGAATATTTTTTCGAAAATTCATTGTATTTTTGCTATTATTTTCTACATTTTGTTCCAAAATCTAGCTTAATTCCCCCACCCTCCTTTGGAACATTTTTTCCAAAATATAACGAAATAATCCCAACCCTTTGGAATATTTTTTCGAAAATTCTTTATATTTTTGCTATTATTTTCTACATTTTGTTCCAAAATCTAACCTGATACCTCTGCCCTCCTTTGAAGCACTTTTTCTAAAATCTATCAGAATACCCCCACCCCTTTGGAACACTTTTTCCAATATCTAGCTTAATGCCCCCACCCTCCTTTGGAACATTTGTTCCAAAATCTAGCGGAATACCCCCACACCTTTGGAATATTTTTTCGAAAATTCATTGTATTTTTGCTATTATTTTCGACATTTTGTTCCAAAATCTAACCTGATATCTCCGCCCTCCTTTGAAGCACTTTTTCCAAACTCTATCAGAATACCCCCACCCCTTTGGAACACTTTTTCCAATATCTAGCTTAATGCCCCCACCCTCCTTTGGAACATTTTTTTAAAAATCTAGCGGAATACCCCCACCCATTTGGAATATTTTTTCGAAAGATCATTGTATTTTTGCTATTATTTTCGACATTTTGTTCCAAAATCGAACCACATACCCCCCACTTTGGAACATTTTTCCAAAATCTAGCGAAATACCCCCACCCCTTTGGAATATTTTTTCGACAATTCATTGTTTTTGTTATTACTTTCGACATTTTGTTCCAAAATCGAGCCGCATACCCCATCCCCCTTTGAAACGCTTTTTCCAAAATCTAGAGAAATAGCCCCACCACTTTCGAGTATTTTTTCGAAAATTCATTGTATTTTTGCTATTATTTTCGACATTTTGTTCCAAAATCTAACCTGATATCTCCGCCCTCCTTTGAAGCACTTTTTCCAAACTCTATCAGAATACCCCCACCCCTTTGGAACACTTTTTCCAATATCTAGCTTAATGCCCTCACCCTCCTTTGGAACATTTTTTTAAAAATCTAGCGGAATACCCCCACCCCTTGGAAATATTTTTTCGAAAATTCTTTATATTTTTGCTATTATTTTCTACATTTTGTTCCAAAATCTAGCTTAATTCCCCCACCCTCCTTTGGAAATTTTTTTCCAAAATCTAGCGGAATACCCCCACCCATTTGGAATATTTTTTCGAAAATTCATTGTATTTTTGCTATTATTTTCGACATTTTGTTCCAAAATCTAACCTGATATCTCCGCCCTCCTTTGAAGCACTTTTTCCAAACTCTATCAGAATACCCCCACCCCTTTGGAACACTTTTTCCAATATCTAGCTTAATGCCCCCACCCTCCTTTGGAACATTTTTTTAAAAATCTAGCGGAATACCCCCACCCATTTGGAATATTTTTTCGAAAGATCATTGTATTTTTGCTATTATTTTCGACATTTTGTTCCAAAATCGAACCACATACCCCATCCCCCTTTGAATCGCTTTTTCCAAAATCTAGCGAAATACTCCCACCCCCCTTTGGAATATTTTTTCGAAAATTCATTGTTTTTGCTATTATTTTCGACATTTTGTTCCAAAATCTAGCCTAATGCTCCCACCCCCCTTTAGAACATTTTTTCCAAAATCTAGCGAAATACTCCCACCCCTCTGGAATATATTTTCGAATTTTTTGAATTTTTGCTATTATTTTCGACATTTTGTTCCAAAATCGAACCATATACCCCCTCCCCCTTTTGAAAATATTTTCCAAAATCTAGCCGAATACCCCCACCCCTTTGGAATATTTTTTCGAAAATTCTTTATATTTTTGCTATTATTTTCTACATTTTGTTCCAAAAGCTAACCTAATACTCCCACCCTCCTTTGGAACATTTTTTCAAAATCTAGCGGAATAACCCCACCCCTTCGGAATATTTTTTGGAAAATTGATTGTATTCTTGCTATTATTTTCGACATTTTGTTCCAAAATCGAACCACATACCCCTCCCCCTTCGCATCGTTTTTTCCAAAATCTAGCAAAATACCCCCACCCCTTTGGAATGTTTTTTCGAGAATTCATTGTATTTTTGCTATTATTTTCGACATTTTGTTCCCCTCTGGAATATATTTTCGAATTCTTTGAGTTTTTGCTATTATTTTGGACATTTTGTTCCAAAATAGAACCACATACCCCCTCCCCCTTTGGAATATTTTTTCCAAAATCTAGCGAAATACCCCCACCCCTTGGGAATATTTTTTCGAAAATTCTTTATATTTTTGCTATTATTTTCTACATTTTGTTCCAAAATCTAGCTTAATTCCCCCACCCTCCTTTGGAACATTTTTTCCAAAATCTAGCGGAATACCCCCACCCATTTGGAATATTTTTTCGAAAATTCATTGTATTTTTGCTATTATTTTCGACATTTTGTTCCAAAATCGAACCACATACGCCCCACTTTGGAACATTTTTTCCAAAATCTAGCGAAATACCCCCACCCCTTTGGAATATTTTTTCGACAATTCATTGTTTTTGTTATTACTTTCGACATTTTGTTCCAAAATCGAACCACATATCCCTCACCCTTTGGAATATTTTTTCGAAAATTCATTGTAGTTTTGCTATTATTTTCGACATTTTGTTCCAAAATCTAGCTTACCATTCTCCTTTGGAACATTTTCTCCAAAATCCAGCGGAACACCCCCACCCATTTGGAATATTTTTTCGAAAATTCATTGTATTTTTGCTATTATTTTCGACATTTTGTTCCAAAATCGAACCACAAACCCCCCACTTTGGAACATTTTTTCCAAAATCTAGCGAAATACCCCCACCTCTTTGGAATATTTTTTCGAAAACGTTATATTTTTGCTATTATTTTCTACATTTTGTTCAAAGTCTAACCTATTACGCCCACCCTCCTATGGAACATTTTTTCCAAAATCTAGCGGAATACCCCCACCCCTTTGGAATATTTTTTCGAAAATGCATTGTATTTTTGCTATTATTTTCTACAATTTGTTCCAAAATCTAACCTAATACGCCCACCCTCCTTTGGAAGATATTTTCCAAAATATAGCGGACTATCCCAACCCCTTTGGAATATTTTTTCGAAAATTAATAGTATTTATGCTATTACTTTCGACATTTTGTTCCAAAATCGAGCCACATACCCCATCCCCCTTTGAAACGCTTTTTCCAAAATCTAGCGAAATACCCCCACCCCTTTCGAGTATTTTTTCGAAAATTCATTGTATTTTTGCTATTATTTTCGACATTTTGTTCCAAAATCTAACCTGATATCTCCGCCCTCCTTTGAAGCACTTTTTCCAAACTCTATCAGAATACCCCCACCCCTTTGGAACACTTTTTCCAATATCTAGCTTAATGCCCCCACCCTCCTTTGGAACATTTTTTTAAAAATCTAGCGGAATACCCCCACCACTTTGGAATATTTTTTCGAAAATTCATTGTATTTTTGCTATTATTTTCGACATTTTGTTCCAAAATCGAACCACATACCCTCTACCCCTTTGGAACGTTTTTTTCAAAATCTAGCGAAATACCCCCAGCCCTTGGGAATATTTTTTCGAAAATTCTTTATATTTTTGCTATTATTTTCTACATTTTGTTCCAAAAGCTAACCTAATACTCCCACCCTCCTTTGGAACATTTTTTCCAAAATCTAGCGGAATAACCCCACCCTTTGGAATATTTTTTCGAAAATTCATTGTATTTTTGCTATTATTTTCGACATTTTGTTCCAAAATCGAACCACATACCCCATCCCCCTTTGAATCGCTTTTTCCAAAATCTAGCGAAATACTCCCACCCCCCTTTGGAATATTTTTTCGAAAATTCATTGTTTTTGCTATTATTTTCGACATTTTGTTCCAAAATCTAGCCTAATGCTCCCACCCCCCTTTAGAACATTTTTTCCAAAATATAGCGAAATACTCCCACCCCTCTGGAATATATTTTCGAATTCTTTGAATTTTTGCTATTATTTTCTACATTTTGTTCCAAAATCTAGCCTAACGCCCCCACCCCCCTTTAGAATATTTTTTCCAAAATCTAGCGAAATACTCCCACCCCTCTGGAATATATTTTCGAATTCTTTGAATTTTTGCAATTATATTCGACATTATGTTCCAAAATCGAACCACATACCCCCTCCCCCTTTGGAAAATATTTTCCAAAATCTAGCCGAATACCCCCACCCCTTTGGAATATTTTTTCGAAAATTCTTTATATTTTTGCTATTATTTTCTACATTTTGTTCCAAAAGCTAACCTAATACTCCCACCCTCCTTTGGAACATTTTTCCGACATCTAGCGGAATAACCCCACCCCCTTGGAATATTTTTTCGAAAATTCTTTGTATTTTTGTAATTATTTTCTACATTTTGTTCCAAAATCTAGCTTAATGCCCCCACCCTCCTTTGGAACATTTTTCCAAAATCTAGCGGAATAACCCCACCCCTTTGGAATAGTTTTTGGAAAATTCATTGTTTTTGCTATAATTTTCGACATTTGTTCCAAAATCGAACCATATACCCCCTCCCCCTTTGGAAATTCTTTTCCAAAATATAGCGAAATACCCCCACCCCTTGGGAATATTTTTTCGAAAATTCCTTATATTTTTGCTATTATTTTCGACATTTAGTTCCAAAATCGAACCACAAACCCTCTCCCCCATTCAAACGTTTTTTTCAAAATCTAGCGAAATACCCCCACCCCTTGAGAATATCTTTTCGAAAATTCTTTATATTTTTGCTATTATTATCTACATTTTGTACCAAAAGCTAACCTAATACTCCCACCCTCCTTTGGAACATTTTTCCAAAATCTAGCGGAATAACCCCACCCCGTTGGAACATTTTTTCGAAAATTCATTGTATTTTTGCTATTATTTTCGACATTTTGTTCCGAAATCGAACCACATACCGCCTCCCCCTTTAGATCGTTTTTTCTAAAATCTAGCGAAATACCCCCACCCCTTTGGAATAGTTTTTCGAAAATTCATTGTAGTTTTGCTATTATTTTCGACATTTTGTTCCAAAATCGAACCACATACCCCCACTTTGGAACATTTTTTCCAAAATCTAGCGAAATACCCCCACCTATTTGGAATATTTTTTCGAAAACGTTATATTTTTGCTATTATTTTCTACATTTTGTTCCAAAATCTAGCTTAATTGCCCCACCTCCGTTGGAACATTTTTTCCAAAATCTAACGAAATAACCCCACCCCTTTGGAATATTTTTTCGAAAATTCATTGTATTTTTGCTATTATTTTCGACATTTTGTTCCAAAATCGAAACACATATCCCTCACCCTTTGGAACGTTTTTTCCAAAATAACGAAATAACACCATCCTTCGGAATATTTTTTCGAAAATTCATCGTAGTTTTGCTATTATTTTCGACATTTTGTTCCAAAATCGAACCAGATACCCCCTCCCCCTTTTGAAACGTTTTTTCCAAAATCTAACGAAATAACCCCAACCCTTTGAAATATTTTTTCGAAAATTCATTGTGTTTATGTTATTACTTTCGACATTTTAATCCAAAATCGAACCACATGCGCCCACCCTCTTTAGAACATTTTTTCCAAAATCTGACGAAATATCCCCAACCCTTTGGAATATTTTTTCGAAAATTCATTGTAGTTTTGCTATTATTTTCGACATTTTGTTCCAAAATCGAACCACATACCCCTCACCCTTTGGAACGTTTTTTCCAAAATCTAACGAAATAACCCCACCCCTTTGGAATATTTTTTCGAAAATTCATTGTGTTTATGCTATTACTTTCGACATTTTAATCCAAAATCGAACCACATGCCCCCACTATCCTTGGGAACATTCTTTCAAAATCTAGCGGAATACCCCCACCCCTTTGGAATATTTTTTCGAAAATTCATTGTATTTTTGCTATTATTTTCGACATTTTGTTCAAAGTCTAACCTAATACGCCCACCCTCCTTTGGAACATTTTTTCCAAAATCTAGCGGAATACCCCCACCCCTTCGGAATATTTTTTGGAAAATTGATTGTATTCTTGCTATTATTTTCGACATTTTGTTCCAAAATCGAACCACATACCCCTCCCCCTTTGGATCGTTTTTTCCAAAATCTAGCAAAATACCCCCACCCCTTTGGAATATTTTTTCGACAATTCATTGTTTTTGTTATTACTTTCGACATTTTGTTCCAAAATCGAACCACATACCCCCTCCCCCTTTGAAACGTTTTTACCAAAATCTAACGAAATACGCACACCCCTTTCGAATATTTTTTCGAAAATGCATTTTATTTTTGCTATTATTTTCTACATTTTGTTCCAAATCGCACAACATACCCCCCCAGTTTGGAACAAATTTTTCAAAATCTAGTGAAATACCCCCTTCCCCTTTGGTATATTTTTTCGAAAATTCATTGAATTTTTGCTATTATTTTCGACATTTTGTTCCAAATCCGAACCACATATCCCCTCCTACTTTGGAACGTTTTTTCCAAAATCTAGCGGAATACACCCACCCCTCTTTCGAATATTTTTTGGAAAATTGATTGTATTCTTGCTATTATTTTCGACATTTTGTTCCAAAATCGAACCACATACCCCTCCCCCTTTGGATCGTTTTTTCCAAAATCTAGCAAAATACCCCCACCCCATTGGAATGTTTTTTCGAGAATTCATTGTATTTTTGCTATTATTTTCGACATTTTGTTCCAAAATCTAGCCTAATGCGCCCACCCTCCTTTAGAACATTTTTTTCAAAATCTAGCGATATACTCCCACCCCTCTGGAATATATTTTCGAATTCTTTGAATTTTTGCTATTTTTTTCGACATTTTGTTCCAAAATCTAGCTTAATTCCCCCACCCTCCTTTGGAACATTTTTTCCAAAATCTAGCGGAATACCCCCACCCATTTGGAATATTTTTTCGAAAATTCATTGTATTTTTGCTATTATTTTCGACATTTTGTTCCAAAATCGAACCACATACCCCCCACTTTGGATCATTTTTTCCAAAATCTAGCGAAATACCCCCACCCCTTTGGAATATTTTTTCGACAATTCATTGTTTTTGTTATTACTTTCGACATTTTGTTCCAAAATCGAACCACATATCCCTCACCCTTTGGAACGTTTTTTCCAAAATCTAAGGAAATAACCCCACCCCTTTGGAATATTTTATCGAAAATTCATTGTAGTTTTGCTATTATTTTCGACATTTTGTTCCAAAATCTAGCTTACCATTCTCCTTTTGGAACATTTTCTCCAAAATCCAGCGGAACAACCCCACCCATTTGGAATATTTTTTCGAAAATTCATTGTATTTTTGCTATTATTTTCGAGATTTTGTTCCAAAATCGAACCACATACCCCCCACTTTGGAACATTTTTTCCAATATCTAGCGAAATAACCCCACCTCTTTGGAATATTTTTTCGAAAACGTTATATTTTTGCTATTATTTTCTACATTTTGTTCAAAATCTAGCCTAATGCTCCCACCCCCCTTTAGAACATTTTCTCCAAAATCTAGCGAAATACTCCCACCCCTCTGGAATATATTTTCGAATTCTTTGAATTTTTGCTATTATTTTCGACATTTTGTTCCAAAATCTAGCTTAATTCCCCCACCCTCCTTTGGAACATTTTTTCCAAAATCTAGCGGAATACCCCCACCCATTTGGAATATTTTTTCGAAAATTCATTGTATTTTTGCTATTATTTTCGACATTTTGTTCCAAAATCGAACCACATACCCCCCACTTTGGATCATTTTTTCCAAAATCTAGCGAAATACCCCCACCCCTTTGGAATATTTTTTCGACAATTCATTGTTTTTGTTATTACTTTCGACATTTTGTTCCAAAATCGAACCACATATCCCTCACCCTTTGGAACGTTTTTTCCAAAATCTAAGGAAATAACCCCACCCCTTTGGAATATTTTATCGAAAATTCATTGTAGTTTTGTTATTATTTTCGACATTTTGTTCCAAAATCTAGCTTACCATTCTCCTTTTGGAACATTTTCTCCAAAATCCTGCGGAACAACCCCACCCATTTGGAATATTTTTTCGAAAATTCATTGTATTTTTGCTATTATTTTCGACATTTTGTTCCAAAATCGAACCACATACCCCCCACTTTGGAACATTTTTTCCAATATCTAGCGAAATACCCCCACCTCTTTGGAATATTTTTTCGAAAACGTTATATTTTTGCTATTATTTTCTACATTTTGTTCAAAATCTAGCCTAATGCTCCCACCCCCCTTTAGAACATTTTCTCCAAAATCTAGCGAAATACTCCCACCCCTCTGGAATATATTTTCGAATTCTTTGAATTTTTGCTATTATTTTCGACATTTTGTTCCAAAATCTAGCCTAATGCCCCCACCCCCCTTTAGAATATTTTTTCCAAAATCTAGCGAAATACTCCCACCCCTCTGGAATATATTTTCGAAAATTCTTTGTATTTTTGCTATTATTTTCTACATTTTGTTCCAAAAGCTAACAAAATACTCCCACCCTCCTTTGGAACATTTTTCCAAAATCTAGCGGAATAACCCCACCCCCTTGGAATATTTTTTCGAAAATTCTTTGTAGTTTTGCTATTATTTTCGACATTTTGTACCAAAATCTAGCTTACCATTCTCCTTTGGAAAATTTTCTCCAAAATCCAGCGGAACAACCCCACCCATTTGGAATATTTTTTGGAAAATTGATTGTATTCTTGCTATTATTTTCGACATTATGTTCCAAAATCGAACCACATACCCCCTCCCCTTTGGAAAATATTTTCCAAAATCTAGCCGAATACCCCCACCCCTTCGGAATATTTTTTCGAAAATTCTTTATATTTTTGCTATTATTTTCTACATTTTGTTCCAAAAGCTAACCTAATACTCCCACCCTCCTTTGGAACATTTTTCCAAAATCTAGCGGAATAACCCCACCCCCTTGGAATATTTTTTCGAAAATTCTTTGTATTTTTGCAATTATTTTCTACATTTTGTTCCAAAATCTAGCTTAATGCCCCCACCCTCCTTTGGAACATTTTTCCAAAATCTAGCGGAATAACACCACCCCTTTGGAATAGTTTTTCGAAAATTCATTGTTTTTGCTATAATTTTCGACATTTGTTCCAAAATCGAACCATATACCCCCTCCCCCTTTGGAATTTTTTTTCCAAAATCTAGCGAATTATCCCCACCCCTTGGGAATATTTTTTCGAAAATTCTTTATATTTTTCTATTATTTTCGACATTTTGTTCCAAAATCGAACCACAAACCCTCTCCCCCTTTGGAACGTTTTTTTCAAAATCTAGCGAAATACCCCCACCCCTTGAGAATATCTTTTCGAAAATTCTTTATATTTTTGCTATTATTTTCTACATTTTGTTCCAAAAGCTAACCTAATACTCCCACCCTCCTTTGGAAATTTTTTCCAAAATCTAGCGGAATAACCCCACCCCTTTGGAACATTTTTTCGAAAATTCATTCTATTTTTGCTATTATTATCGACATTTTGTTCCGAAATCGAACCACATACCGCCTCTCCCTTTGGATCGTTTTTACCAAAATCTAGCGAAATACCCCCACCCCTTTGGAATAGTTTTTCGAAAATTCATTGTTTTTGCTATTATTTTCGACATTTTGTTCCAAAATCGAACCACATACCCCATCCCCCTTTGAAACGCTTTTTCCAAAATCTAGCAAAATACCCCCACCCCTTTGGAATATTTTTTCGACAATTCATTGTTTTTGTTATTACTTTCGACATTTTGTTCCAAAATCGAACCACATACCCCCTCCCCCTTTGAAACGTTTTTTCCAAAATCTAACGAAATAACCCCAACCCTTTGAAATATTTTTTCGAAAATTCATTGTGTTTATGCTATTACTTTCGACATTTTAATCCAAAATCGAACCACATGCCCCCATCCTCCTTTAGAACATTTTTTCCAAAATCTAGCGGAATACCCCCACCCCTTTGGAATATTTTTTCGAAAATTCATTGTATTTTTGCTATTATTTTCGACATTTTGTACAAAGTCTAACCTAATACGCCCACCCTCCCTTGGAACATTTTTTCCAAAATCTAGCGGAATACCCCCACCCCTTCGGAATATTTTTTGGAAAATTGATTGTATTCTTGCTATTATTTTCGACATTTTGTTCCAAAATCGAACCACATACCCCTCCCCCTTTGGATCGTTTTTTCCAAAATCTAGCAAAATACCCCCACCCCTTTGGAATATTTTTTCGACAATTCATTGTTTTTGTTATTACTTTCGACATTTTGTTCCAAAATCGAACCACATACCCCCTCCCCCTTTGAAACGTTTTTACCAAAATCTAGCGAAATATGCCCACCCCTTTCGAATATTTTTTCGAAAATGCATTTTATTTTTGCTATTATTTTCTACATTTTGTTCCAAATCGCACAACATACCCCCCAGTTTGGAACAAATTTTCCAAAATCTAGTGAAATACCCCCTTCCCCTTTGGTATATTTTTTCGAAAATTCATTGAATTTTTGCTATTATTTTCGACATTTTGTTCCAAAACCGAACCACATATCCCCTCCTACTTTGGAACGTTTTTTCCAAAATCTAGCGGAATACACCCACCCCTCTTTGGAATATTTTTTGGAAAATTGATTGTATTCTTGCTATTATTTTCGACATTTTGTTCCAAAATCGAACCACATACCCCTCCCCCTTTGGATCGTTTTTTCCAAAATCTAGCAAAATACCCCCACCCCATTGGAATGTTTTTTCGAGAATTCATTGTATTTTTGCTATTATTTTCGACATTTTGTTCCAAAATCTAGCCTAATGCGCCCACCCTCCTTTAGAACATTTTTTTCAAAATCTAGCGAAATACTCCCAACCCTCTGGAATATATTTTCGAATTCTTTGAATTTTTGCTATTATTTTCGACATTTTGTTCCAAAATCGAACCACATACCCCGTCCCCCTTTGGAATTTTTTTTCCAAAATCTAGCGAAATACCCCCACCGCTTGGGAATATTTTTTCGAAAATTCTTTATATTTTTGGTATTATTTTCTACATTTTGTTCCAAAATATAGCTTAATTCCCCCACCCTCCTTTGGAACATTTTTTCCAAAATCTAGCGGAATACCCCCACCCATTTAGAATAATTTTTCGAAAATTCTTTATATTTTTGCTATTATTTTCTACATTTTGTTCCAAAATCTAGCTTAATGCCCCCACCCTCCTTTGGAACATTTTTCCAAAATCTAGCGGAATAACCCCACCCCTTTGGAATAGTTTTTGGAAAATTCATTGTTTTTGCTATAATTTTAGACATTTGTTCCAAAATCGAACCATATACCCCCTCCCCCTTTGGAAATTTTTTTCCAAAATCTAGCGAAATACCCCCACCCCTTGGGAATATTTTTTCGAAAATTCTTTATATTTTTGCTATTATTTTCGACATTTTGTTCCAAAATCGAACCACAAACCCTCTCCCCCTTTGGAACGTTTTTTTCAAAATCTAGCGAAATACCCCCACCCCTTTGGAATAGTTTTTCGAAAATTCATTGTTTTTGCTATTATTTTCGACATTTTGTTCCAAAATCGAACCACATACCCCATCCCCCTTTGAAACGCTTTTTCCAAAATCTAGCAAAATACCCCCACCCCTTTGGAATATTTTTTCGACAATTCATTGTTTTTGTTATTACTTTCGACATTTTGTTCCAAAATCGAACCACATACCCCCTCCCCCTTTGAAACGTTTTTTCCAAAATCTAACGAAATAACCCCAACCCTTTGAAATATTTTTTCGAAAATTCATTGTGTTTATGCTATTACTTTTGACATTTTAATCCAAAATCGAACCACATGCCCCCATCCTCCTTTAGAACATTTTTTCCAAAATCTAGCGGAATACCCCCACCCCTTTGGAATGTTTTTTCGAGAATTCATTGTATTTTTGCTATTATTTTCGACATTTTGTTCCAAAATCTAGCCTAATGCGCCCACCCTCCTTTAGAACATTTTTTTTAAAATCTAGCGGAATACCCCCACCTCTGGAATATTTTTTCGAAAATTTATTGTATTTTTGCTAGTATTTTTGACATTTTGTTCCAAAATCGAACCACAAACCCTCTCCCCCTTTGGAACGTTTTTTTCAAAATCTAGCGAAATACCCACCCCTTGAGAATATCTTTTCGAAAATTCTTTATATTTTTGCTATTATTTTCTACATTTTGTTCCAAAAGCTAACCTAATACTCCCACCCTCCTTTGGAACATTTTTCCAAAATCTAGCGGAATAACCCCACCCCTTTGGAACATTTTTTCGAAAATTCATTGTATTTTTGCTATTATTTTCGACATTTTGTTCAGAAATCGAACCACATACCGCCTCCCCCTTTGGATCGTTTTTTCCAAAATTTAGCGAAATACCCCCACCCCTTTGGAATAGTTTTTCGAAAATTCATTGTTTTTGCTATTATTTTCGACATTTTGTTCCAAAATCGAACCACATACCCCTCACCCTTTGGAACGTTTTTTCCAAAATCTAACGAAATAACCCCACCCCTTTGGAATATTTTTTCGAAAATTCGTTGTGTTTATGCTATTACTTTCGACATTTTAATCCAAAATCGAACTACATGCCCCCACTCTCCTTGGGAACATTCTTTCCAAAATCTAGCGGAATACCCCCACCCCTTTCGAATATTTTTTCGAA
The DNA here is from genome assembly GCA_963921985.1 of Agrilus biguttatus. NCBI lineage: Eukaryota > Metazoa > Arthropoda > Insecta > Coleoptera > Buprestidae > Agrilus > Agrilus biguttatus. Next base: position 11,904,896 of record OY998127.1, on the reverse strand, counting down.
AATTCATTGTATTTTTGCTATTATTTTCGACATTTTGTTCAAAGTCTAACCTAATACGCCCACCCTCCCTTGGAACATTTTTTCCAAAATCTAGCGGAATACCCCCACCCCTTCGGAATATTTTTTGGAAAATTGATTGTATTCTTGCTATTATTTTCGACATTTTGTTCCAAAATCGAACCACATACCCCTCCCCCTTTGGATCGTTTTTTCCAAAATCTAGCAAAATACCCCCACCCCTTTGGAATATTTTTTCGACAATTCATTGTTTTTGTTATTACTTTCGACATTTTGTTCCAAAATCGAACCACATACCCCCTCCCCCTTTGAAACGTTTTTACCAAAATCTAGCGAAATATGCCCACCCCTTTCGAATATTTTTTCGAAAATGCATTTTATTTTTGCTATTATTTTCTACATTTTGTTCCAAATCGCACAACATACCCCCCCAGTTTGGAACAAATTTTCCAAAATCTAGTGAAATACCCTCTTCCCCTTTGGTATATTTTTTCGAAAATTCATTGAATTTTTGCTATTATTTTCGACATTTTGTTCCAAAACCGAACCACATATCCCCTCCTACTTTGGAACGTTTTTTCCAAAATCTAGCGAAATACTCCCAACCCTCTGGAATATATTTTCGAATTCTTTGAATTTTTGCTATTATTTTCGACATTTTGTTCCAAAATCGAACCACATACCCCGTCCCCCTTTGGAATTTTTTTTCCAAAATCTAGCGAAATACCCCCACCGCTTGGGAATATTTTTTCGAAAATTCTTTATATTTTTGGTATTATTTTCTACATTTTGTTCCAAAATATAGCTTAATTCCCCCACCCTCCTTTGGAACATTTCTTCCAAAATCTAGCGGAATACCCCCACCCATTTAGAATAATTTTTCGAAAATTCTTTATATTTTTGCTATTATTTTCTACATTTTGTTCCAAAATCTAGCTTAATGCCCCCACCCTCCTTTGGAACATTTTTCCAAAATCTAGCGGAATAACCCCACCCCTTTGGAATAGTTTTTGGAAAATTCATTGTTTTTGCTATAATTTTCGACATTTGTTCCAAAATCGAACCATATACCCCCTCCCCCTTTGGAAATTTTTTTCCAAAATCTAGCGAAATACCCCCACCCCTTGGGAATATTTTTTCGAAAATTCTTTATATTTTTGCTATTATTTTCGACATTTTGTTCCAAAATCGAACCACAAACCCTCTCCCCCTTTGGAACGTTTTTTTCAAAATCTAGCGAAATACCCCCACCCCTTGAGAATATCTTTTCGAAAATTCTTTATATTTTTGCTATTATTATCTACATTTTGTTCCAAAAGCTAACCTAATACTCCCACCCTCCTTTGGAACATTCTTCCAAAATCTAGCGGAATAACCCCACCCCTTTGGAACATTTTTTCGAAAATTCATTGTATTTTTGCTATTATTTTCGACATTTTGTTCCGAAATCGAACCACATACCGCCTTCCCTTTGGATCGTTTTTTCCAAAATCTAGCGAAATACCCCCACCCCTTTGGAATAGTTTTTCGAAAATTCATTGTTTTTGCTATTATTTTCGACATTTTGTTCCAAAATCGAACCACATACCCCCACTTTGGAACATTTTTTCCAAAATCTAGCGAAATACCCCCACCTATTTGGAATATTTTTTTGAAAACGTTATATTTTTGCTATTATTTTCTTCATTTTGTTCCAAAATCTAGCTTAATTGCCCCACCCTCCGTTGGAACATTTTTTCCAAAATCTAACGAAATAACCCCACCCCTTTGGAATATTTTTTCGAAAATTCATTGTATTTTTGCTATTATTTTCGACATTTTGTTCCAAAATCGAAACACATATCCCTCACCCTTTGGAACGTTTCTTCCAAAATAACGAAATAACACCATCCTTCGGAATATTTTTTCGAAAATTCATTGTAGTTTTGCTATTATTTTCGACATTTTAATCCAAAATCGAACCACATGCCCCCACTCTCCTTGGGAACATTCTTTCAAAATCTAGCGGAATACCCCCACCCCTTTGGAATATTTTTTCGAAAATTCATTGTATTTTTGCTATTATTTTCGACATTTTGTTCAAAGTCTAACCTAATACGCCCACCCTCCTTTGGAACATTTTTTCCAAAATCTAGCGGAATACCCCCACCCATTTAGAATAATTTTTCGAAAATTCTTTATATTTTTGCTATTATTTTCTACATTTTGTTCCAAAATCTAGCTTAATGCCCCCACCCTCCTTTGGAACATTTTTCCAAAATCTAGCGGAATAACCCCACCCCTTTGGAATAGTTTTTGGAAAATTCATTGTTTTTGCTATAATTTTCGACATTTGTTCCAAAATCGAACCATATACCCCCTCCCCCTTTGGAATTATTTTTCCAAAATCTAGCGAAATACCCCCACCCCTTGGGAATATTTTTTCGAAAATTCTTTATATTTTTGCTATTATTTTCGACATTTTGTTCCGAAATCGAACCACATACCGCCTCTCCCTTTGGATCGTTTTTACCAAAATCTAGCGAAATACCCCCACCCCTTTGGAATAGTTTTTCGAAAATTCATTGTTTTTGCTATTATTTTCGACATTTTGTTCCAAAATCGAACCACATACCCCATCCCCCTTTGAAACGCTTTTTCCAAAATCTAGCAAAATACCCCCACCCCTTTGGAATATTTTTTCGACAATTCATTGTTTTTGTTATTACTTTCGACATTTTGTTCCAAAATCGAACCACATACCCCCTCCCCCTTTGAAACGTTTTTTCCAAAATCTAACGAAATAACCCCAACCCTTTGAAATATTTTTTCGAAAATTCATTGTGTTTATGCTATTACTTTTGACATTTTAATCCAAAATCGAACCACATGCCCCCATCCTCCTTTAGAACATTTTTTCCAAAATCTAGCGGAATACCCCCACCCCTTTGGAATGTTTTTTCGAGAATTCATTGTATGTTTGCTATTATTTTCGACATTTTGTTCCAAAATCTAGCCTAATGCGCCCACCCTCCTTTAGAACATTTTTTTTAAAATCTAGCGGAATACCCCCACCTCTGGAATATTTTTTCGAAAATTTATTGTATTTTTGCTAGTATTTTTGACATTTTGTTCCAAAATCGAACCACAAACCCTCTCCCCCTTTGGAACGTTTTTTTCAAAATCTAGCGAAATACCCACCCCTTGAGAATATCTTTTCGAAAATTCTTTATATTTTTGCTATTATTTTCTACATTTTGTTCCAAAAGCTAACCTAATACTCCCACCCTCCTTTGGAACATTTTTCCAAAATCTAGCGGAATAACCCCACCCCTTTGGAACATTTTTTCGAAAATTCATTGTATTTTTGCTATTATTTTCGACATTTTGTTCAGAAATCGAACCACATACCGCCTCCCCCTTTGGATCGTTTTTTCCAAAATTTAGCGAAATACCCCCACCCCTTTGGAATAGTTTTTCGAAAATTCATTGTTTTTGCTATTATTTTCGACATTTTGTTCCAAAATCGAACCACATACCCCTCACCCTTTGGAACGTTTTTTCCAAAATCTAACGAAATAACCCCACCCCTTTGGAATATTTTTTCGAAAATTCGTTGTGTTTATGCTATTACTTTCGACATTTTAATCCAAAATCGAACTACATGCCCCCACTCTCCTTGGGAACATTCTTTCCAAAATCTAGCGGAATACCCCCACCCCTTTCGAATATTTTTTCGAAAATTCATTGTATTTTTGCTATTATTTTCGACATTTTGTTCAAAGTCTAACCTAATACGCCCACCCTCCCTTGGAACATTTTTTCCAAAATCTAGCGGAATACCCCCACCCCTTCGGAATATTTTTTGGAAAATTGATTGTATTCTTGCTATTATTTTCGACATTTTGTTCCAAAATCGAACCACATACCCCTCCCCCTTTGGATCGTTTTTTCCAAAATCTAGCAAAATACCCCCACCCCTTTGGAATATTTTTTCGACAATTCATTGTTTTTGTTATTACTTTCGACATTTTGTTCCAAAATCGAACCACATACCCCCTCCCCCTTTGAAACGTTTTTACCAAAATCTAGCGAAATATGCCCACCCCTTTCGAATATTTTTTCGAAAATGCATTTTATTTTTGCTATTATTTTCTACATTTTGTTCCAAATCGCACAACATACCCCCCCAGTTTGGAACAAATTTTCCAAAATCTAGTGAAATACCCTCTTCCCCTTTGGTATATTTTTTCGAAAATTCATTGAATTTTTGCTATTATTTTCGACATTTTGTTCCAAAACCGAACCACATATCCCCTCCTACTTTGGAACGTTTTTTCCAAAATCTAGCGAAATACTCCCAACCCTCTGGAATGTATTTTCGAATTCTTTGAATTTTTGCTATTATTTTCGATATTTTGTTCCAAAATCGAACAACATACCCCGTCCCCCTTTGGAATTTTTTTTCCAAAATCTAGCGAAATACCCCCACCGCTTGGGAATATTTTTTCGAAAATTCTTTATATTTTTGGTATTATTTTCTACATTTTGTTCCAAAATATAGCTTAATTCCCCCACCCTCCTTTGGAACATTTCTTCCAAAATCTAGCGGAATACCCCCACCCATTTAGAATAATTTTTCGAAAATTCTTTATATTTTTGCTATTATTTTCTACATTTTGTTCCAAAATCTAGCTTAATGCCCCCACCCTCCTTTGGAACATTTTTCCAAAATCTAGCGGAATAACCCCACCCCTTTGGAATAGTTTTTGGAAAATTCATTGTTTTTGCTATAATTTTCGACATTTGTTCCAAAATCGAACCATATACCCCCTCCCCCTTTGGAATTTTTTTTCCAAAATCTAGCGAAATACCCCCACCCCTTGGGAATATTTTTTCGAAAATTCTTTATATTTTTGCTATTATTTTCGACATTTTGTTCCAAAATCGAACCACAAACCCTCTCCCCCTTTGGAACGTTTTTTTCAAAATCTAGCGAAATACCCCCACCCCTTGAGAATATCTTTTCGAAAATTCTTTATATTTTTGCTATTATTATCTACATTTTGTTCCAAAAGCTAACCTAATACTCCCACCCTCCTTTGGAACATTCTTCCAAAATATAGCGGAATAACCCCACCCCTTTGGAACATTTTTTCGAAAATTCATTGTATTTTTGCTATTATTTTCGACATTTTGTTCCGAAATCGAACCACATACCGCCTCCCCCTTTGGATCGTTTTTTCCAAAATCTAGCGAAATACCCTCACCCCTTTGGAATAGTTTTTCGAAAATTCATTGTTTTTGCTATTATTTTCGACATTTTGTTCCAAAATCGAACCACATACCCCCACTTTGGAACATTTTTTCCAAAATCTAGCGAAATACCCCCACCTATTTGGAATATTTTTTTGAAAACGTTATATTTTTGCTATTATTTTCTACATTTTGTTCCAAAATCTAGCTTAATTGCCCCACCCTCCGTTGGAACATTTTTTCCAAAATCTAACGAAATAACCCCACCCCTTTGGAATATTTTTTCGAAAATTCATTGTATTTTTGCTATTATTTTCGACATTTTGTTCCAAAATCGAAACACATATCCCTCACCCTTTGGAACGTTTTTTCCAAAATAACGAAATAACACCATCCTTCGGAATATTTTTTCGAAAATTCATTGTAGTTTTGCTATTATTTTCGACATTTTAATCCAAAATCGAACCACATGCCCCCACTCTCCTTGGGAACATTCTTTCAAAATCTAGCGGAATACCCCCACCCCTTTGGAATATTTTTTCGAAAATTCATTGTATTTTTGCTATTATTTTCGACATTTTGTTCAAAGTCTAACCTAATACGCCCACCCTCCTTTGGAACATTTTTTCCAAAATCTAGCGGAATACCCCCACCCATTTAGAATAATTTTTCGAAAATTCTTTATATTTTTGCTATTATTTTCTACATTTTGTTCCAAAATCTAGCTTAATGCCCCCACCCTCCTTTGGAACATTTTTCCAAAATCTAGCGGAATAACCCCACCCCTTTGGAATAGTTTTTGGAAAATTCATTGTTTTTGCTATAATTTTCGACATTTGTTCCAAAATCGAACCATATACCCCCTCCCCCTTTGGAATTATTTTTCCAAAATCTAGCGAAATACCCCCACCCCTTGGGAATATTTTTTCGAAAATTCTTTATATTTTTGCTATTATTTTCGACATTTTGTTCCAAAATCGAACCACATACCCCCTCCCCCTTTTGAAACGTTTTTTCCAAAATCTAACGAAATAACCCCAACCCTTTGAAATATTTTTTCGAAAATTCATTGTGCTTATGCTATTACTTTCGACATTTTAATCCAAAATCGAACCACATGCGCCCACCCTCCTTTAGAACATTTTTTCCAAAATCTGACGAAATATCCCCAACCCTTTGGAATATTTTTTCGAAAATTCCTTGTAGTTTTGCTATTATTTTCGACATTTTGTTCCAAAATCGAACCACATACCCCTCACCCTTTGGAACGTTTTTTCCAAAATCTAACGAAATAACCCCACCCCTTTGGAATATTTTTTCGAAAATTCATTGTGTTTATGCTATTACTTTCGACATTTTAATCCAAAATCGAACCACATGCCCCCACTCTCCTTGGGAACATTCTTTCAAAATCTAGCGGAATACCCCCACCCCATTGGAATATTTTTTCGAAAATTCATTGTATTGTTGCTATTATTTTCGACATTTTGTTCAAAGTCTAACCTAATACGCCCACCCTCCTTTGGAACATTTTTTCCAAAATCTAGCGGAATACCCCCACCCCTTCGGAATATTTTTTGGAAAATTGATTGTATTCTTGCTATTATTTTCGACATTTTGTTCCAAAATCGAACCACATACCCCTCCCCATTTGGATCGTTTTTTCCAAAATCTAGCAAAATACCCCCACCCTTTTGGAATATTTTTTCGACAATTCATTGTTTTTGTTATTACTTTCGACATTTTGTTCCAAAATCGAACCACATACCCCCTCCCCCTTTGAAACGTTTTTACCAAAATCTAACGAAATACGCCCACCCCTTTCGAATATTTTTTCGAAAATGCATTTTATTTTTGCTATTATTTTCTACATTTTGTTCCAAATCGCACAACATTTTGGAACAAATTTTCCAAAATCTAGTGAAATACCCCCACCCCTTTGGAATATTTTTTCGAAAATGCATTGTATTTTTGCTATTATTTTCGACATTTTGTTCCAAAATTGAACCACATCACCCTCCCCCTTTAAAACATTTCTTCCAATATCTAGCAAAATACCCCCACCCCTTTGCATTATGTTTTCGAAAATACTTTATATTTTTGCTATTATTTTCTACATTTTGTTCCAAAATCTAACCTAATACGCCCACCCTCCTTTGGAACATATTTTCCAAAATATAGCAGACTACCCCAACCCCTTTGGAATATTTTTTCGAAAATTAATAGTATTTATGCTATTACTTTTGACATTTTGTTCCAAAATCTAACCTGATATCTCCGCCCTCCTTTGAAGCACTTTTTCCAAACTCTATCAGAATACCCCCACCCCTTTGGAACACTTTTTCCAATATCTAGCTTAATGCCCCCACCCTCCTTTGGAACATTTTTTTAAAAATCTAGGGGAATACCCCCACCACTTTGGAATATTTTTTCGAAAATTCATTGTATTTTTGCTATTATTTTCGACATTTTGTTCCAAAATCGAACCACATACCCTCTACCCCTTTGGAACGTTTTTTTCAAAATCTAGCGAAATTTCCCCACCCCTTGGGAATATTTTTTTGAAAATTCTTTATATTTTTGCTATTATTTTCTACATTTTGTTCCAAAAGCTAACCTAATACTCCCACCCTCCTTTGGAACATTTTTTCCAAAATCTAGCGGAAAAACCCCACCCCTTTGGAATATTTTTTCGAAAATTCATTGTGTTTGCTATTATTTTCGACATTTTGTTCCAAAATCGAACCACATACCCCATCCCCCTTTGAATCGCTTTTTCCAAAATCTAGCGAAATACTCCCACCCCCCTTTGGAATATTTTTTCGAAAATTCATTGTTTTTGCTATTATTTTCGACATTTTGTTCCAAAATCTAGCCTAATGCTCCCACCCCCCTTTAGAACATTTTTTCCAAAATCTAGCGAAATACTCCCACCCCTCTGGAATATATTTTCGAATTCTTTGAATTTTTGCTATTATTTTCGACATTTTGTTCCAAAATCTAGCCTAATGCCCCCACCCCCTTTAGAATATTTTTTCCAAAATCTAGCGAAATACTCCCACCCCTCTGGAATATATTTTCGAATTCTTTGGATTTTTGCTATTATTTTCGACATTATGTTCCAAAATCGAACAACATACCCCCTCCCCCTTTGGATAATATTTTCCAAAATCTAGCCGAATACCCCCACCCCTTTGGAATATTTTTTCGAAAATTCTTTATATTTTTGCTATTATTTTCTACATTTTGTTCCAAAATCTAGCTTAATGCCCCCACCCTCCTTTGGAACATTTTTCCAAAATCTAGCGGAATAACCCCACCCCTTTGGAATAGTTTTTCGAAAATTCATTGTTTTTGCTATAATTTTCGACATTTGTTCCAAAATCGAACCATATACCCCCTCCCCCTTTGGAAATTTTTTTCCAAAATCTAACGAAATACCCCCACCCCTTGAGAATATCTTTTCGAAAATTCTTCATATTTTTGCTATTATTTTCTACATTTTGTTCCAAAAGCTAACCTAATACTCCCACCCTCCTTTGGAACATTTTTCCAAAATCTAGCGGAATAACCCCACCCCTTTGGAACATTTTTTCGAAAATTCATTGTATTTTTGCTATTATTTTTGACATTTTGTTCCGAAATCGAACCACATACTGCCTCCCCCTTTGGATCGTTTTTCCAAAATCTAGCGGAATACCCCCACCTCTTTGGAATATTTTTTCGAAAATTCATTGTATTTTTGCTATTATTTTCGACATTTTGTTCCAAAATCGAACCATATATGCCCCACTTTGGAACATTTTTTCCAAAATCTAGCGAAATACACCCACCTCTTTGGAATATTTTTTCGAAAATTCGTTGTTTTTGCTATTATTTTCGACATTTCGTTCCAAAATCGAACCACATACCCCTCCCCTTTTGGAACGTTTTTTCCAAAATCTAGCGGAATACCTATACCCCTTTGGAATAGTTTTTCGAAAATTCATTGTTTTTGCTATAATTTTCGACATTTGTTCCAAAATCGAACCATATACCCCCTCCCCCTTTGGAACGTTTTTTTCAAAATCTAGCGAAATACCCCCACCCCTTGAGAATATCTTTTCGAAAATTCTTTATATTTTTGCAATTATTTTCTACATTTTGTATCAAGAGCTAACCTAATACTCCCACCCTCCTTTGGAAAATTTTTCCAAAATCTAGCGGAATAACCCCACCCCTTTGGAACATTTTTTCGAAAATTCATTGTATTTTTGCTATTATTATCGACATTTTGTTCCGAAATCGAACCACATACCGCCTCTCCCTTTGGATCGTTTTTTCCAAAATCTAGCGAAATACCCCCACCCCTTTGGAATAGTTTTTCGAAAATTCATTGTTTTTGCTATTATTTTCGACATTTTGTTCCAAAATCGAACCACATACCCCATCCCCCTTTGAAACGCTTTTTCCAAAATCTAGCAAAATACCCCCACCCCTTTGGAATATTTTTTCGACAATTCATTGTTTTTGTTATTACTTTCGACATTTTGTTCCAAAATCGAACCACATACCCCCTCCCCCTTTGAAACGTTTTTTCCAAAATCTAACGAAATAACCCCAACCCTTTGAAATATTTTTTCGAAAATTCATTGTGTTTATGCTATTACTTTCGACATTTTAATCCAAAATCGAACCACATGCCCCCATCCTCCTTTAGAACATTTTTTCCAAAATCTAGCGGAATACCCCCACCCCTTTGGAATGCTTTTTCGAGAATTCATTGTATTTTTGCTATTATTTTCGACATTTTGTTCCAAAATCTAGCCTAATGCGCCCACCCTCCTTTAGAACATTTTTTCCAAAATCTAGCGGAATACCCCCACCTCCTTGGAATATTTTTTCGAAAATTTATTGTATTTTTGCTATTATTTTCGACATTTTGTTCCAAAATCGAACCACAAACCCTCTCCCCCTTTGGAACGTTTTTTTCAAAATCTAGCGAAATACCCCCACCCCTTGAGAATATCCTTTCGAAAATTATTTATATTTTTGCTATTATTATCTACATTTTGTTCCAAAAGCTAACCTAATACTCCCACCCTCCTTTGGAACATTTTTCCAAAATCTAGCGGAATAACCCCACCCCTTTGGAACATTTTTTCGAAAATTCATTGTATTTTTGCTATTATTTTCGACATTTTGTTCAGAAATCGAACCACATACCGCCTCCCCCTCTGGATCGTTTTTTCCAAAATCTAGCGAAATACCCCCACCCCTTTGAAACAGTTTTTCGAAAATTCATTGTTTTTGCTATTATTTTCGACATTTTGTTCCAAAATCGAACCACATACCCCCCACTTTGGAACGTTTTTTCCAAAATCTAACGAAATAACCCCACCCCTTTGGAATATTTTTTCGAAAATTCATTATGTTTATGCTATTACTTTCGACATTTTAATCCAAAATCGAACCACATGGCCCCACTCTCCTTGGGAACATTCTTTCCAAAATCTAGCGGAATACCCCCACCCCTTCGGAATATTTTTTGGAAAATTGATTGTATTCTTGCTATTATTTTCGACATTTTGTTACAAAATCGAACCACATACCCCTCCCCCTTTGGATCGTTTTTTCCAAAATCTAGCAAAATACCCCCACCCCTTTGGAATATTTTTTCGACAATTCATTGTTTTTGTTATTACTTTCGACATTTTGTTCCAAAATCGAACCACATACCCCCTCCCCCTTTGAAACGTTTTTACCAAAATCTAGCGAAATATGCCCACCCCTTTCGAATATTTTTTCGAAAATGCATTTTATTTTTGCTATTATTTTCTACATTTTGTTCCAAATCGCACAACATACCCCCCCAGTTTGGAACAAATTTTCCAAAATCTAGTGAAATACCCCCTTCCCCTTTGGTATATTTTTTCGAAAATTCATTGAATTTTTGCTATTATTTTCGACATTTTGTTCCAAAACCGAACCACATATCCCCTCCTACTTTGGAACGTTTTTTCCAAAATCTAGCGGAATACACCCACCCCTCTTTGGAATATTTTTTGGAAAATTGATTGTATTCTTGCTATTATTTTCGACATTTTGTTCCAAAATCGAACCACATACCCCTCCCCCTTTGGATCGTTTTTTCCAAAATCTAGCAAAATACCCCCACCCCATTGGAATGTTTTTTCGAGAATTCATTGTATTTTTGCTATTATTTTCGACATTTTGTTCCAAAATCTAGCCTAATGCGCCCACCCTCCTTTAGAACATTTTTTTCAAAATCTAGCGAAATACTCCCAACTCTCTGGAATATATTTTCGAATTCTTTGAATTTTTGCTATTATTTTCGACATTTTGTTCCAAAATCGAACCACATACCCCGTCCCCCTTTGGAATTTTTTTTCCAAAATCTAGCGAAATACCCCCACCGCTTGGGAATATTTTTTCGAAAATTCTTTATATTTTTGGTATTATTTTCTACATTTTGTTCCAAAATATAGCTTAATTCCCCCACCCTCCTTTGGAACATTTTTTCCAAAATCTAGCGGAATACCCCCACCCATTTAGAATAATTTTTCGAAAATTCTTTATATTTTTGCTATTATTTTCTACATTTTGTTCCAAAATCTAGCTTAATGCCCCCACCCTCCTTTGGAACATTTTTCCAAAATCTAGCGGAATAACCCCACCCCTTTGGAATAGTTTTTGGAAAATTCATTGTTTTTGCTATAATTTTCGACATTTGTTCCAAAATCGAACCATATACCCCCTCCCCCTTTGGAAATTTTTTTCCAAAATCTAGCGAAATACCCCCACCCCTTGGGAATATTTTTTCGAAAATTCTTTATATTTTTGCTATTATTTTCGACATTTTGTTCCAAAATCGAACCACAAACCCTGTCCCCCTTTGGAACGTTTTTTTCAAAATCTAGCGAAATACCCCCACCCCTTGAGAATATCTTTTCGAAAATTCTTTATATTTTTGCTATTATTATCTACATTTTGTTCCAAAAGCTAACCTAATACTCCCACCCTCCTTTGGAACATTCTTCCAAAATCTAGCGGAATAACCCCACCCCTTTGGAACATTTTTTCGAAAATTCATTGTATTTTTGCTATTATTTTCGACATTTTGTTCCGAAATCGAACCACATACCGCCTCCCCCTTTGGATCGTTTTTTCCAAAATCTAGCGAAATACCCCCACCCCTTTGGAATAGTTTTTCGAAAATTCATTGTTTTTGCTATTATTTTCGACATTTTGTTCCAAAATCGAACCACATACCCCCACTTTGGAACATTTTTTCCAAAATCTAGCGAAATACCCCCACCTATTTGGAATATTTTTTTGAAAACGTTATATTTTTGCTATTATTTTCTACATTTTGTTCCAAAATCTAGCTTAATTGCCCCACCCTCCGTTGGAACATTTTTTCCAAAATCTAACGAAATAACCCCACCCCTTTGGAATATTTTTTCGAAAATTCATTGTATTTTTGCTATTATTTTCGACATTTTGTTCCAAAATCGAAACACATATCCCTCACCCTTTGGAACGTTTTTTCCAAAATAACGAAATAACACCATCCTTCGGAATATTTTTTCGAAAATTCATTGTAGTTTTGCTATTATTTTCGACATTTTAATCCAAAATCGAACCACATGCCCCCACTCTCCTTGGGAACATTCTTTCAAAATCTAGCGGAATACCCCCACCCCTTTGGAATATTTTTTCGAAAATTCATTGTATTTTTGCTATTATTTTCGACATTTTGTTCAAAGTCTAACCTAATACGCCCACCCTCCTTTGGAACATTTTTTCCAAAATCTAGCGGAATACCCCCACCCATTTAGAATAATTTTTCGAAAATTCTTTATATTTTTGCTATTATTTTCTACATTTTGTTCCAAAATCTAGCTTAATGCCCCCACCCTCCTTTGGAACATTTTTCCAAAATCTAGCGGAATAACCCCACCCCTTTGGAATAGTTTTTGGAAAATTCATTGTTTTTGCTATAATTTTCGACATTTGTTCCAAAATCGAACCATATACCCCCTCCCCCTTTGGAATTATTTTTCCAAAATCTAGCGAAATACCCCCACCCCTTGGGAATATTTTTTCGAAAATTCTTTATATTTTTGCTATTATTTTCGACAATTTGTTCCAAAATCGAACCACATACCCCCTCCCCCTTTTGAAACGTTTTTTCCAAAATCTAACGAAATAACCCCAACCCTTTGAAATATTTTTTCGAAAATTCATTGTGCTTATGCTATTACTTTCGACATTTTAATCCAAAATCGAACCACATGCGCCCACCCTCCTTTAGAACATTTTTTCCAAAATCTGACGAAATATCCCCAACCCTTTGGAATATTTTTTCGAAAATTCCTTGTAGTTTTGCTATTATTTTCGACATTTTGTTCCAAAATCGAACCACATACCCCTCACCCTTTGGAACGTTTTTTCCAAAATCTAACGAAATAACCCCACCCCTTTGGAATATTTTTTCGAAAATTCATTGTGTTTATGCTATTACTTTCGACATTTTAATCCAAAATCGAACCACATGCCCCCACTCTCCTTGGGAACATTCTTTCAAAATCTAGCGGAATACCCCCACCCCTTTGGAATATTTTTTCGAAAATTCATTGTATTTTTGCTATTATTTTCGACATTTTGTTCAAAGTCTAACCTAATACGCCCACCCTCCTTTGGAACATTTTTTCCAAAATCTAGCGGAATACCCCCACCCCTTCGGAATATTTTTTGGAAAATTGATTGTATTCTTGCTATTATTTTCGACATTTTGTTCCAAAATCGAACCACATACCCCTCCCCATTTGGATCGTTTTTTCCAAAATCTAGCAAAATACCCCCACCCCTTTGGAATATTTTTTCGACAATTCATTGTTTTTGTTATTACTTTCGACATTTTGTTCCAAAATCGAACCACATACCCCCTCCCCCTTTGAAACGTTTTTACCAAAATCTAACGAAATACGCCCACCCCTTTCGAATATTTTTTCGAAAATGCATTTTATTTTTGCTATTATTTTCTACATTTTGTTCCAAATCGCACAACATTTTGGAACAAATTTTCCAAAATCTAGTGAAATACCCCCACCCCTTTGGAATATTTTTTCGAAAATGCATTGTATTTTTGCTATTATTTTCGACATTTTGTTCCAAAATTGAACCACATCACCCTCCCCCTTTAAAACATTTCTTCCAATATCTAGCGAAATACCCCCACCCCTTTGCATTATGTTTTCGAAAATACTTTATATTTTTGCTATTATTTTCTACATTTTGTTCCAAAATCTAACCTAATACGCCCACCCTCCTTTGGAACATATTTTCCAAAATATAGCAGACTACCCCAACCCCTTTGGAATATTTTTTCGAAAATTAATAGTATTTATGCTATTACTTTTGACATTTTGTTCCAAAATCTAACCTGATATCTCCGCCCTCCTTTGAAGCACTTTTTCCAAACTCTATCAGAATACCCCCACCCCTTTGGAACACTTTTTCCAATATCTAGCTTAATGCCCCCACCCTCCTTTGGAACATTTTTTTAAAAATCTAGGGGAATACCCCCACCACTTTGGAATATTTTTTCGAAAATTCATTGTATTTTTGCTATTATTTTCGACATTTTGTTCCAAAATCGAACCACATACCCTCTACCCCTTTGGAACGTTTTTTTCAAAATCTAGCGAAATTTCCCCACCCCTTGGGAATATTATTTTGAAAATTCTTTATATTTTTGCTATTATTTTCTACATTTTGTTCCAAAAGCTAACCTAATACTCCGACCCTCCTTTGGAACATTTTTTCCAAAATCTAGCGGAATAACCCCACCCCTTTGGAATATTTTTTCGAAAATTCATTGTGTTTGCTATTATTTTCGACATTTTGTTCCAAAATCGAACCACATACCCCATCCCCCTTTGAATCGCTTTTTCCAAAATCTAGCGAAATACTCCCACCCCCCTTTGGAATATTTTTTCGAAAATTCATTGTTTTTGCTATTATTTTCGACATTTTGTTCCAAAATCTAGCCTAATGCTCCCACCCCCCTTTAGAACATTTTTTCCAAAATCTAGCGAAATACTCCCACCCCTCTGGAATATATTTTCGAATTCTTTGAATTTTTGCTATTATTTTCGACATTTTGTTCCAAAATCTAGCCTAATGCCCCCACCCCCTTTAGAATATTTTTTCCAAAATCTAGCGAAATACTCCCACCCCTCTGGAATATATTTTCGAATTCTTTGGATTTTTGCTATTATTTTCGACATTATGTTCCAAAATCGAACAACATACCCCCTCCCCCTTTGGATAATATTTTCCAAAATCTAGCCGAATACCCCCACCCCTTTGGAATATTTTTTCGAAAATTCTTCATATTTTTGCTATTATTTTCTACATTTTGTTCCAAAATCTAGCTTAATGCCCCCACCCTCCTTTGGAACATTTTTCCAAAATCTAGCGGAATAACCCCACCCCTTTGGAATAGTTTTTCGAAAATTCATTGTTTTTGCTATAATTTTCGACATATGTTCCAAAATCGAACCATATACCCCCTCCCCCTTTGGAAATTTTTTTCCAAAATCTAACGAAATACCCCCACCCCTTGGGAATATTTTTATGAAAATTCTCTATATTTCTGCTATTATTTTCGACATTTTGTTCCAAAATCGAACCACAAACCCTCTCCCCCTTTGGAACGTTTTTTTCAAAATATAGCGAAATACCCCCACCCCTTGAGAATATCTTTTCGAAAATTCTTTATATTTTTGCTATTATTTTCTACATTTTGTTCCAAAAGCTAACCTAATACTCCCACCCTCCTTTGGAACATTTTTCCAAAATCTAGCGGAATAACCCCACCCCTTTGGAACATTTTTTCGAAAATTCATTGTATTTTTGCTATTATTTTTGACATTTTGTTCCGAAATCGAACCACATACTGCCTCCCCCTTTGGATCGTTTTTCCAAAATCTAGCGGAATACCCCCACCTCTTTGGAATATTTTTTCGAAAATTCATTGTATTTTTGCTATTATTTTCGACATTTTGTTCCAAAATCGAATCATATATGCCCCACTTTGGAACATTTTTTCCAAAATCTAGCGAAATACACCCACCTCTTTGGAATATTTTTTCGAAAATTCGTTGTTTTTGCTATTATTTTCGACATTTTGTTCCAAAATCGAACCACATACCCCTCCCCTTTTGGAACGTTTTTTCCAAAATCTAGCGGAATACCTATACCCCTTTGGAATAGTTTTTCGAAAATTCATTGTTTTTGCTATAATTTTCGACATTTGTTCCAAAATCGAACCATATACCCCCTCCCCCTTTGGAACGTTTTTTTCAAAATCTAGCGAAATACCCCCACCCCTTGAGAATATCTTTTCGAAAATTCTTTATATTTTTGCAATTATTTTCTACATTTTGTATCAAGAGCTAACCTAATACTCCCACCCTCCTTTGGAAAATTTTTCCAAAATCTAGCGGAATAACCCCACCCCTTTGGAACATTTTTTCGAAAATTCATTGTATTTTTGCTATTATTATCGACATTTTGTTCCGAAATCGAACCACATACCGCCTCTCCCTTTGGATCGTTTTTTCCAAAATCTAGCGAAATACCCCCACCCCTTTGGAATAGTTTTTCGAAAATTCATTGTTTTTGCTATTATTTTCGACATTTTGTTCCAAAATCGAACCACATACCCCATCCCCCTTTGAAACGCTTTTTCCAAAATCTAGCAAAATACCCCCACCCCTTTGGAATATTTTTTCGACAATTCATTGTTTTTGTTATTACTTTCGACATTTTGTTCCAAAATCGAACCACATACCCCCTCCCCCTTTGAAACGTTTTTTCCAAAATCTAACGAAATAACCCCAACCCTTTGAAATATTTTTTCGAAAATTCATTGTGTTTATGCTATTACTTTCGACATTTTAATCCAAAATCGAACCACATGCCCCCATCCTCCTTTAGAACATTTTTTCCAAAATCTAGCGGAATACCCCCACCCCTTTGGAATGCTTTTTCGAGAATTCATTGTATTTTTGCTATTATTTTCGACATTTTGTTCCAAAATCTAGCCTAATGCGCCCACCCTCCTTTAGAACATTTTTTCCAAAATCTAGCGGAATACCCCCACCTCTTTGGAATATTTTTTCGAAAATTTATTGTATTTTTGCTATTATTTTCGACATTTTGTTCCAAAATCGAACCACAAACCCTCTCCCCCTTTGGAACGTTTTTTTCAAAATCTAGCGAAATACCCCCACCCCTTGAGAATATCCTTTCGAAAATTATTTATATTTTTGCTATTATTATCTACATTTTGTTCCAAAAGCTAACCTAATACTCCCACCCTCCTTTGGAACATTTTTCCAAAATCTAGCGGAATAACCCCACCCCTTTGGAACATTTTTTCGAAAATTCATTGTATTTTTGCTATTATTTTCGACATTTTGTTCAGAAATCGAACCACATACCGCCTCCCCCTCTGGATCGTTTTTTCCAAAATCTAGCGAAATACCCCCACCCCTTTGAAACAGTTTTTCGAAAATTCATTGTTTTTGCTATTATTTTCGACATTTTGTTCCAAAATCGAACCACATACCCCCCACTTTGGAACGTTTTTTCCAAAATCTAACGAAATAACCCCACCCCTTTGGAATATTTTTTCGAAAATTCATTATGTTTATGCTATTACTTTCGACATTTTAATCCAAAATCGAACCACATGGCCCCACTCTCCTTGGGAACATTCTTTCCAAAATCTAGCGGAATACCCCCACCCCTTCGGAATATTTTTTGGAAAATTGATTGTATTCTTGCTATTATTTTCGACATTTTGTTACAAAATCGAACCACATACCCCTCCCCCTTTGGATCGTTTTTTCCAAAATCTAGCAAAATACCCCCACCCCTTTGGAATATTTTTTCGACAATTCATTGTTTTTGTTATTACTTTCGACATTTTGTTCCAAAATCGAACCACATACCCCCTCCCCCTTTGAAACGTTTTTACCAAAATCTAGCGAAATATGCCCACCCCTTTCGAATATTTTTTCGAAAATGCATTTTCTTTTTGCTATTATTTTCTACATTTTGTTCCAAATCGCACAACATACCCCCCCAGTTTGGAACAAATTTTCCAAAATCTAGTGAAATACCCCCTTCCCCTTTGGTATATTTTTTCGAAAATTCATTGAATTTTTGCTATTATTTTCGACATTTTGTTCCAAAACCGAACCACATATCCCCTCCTACTTTGGAACGTTTTTTCCAAAATCTAACGAAATAACCCCACCCCTTTGGAATATTTTTTCGAAAATTCATTGTGTTTATGCTATTACTTTCGACATTTTAATCCAAAATCGAACTACATGCCCCCACACTCCTTGGGAACATTCTTTCCAAAATCTAGCGGAATACCCCCACCCCTTTCGAATATTTTTTCGAAAATTCATTGTATTTTTGCTATTATTTTCGACATTTTGTCCAAAGTCTAACCTAATACGCCCACCCTCCCTTGGAACATTTTTTCCAAAATCTAGCGGAATACCCCCACCCCTTCGGAATATTTTTTGGAAAATTGATTGTATTCTTGCTATTATTTTCGACATTTTGTTCCAAAATCGAACCACATACCCCTCCCCCTTTGGATCGTTTTTTCCAAAATCTAGCAAAATACCCCCACCCCTTTGGAATATTTTTTCGACAATTCATTGTTTTTGTTATTACTTTCGACATTTTGTTCCAAAATCGAACCACATACCCCCTCCCCCTTTGAAACGTTTTTACCAAAATCTAGCGAAATATGCCCACCCCTTTCGAATATTTTTTCGAAAATGCATTTTATTTTTGCTATTATTTTCTACATTTTGTTCCAAATCGCACAACATACCCCCCCAGTTTGGAACAAATTTTCCAAAATCTAGTGAAATACCCCCTTCCCCTTTGGTATATTTTTTCGAAAATTCATTGAATTTTTGCTATTATTTTCGACATTTTGTTCCAAAACCGAACCACATATCCCCTCCTACTTTGGAACGTTTTTTCCAAAATCTAGCGGAATACACCCACCCCTCTTTGGAATATTTTTTGGAAAATTGATTGTATTCTTGCTATTATTTTCGACATTTTGTTCCAAAATCGAACCACATACCCCTCCCCCTTTGGATCGTTTTTTCCAAAATCTAGCAAAATACCCCCACCCCATTGGAATGTTTTTTCGAGAATTCATTGTATTTTTGCTATTATTTTCGACATTTTGTTCCAAAATCGAACCACAAACCCTCTCCCCCTTTGGAACGTTTTTTTCAAAATCTAGCGAAATACCCCCACCCCTTGAGAATATCTTTTCGAAAATTCTTTATATTTTTGCTATTATTATCTACATTTTGTTCCAAAAGCTAACCTAATACTCCCACCCTCCTTTGGAACATTCCTCCAAAATCTAGCGGAATAACCCCACCCCTTTGGAACATTTTTTCGAAAATTCATTGTATTTTTGCTATTATTTTCGACATTTTGTTCCGAAATCGAACCACATACCGCCTCCCCCTTTGGATCGTTTTTTCCAAAATCTAGCGAAATACCCCCACCCCTTTGGAATAGTTTTTCGAAAATTCATTGTTTTTGCTATTATTTTCGACATTTTGTTCCAAAATCGAACCACATACCCCCACTTTGGAACATTTTTTCCAAAATCTAGCGAAATACCCCCACCTATTTGGAATATTTTTTTGAAAACGTTATATTTTTGCTATTATTTTCTACATTTTGTTCCAAAATCTAGCTTAATTGCCCCACCCTCCGTTGGAACATTTTTTCCAAAATCTAACGAAATAACCCCACCCCTTTGGAATATTTTTTCGAAAATTCATTGTATTTTTGCTATTATTTTCGACATTTTGTTCCAAAATCGAAACACATATCCCTCACCCTTTGGAACGTTTTTTCCAAAATAACGAAATAACACCATCCTTCGGAATATTTTTTCGAAAATTCATTGTAGTTTTGCTATTATTTTCGACATTTTAATCCAAAATCGAACCACATGCCCCCACTCTCCATGGGAACATTCTTTCAAAATCTAGCGGAATACCCCCACCCCTTTGGAATATTTTTTCGAAAATTCATTGTATTTTTGCTATTATTTTCGACATTTTGTTCAAAGTCTAACCTAATACGCCCACCCTCCTTTGGAACATTTTTTCCAAAATCTAGCGGAATACCCCCACCCATTTAGAATAATTTTTCGAAAATTCTTTATATTTTTGCTATTATTTTCTACATTTTGTTCCAAAATCTAGCTTAATGCCCCCACCCTCCTTTGGAACATTTTTCCAAAATCTAGCGGAATAACCCCACCCCTTTGGAATAGTTTTTGGAAAATTCATTGTTTTTGCTATAATTTTCGACATTTGTTCCAAAATCGAACCATATACCCCCTCCCCCTTTGGAATTATTTTTCCAAAATCTAGCGAAATACCCCCACCACTTGGGAATATTTTTTCGAAAATTCTTTATATTTTTGCTATTATTTTCGACATTTTGTTCCAAAATCGAACCACATACCCCCTCCCCCTTTTGAAACGTTTTTTCCAAAATCTAACGAAATAACCCCAACCCTTTGAAATATTTTTTCGAAAATTCATTGTGCTTATGCTATTACTTTCGACATTTTAATCCAAAATCGAACCACATGCGCCCACCCTCCTTTAGAACATTTTTTCCAAAATCTGACGAAATATCCCCAACCCTTTGGAATATTTTTTCGAAAATTCCTTGTAGTTTTGCTATTATTTTCGACATTTTGTTCCAAAATCGAACCACATACCCCTCACCCTTTGGAACGCTTTTTCCAAAATCTAACGAAATAACCCCACCCCTTTGGAATATTTTTTCGAAAATTCATTGTGTTTATGCTATTACTTTCGACATTTTAATCCAAAATCGAACCACATGCCCCCACTCTCCTTGGGAACATTCTTTCAAAATCTAGCGGAATACCCCCACCACTTTGGAATATTTTTTCGAAAATTCATTGTATTTTTGCTATTATTTTCGACATTTTGTTCAAAGTCTAACCTAATACGCCCACCCTCCTTTGGAACATTTTTTCCAAAATCTAGCGGAATACCCCCACCCCTTCGGAATATTTTTTGGAAAATTGATTGTATTCTTGCTATTATTTTCGACATTTTGTTCCAAAATCGAACCACATACCCCTCCCCATTTGGATCGTTTTTTCCAAAATCTAGCAAAATACCCCCACCCCTTTGGAATATTTTTTCGACAATTCATTGTTTTTGTTATTACTTTCGACATTTTGTTCCAAAATCGAACCACATACCCCCTCCCCCTTTGAAACGTTTTTACCAAAATCTAACGAAATACGCCCACCCCTTTCGAATATTTTTTCGAAAATGCATTTTATTTTTGCTATTATTTTCTACATTTTGTTCCAAATCGCACAACATTTTGGAACAAATTTTCCAAAATCTAGTGAAATACCCCCACCCCTTTGGAATATTTTTTCGAAAATGCATTGTATTTTAGCTATTATTTTCGACATTTTGTTCCAAAATTGAACCACATCACCCTCCCCCTTTAAAACATTTCTTCCAATATCTAGCGAAATACCCCCACCCCTTTGCATTATGTTTTCGAAAATACTTTATATTTTTGCTATTATTTTCTACATTTTGTTCCAAAATCTAACCTAATACGCCCACCCTCCTTTGGAACATATTTTCCAAAATATAGCAGACTACCCCAACCCCTTTGGAATATTTTTTCGAAAATTAATAGTATTTATGCTATTACTTTTGACATTTTGTTCCAAAATCTAACCTGATATCTCCGCCCTCCTTTGAAGCACTTTTTCCAAACTCTATCAGAATACCCCCACCCCTTTGGAACACTTTTTCCAATATCTAGCTTAATGCCCCCACCCTCCTTTGGAACATTTTTTTAAAAATCTAGGGGAATACCCCCACCACTTTGGAATATTTTTTCGAAAATTCATTGTATTTTTGCTATTATTTTCGACATTTTGTTCCAAAATCGAACCACATACCCTCTACCCCTTTGGAACGTTTTTTTCAAAATCTAGCGAAATTTCCCCACCCCTTGGGAATATTTTTTTGAAAATTCTTTATATTTTTGCTATTATTTTCTACATTTTGTTCCAAAAGCTAACCTAATACTCCGACCCTCCTTTGGAACATTTTTTCCAAAATCTAGCGGAATAACCCCACCCCTTTGGAATATTTTTTCGAAAATTCATTGTGTTTGCTATTATTTTCGACATTTTGTTCCAAAATCGAACCACATACCCCATCCCCCTTTGAATCGCTTTTTCCAAAATCTAGCGAAATACTCCCACCCCCCTTTGGAATATTTTTTCGAAAATTCATTGTTTTTGCTATTATTTTCGACATTTTGTTCCAAAATCTAGCCTAATGCTCCCACCCCCCTTTAGAACATTTTTTCCAAAATCTAGCGAAATACTCCCACCCCTCTGGAATATATTTTCGAATTCTTTGAATTTTTGCTATTATTTTCGACATTTTGTTCCAAAATCTAGCCTAATGCCCCCACCCCCTTTAGAATATTTTTTCCAAAATCTAGCGAAATACTCCCACCCCTCTGGAATATATTTTCGAATTCTTTGGATTTTTGCTATTATTTTCGACATTATGTTCCAAAATCGAACAACATACCCCCTCCCCCTTTGGATAATATTTTCCAAAATCTAGCCGAATACCCCCACCCCTTTGGAATATTTTTTCGAAAATTCTTTATATTTTTGCTATTATTTTCTACATTTTGTTCCAAAATCTAGCTTAATGCCCCCACCCTCCTTTGGAACATTTTTCCAAAATCTAGCGGAATAACCCCACCCCTTTGGAATAGTTTTTCGAAAATTCATTGTTTTTGCTATAATTTTCGACATTTGTTCCAAAATCGAACCACATACTGCCTCCCCCTTTGGATCGTTTTTCCAAAATCTAGCGGAATACCCCCACCCCTTTGGAATATTTTTTCGAAAATTCATTGTGTTTGCTATTATTTTCGACATTTTGTTCCAAAATCGAACCACATACCCCATCCCCCTTTGAATCGCTTTTTCCAAAATCTAGCGAAATACTCCCACCCCCCTTTGGAATATTTTTTCGAAAATTCATTGTATTTTTGCTATTATTTTCGACATTTTGTTCCAAAATCGAACCATATATGCCCCACTTTGGAACATTTTTTCCAAAATCTAGCGAAATACACCCACCTCTTTGGAATATTTTTTCGAAAATTCATTGTGTTTGCTATTATTTTCGACATTTTGTTCCAAAATCGAACCACATACCCCATCCCCCTTTGAATCGCTTTTTCCAAAATCTAGCGAAATACTCCCACCCCCCTTTGGAATATTTTTTCGAAAATTCTTTATATTTTTGCTATTATTTTCTACATTTTGTTCCAAAAGCTAACCTAATACTCCGACCCTCCTTTGGAACATTTTTTCCAAAATCTAGCGGAATAACCCCACCCCTTTGGAATATTTTTTCGAAAATTCATTGTGTTTGCTATTATTTTCGACATTTTGTTCCAAAATCGAACCACATACCCCATCCCCCTTTGAATCGCTTTTTCCAAAATCTAGCGAAATACTCCCACCCCCCTTTGGAATATTTTTTCGAAAATTCATTGTATTTTTGCTATTATTTTCGACATTTTGTTCCAAAATCGAACCATATATGCCCCACTTTGGAACATTTTTTCCAAAATCTAGCGAAATACACCCACCTCTTTGGAATATTTTTTCGAAAATTCGTTGTTTTTGCTATTATTTTCGACATTTTGTTCCAAAATCGAACCACATACCCCTCCCCTTTTGGAACGTTTTTTCCAAAATCTAGCGGAATACCTATACCCCTTTGGAATAGTTTTTCGAAAATTCATTGTTTTTGCTATAATTTTCGACATTTGTTCCAAAATCGAACCATATACCCCCCCCCCTTTGGAACGTTTTTTTCAAAATCTAGCGAAATACCCCCACCCCTTGAGAATATCTTTTCGAAAATTCTTTATATTTTTGCAATTATTTTCTACATTTTGTATCAAGAGCTAACCTAATACTCCCACCCTCCTTTGGAAAATTTTTCCAAAATCTAGCGGAATAACCCCACCCCTTTGGAACATTTTTTCGAAAATTCATTGTATTTTTGCTATTATTATCGACATTTTGTTCCGAAATCGAACCACATACCGCCTCTCCCTTTGGATCGTTTTTTCCAAAATCTAGCGAAATACCCCCACCCCTTTGGAATAGTTTTTCGAAAATTCATTGTTTTTGCTATTATTTTCGACATTTTGTTCCAAAATCGAACCACATACCCCATCCCCCTTTGAAACGCTTTTTCCAAAATCTAGCAAAATACCCCCACCCCTTTGGAATATTTTTTCGACAATTCATTGTTTTTGTTATTACTTTCGACATTTTGTTCCAAAATCGAACCACATACCCCCTCCCCCTTTGAAACGTTTTTTCCAAAATCTAACGAAATAACCCCAACCCTTTGAAATATTTTTTCGAAAATTCATTGTGTTTATGCTATTACTTTCGACATTTTATTCCAAAATCGAACCACATGCCCCCATCCTCCTTTAGAACATTTTTTCCAAAATCTAGCGGAATACCCCCACCCCTTTGGAATGCTTTTTCGAGAATTCATTGTATTTTTGCTATTATTTTCGACATTTTGTTCCAAAATCTAGCCTAATGCGCCCACCCTCCTTTAGAACATTTTTTCCAAAATCTAGCGGAATACCCCCACCTCTTTGGAATATTTTTTCGAAAATTTATTGTATTTTTGCTATTATTTTCGACATTTTGTTCCAAAATCGAACCACAAACCCTCTCCCCCTTTGGAACGTTTTTTTCAAAATCTAGCGAAATACCCCCACCCCTTGAGAATATCCTTTCGAAAATTATTTATATTTTTGCTATTATTATCTACATTTTGTTCCAAAAGCTAACCTAATACTCCCACCCTCCTTTGGAACATTTTTCCAAAATCTAGCGGAATAACCCCACCCCTTTGGAACATTTTTTCGAAAATTCATTGTATTTTTGCTATTATTTTCGACATTTTGTTCAGAAATCGAACCACATACCGCCTCCACCTCTGGATCGTTTTTTCCAAAATCTAGCGAAATACCCCCACCCCTTTGAAACAGTTTTTCGAAAATTCATTGTTTTTGCTATTATTTTCGACATTTTGTTCCAAAATCGAACCACATACCCCCCACTTTGGAACGTTTTTTCCAAAATCTAACGAAATAACCCCACCCCTTTGGAATATTTTTTCGAAAATTCATTATGTTTATGCTATTACTTTCGACATTTTAATCCAAAATCGAACCACATGGCCCCACTCTCCTTGGGAACATTCTTTCCAAAATCTAGCGGAATACCCCCACCCCTTCGGAATATTTTTTGGAAAATTGATTGTATTCTTGCTATTATTTTCGACATTTTGTTACAAAATCGAACCACATACCCCTCCCCCTTTGGATCGTTTTTTCCAAAATCTAGCAAAATACCCCCACCCCTTTGGAATATTTTTTCGACAATTCATTGTTTTTGTTATTACTTTCGACATTTTGTTCCAAAATCGAACCACATACCCCCTCCCCCTTTGAAACGTTTTTACCAAAATCTAGCGAAATATGCCCACCCCTTTCGAATATTTTTTCGAAAATGCATTTTCTTTTTGCTATTATTTTCTACATTTTGTTCCAAATCGCACAACATACCCCCCCAGTTTGGAACAAATTTTCCAAAATCTAGTGAAATACCCCCTTCCCCTTTGGTATATTTTTTCGAAAATTCATTGAATTTTTGCTATTATTTTCGACATTTTGTTCCAAAACCGAACCACATATCCCCTCCTACTTTGGAACGTTTTTTCCAAAATCTAGCGGAATACACCCACCCCTCTTTGGAATATTTGTTGGAAAATTGATTGTATTCTTGCTATTATTTTCGACATTTTGTTCCAAAATCGAACCACATACCCCTCCCCCTTTGCATCGTTTTTTCCAAAATCTAGCAAAATACCCCCACCCCTTTGGAATGTTTTTTCGAGAATTCATTGTATTTTTGCTATTATTTTCGACATTTTGTTCCAAAATCTAGCCTAATGCGCCCACCCTCCTTTAGAACATTTTTTTCAAAATCTAGCGAAATACTCCCACCCCTCTGGAATATATTTTCGAATTCTTTGAGTTTTTGCTATTATTTTCGACATTTTGTTCCGAAATCGAACCACATACCGCCTCCCCCTTTGGATCGTTTTTTCCAAAATCTAGCGAAATACCCCCACCCCATTGGAATAGTTTTTCGAAAATTCATTGTTTCTGCTATAATTTTCGACATTTGTTCCAAAATCGAACCACATACCCCCTCCACCTTTGGAAAATTTTTTCCAAAATCTAGCGAAATACCCCCATCCCTTTGAAATATTTTTTCGAAAATTCATTGTGTTTATGCTATTACTTTCGACATTTTAATCCAAAATCGAACCACATGCCCCCATCCTCCTTTAGAACATTTTTTCCAAAATCTAGCGGAATACCCCCACCCCTTTGGAATGCTTTTTCGAGAATTCATTGTATTTTTGCTATTATTTTCGACATTTTGTTCCAAAATCTAGCCTAATGCGCCCACCCTCCTTTAGAACATTTTTTCCAAAATCTAGCGGAATACCCCCACCTCTTTGGAATATTTTTTCGAAAATTTATTGTATTTTTGCTATTATTTTCGACATTTTGTTCCAAAATCGAACCACATACCCCATCCCCCTTTGAAACGCTTTTTCCAAAATCTAGCAAAATACCCCCACCCCTTTGGAATATTTTTTCGACAATTCATTGTTTTTGTTATTACTTTCGACATTTTGTTCCAAAATCGAACCACATACCCCCTCCCCCTTTGAAACGTTTTTTCCAAAATCTAACGAAATAACCCCAACCCTTTGAAATATTTTTTCGAAAATTCATTGTGTTTATGCTATTACTTTCGACATTTTAATCCAAAATCGAACCACATGCCCCCATCCTCCTTTAGAACATTTTTTCCAAAATCTAGCGGAATACCCCCACCCCTTTGGAATGCTTTTTCGAGAATTCATTGTATTTTTGCTATTATTTTCGACATTTTGTTCCAAAATCTAGCCTAATGCGCCCACCCTCCTTTAGAACATTTTTTCCAAAATCTAGCGGAATACCCCCACCTCTTTGGAATATATTTTCGAATTCTTTGAGTTTTTGCTATTATTTTCGACATTTTGTTCCGAAATCGAACCACATACCGCCTCCCCCTTTGGATCGTTTTTTCCAAAATCTAGCGAAATACCCCCACCCCATTGGAATAGTTTTTCGAAAATTCATTGTTTCTGCTATAATTTTCGACATTTGTTCCAAAATCGAACCACATACCCCCTCCACCTTTGGAAATTTTTTTCCAAAATCTAGCGAAATACCCCCATCCCTTGGGAATATTTTTTCGAAAATACTTTATATTTTTGCTATTATTTTCGACATTTTGTTCCAAAATCGAACCACAAACCCTCTCCCCCTTTGGAACGTTTTTTTCAAAATCTAGCGAAATACCCCCACCCCTTTGGAATAGTTTTTCGAAAATTCATTGTATTTTTGCTATTATTTTCGACATTTTGTTCCAAAATCTAGCTTAATGCCCCAACCCTCCTTTGGAACATTTTTCCAAAATCTAGCGGAATAACCCCACCCCTTTGGAATATTTTTTCGAAAATTCATTGTATTTTTGCTATTATTTTCGACATTTTGTTCCAAAATCTAGCTTAATGCCCCAACCCTCCTTTGGAACATTTTTCCAAAATCTAGCGAAATACCCCCATCCCTTGGGAATATTTTTTCGAAAATTCATTGTATTTTTGCAATTATTTTCTACATTTTGTTCCAAAATCTACCTTAATGCCCCCACCCTCCCTTGGAACATTTTTCCAAAATCTAGCGGAATAACCCCACCCCTTTGGAATAGTTTTTCGAAAATTCATTGTATTTTTGCTATTATTTTCGACATTTTGTTCCAAAAACCAACCACATACCCTCTCCCCCTTTGGAACGTTTTTTTCAAAATCTAGCGAAATACCCCCACCCCTTGGGAATATTTTTTCGAAAATTCATTGTTTTTGTTATTAGTTTCGACATTTTGTTCCAAAATCGAACCACATGTCCCCTCCCACTTTGGAACATTTTTTTCAAAATCTAGCGGAATACCCCCACCCCTTTGGAATATTTTTTCGAAAATTCATTGTATTTTTGCTTTTATTTTCGACATTTTGTTCCGAAATCGAACCACATACCCCCTCCCCCTTTGGATCGTTTTTTCAAAATCTAGCGAAATACCCCCACCCCTTTGGAATATTTTTTCGAAAATTCATTGTTTTTGTTATTAGTTTCGACATTTTGTTCCAAAATCGAACCACATATCCCCTCCCACTTTGGAACATTTTTTCCAAAATCTAGCGAAATACCCCCACCCCTTTAGAATATTTTTTCGAAAATTCATTGTTTTTGTTATTAGTTTCGACATTTTGTTCCATAATCGAACCACATACCCCCTCCCCCTTTGAAACCCTTTTTCCAAAATCTAGCGAAATACTCCCACCCCTTTCGAATATTTTTTCGAAAATTCATTTTATTTTTGCAATTATTTTCTACATTTTGTTCCAAATCGAACCACATACCCACCCAGTTTGGAACATTTTTTCCAAAATCTAGTGAAATACCCCCTTCCCCTTTGGTATATTTTTTCCAAATTCAATGTATTTTTGCTATTATTTTCGACATTTTGTTCCAAAATCGAACCACATATCCCCTCCCACTTTGGAACGTTTTTTCCAAAATCCAGCGGAATACACCCACCCCCCTTTGGAATATTTTTTCGAAAATTCGTTGTTTTTGCTATTATTTTCTACATTTTGTTTCAAAAGCTAACCTAATACCCCCAACCCCCTTTGGAACATTTTTTCCAAAATCTAGCGAAATACCCCCACCCCTTTGGAATATTTTCTCGAAAATTCAATGTATTTTTGCTATTATTTTCGACATTTTGTTCCAAAATCGAACCACATACCCCCTCCCCATTTGGAACATTTTTTTTCAAAATCTAGCGAAATACACCCACCCCTTGGGAATATTTTTTCGAAAATTCTTTATATTTTTGCAATTATATTCTACATTTTGTTCCAAAATCTAGCTTAATGCCCCCACCCTCCATTGGAACATTTTTTCCAAAATCTAGCGGAATACCCCCATCCATTTGGAATATTTTTTCGAAAATTGATTGTATTTTTGCTATTATTTTCGACATTTTGTTCCAAAATCGAACCATATAAGCCCCACTTTGGAACATTTTTTCCATAATCTAGCGAAATACCACCACGCCTTTGGAATAGTTTTTCGAAAACTTTATATCTTTGCTATTATTTTCTACATTTTGTTCAAAGTCTAACCTATTACGCCCACACTCCTTTGGAAGATTTTTTCCAAAATCTAGCGGAATACCCCCACCCCTTTGGAATATTTTTTCGAAAATTCATTGTATTTTTGCTATTATTTTCGACATTTTGTTCCAAAAACCAACCACATACCCTCTCCCCCTTTGGAACGTTTTTTTCAAAATCTAGCGAAATACCCCCACCCCTTGGGAATATTTTTTCGAAAATTCATTGTTTTTGTTATTAGTTTCGACATTTTGTTCCAAAATCGAACCACATATCCCCTCCCACTTTGGAACATTTTTTCCAAAATCTAGCGGAATACCCCCACCCCTTTGGAATATTTTTTCGAAAATTCATTGTATTTTTGCTTTTATTTTCGACATTTTGTTCCGAAATCGAACCACATACCCCCTCCCCCTTTGGATCGTTTTTTCAAAATCTAGCGAAATACCCCCACCCCTTTGGAATATTTTTTCGAAAATTCATTGTTTTTGTTATTAGTTTCGACATTTTGTTCCAAAAACCAACCACATACCCTCTCCCCCTTTGGAACGTTTTTTTCAAAATCTAGCGAAATACCCCCACCCCTTGGGAATATTTTTTCGAAAATTCATTGTTTTTGTTATTAGTTTCGACATTTTGTTCCATAATCGAACCACATACCCCCTCCCCCTTTGAAACCCTTTTTCCAAAATCTAGCGAAATACTCCCACCCCTTTCGAATATTTTTTCGAAAATTCATTTTATTTTTGCAATTATTTTCTACATTTTGTTCCAAATCGAACCACATACCCACCCAGTTTGGAACATTTTTTCCAAAATCTAGTGAAATACCCCCTTCCCCTTTGGTATATTTTTTCCAAATTCAATGTATTTTTGCTATTATTTTCGACATTTTGTTCCAAAATCGAACCACATATCCCCTCCCACTTTGGAACGTTTTTTCCAAAATCCAGCGGAATACACCCACCCCCCTTTGGAACATTTTTTCGAAAATTCGTTGTTTTTGCTATTATTTTCTACATTTTGTTTCAAAAGCTAACCTAATACCCCCAACCCCCTTTGGAACATTTTTTCCAAAATCTAGCGAAATACCCCCACCCCTTTGGAATATTTTCTCGAAAATTCAATGTATTTTTGCTATTATTTTCGACATTTTGTTCCAAAATCGAACCACATACCCCCTCCCCATTTGGAACATTTTTTTTCAAAATCTAGCGAAATACACCCACCCCTTGGGAATATTTTTTCGAAAATTCTTTATATTTTTGCAATTATATTCTACATTTTGTTCCAAAATCTAGCTTAATGCCCCCACCCTCCATTGGAACATTTTTTCCAAAATCTAGCGGAATACCCCCATCCATTTGGAATATTTTTTCGAAAATTGATTGTATTTTTGCTATTATTTTCGACATTTTGTTCCAAAATCGAACCATATAAGCCCCACTTTGGAACATTTTTTCCATAATCTAGCGAAATACCACCACGCCTTTGGAATAGTTTTTCGAAAACTTTATATCTTTGCTATTATTTTCTACATTTTGTTCAAAGTCTAACCTATTACGCCCACACTCCTTTGGAAGATTTTTTCCAAAATCTAGCGGAATACCCCCACCCCTTTGGAATATTTTTTCGAAAATTCATTGTATTTTTGCTATTATTTTCGACATTTTGTTCCAAAATCGAGCCACATCCCCCTCCCCCTTTAAAACATTTCTTCCAATATCTAGCGAAATACCCCCACCACTTTGCATTATTTTTTCGAAAATTGATTATATTCTTGCTATTATTTTCGACATTTTTTGGAATATTTTTTCGAAAATTCTTTATATTTTGCTATTATTTTCTACATTTTGTTCCAAAATCCATACTAATAGCCCCACCCCTTTGGAATATTTTTTCACAAATTCTTTATATTTTTGCTATTATTTTCTTAGCGGGGCGGACTTGACTCGATGCAGGGCAGTGGTTATGTCGGAGTTGGTAGTACTTTGGGTTCCAGTGGGATGGAATCGGAACCCAAGATACTTGAAGAGATCTTCGGGCCCAATTAGTGGACTGGCTTCAGCGCCAACGTAAACCCGGCTCTTGGTAGAGGTGTAGAGCTTTTTCCTGGCCGGGAGTAAGTTGACGCTGAGGTGAGCGCACTTCTTACTATTAAGGGACATCCCCATGGATTTTGTGAAATGGTCGACCGTTCTGACCAGATGTTGGTGGTCCTCCAACGAGGTCGACATCAGGACCAGATCGTCGGCGTAGCCCAGGACGTTATATTTGCCATTGCCAAATTCAATACCAGTATTGTAGTTCTGGAGCCTGCACAAGAGTTCGTCAAAGACGGCGTTAAAAAGGAGAGAGTCATAGTTACTCTCGCCGTTTACCCGCGCTTGCTTGAATTTCTTCACGTTGACAATCAGAGCACTGGGCAGAAATCACATTGCGTCAACACCCGCTGGGGCCATCGCAATGCTTTGTATTAAATAGACAGTCGGATTCTCCTAGTCCGTGCCAGTTCTGAGTTGACCGTTAAATGGCGGCCGAAGAGGACAGCCGGCCGTGACGCGAGCCGCAAACCGACGCCTCGCAGCAAGGAAGTTCCGCGGGAGGCCAAGGCACGGGACCGAGCTCAGATCCGGCACGGGCGCGAAGCCCGCACCATCACCTCGCCCAAGCCCTGCACGTCAGCCAGGACCCGCTTCCCGACCAAGCCCGACCAAGCCCGACACGCCCCGATCCTCAGAACCAATCCTTATCCCAAAGTTACGGATCCAATTTGCCGACTTCCCTTACCTACATTATTCTATCGACTAGAGGCTCTTAACCTTGGAGACCGGCTGCGGATATGGGTACGATCCGGCGCGACACCCGCACGTGGCCCTCTCCCGGATTTTCAAGGTTCGAGAGGAAGATCCGGACACCGCCGCAACTGCCGTGCTCTTCGCGTTCCAAACCATATCTCCCTGCTAGAGGATTCCATGGAACTCGAACGCTCATGCAGAAAAGAAAACTCTTCCCGGATCTCCCGACGGCGTCTCCAGGTCCTTTTGGGTTACCCCGACGAACTCTCATGCGAGGGCCCGACTTGTTAACGGTTCCGCGTAGCGGCGCCGCACGGCCCGATTGGCTGACACCTGCGACCGCAGTTCAGATCCGGGAACGCCAATCGCTCCCGCCCCGCCCTGCGTCTCGCCTCTCAAGCGACAGAGAGGAGATGCCGCAGGCCGCTTCGGCAACTACGACGCCTGCGCGACGACGCACACATTCATCACATTCCGTACACGTCACCGCCAACTACGGCTACGCGCCGCCGTCGCCAACACGCCGACGACGGTCGCGCCACCCGACTTGGAGACACGCCGACGGCGAAGAACGGTCAACTGGACACACACGTTAATAATCCTTCCGCAGGTTCACCTACGGAAACCTTGTTACGACTTTTACTTCCTCTAAATGATCAAGTTTGGTCATCTTCCCAGCAACATCGGCAACGTCGAAACGCCACCGCGTACCGGTCCGAAGACCTCACTAAATCATTCAATCGGTAGTAGCGACGGGCGGTGTGTACAAAGGGCAGGGACGTAATCAACGCGAGCTTATGACTCGCGCTTACTGGGAATTCCTCGTTCATGGGGAACAATTGCAAGCCCCAATCCCTAGCACGAAGGAGGTTCAGCGGGTTACCCGGGCCTCTCGGCCAGGAAGGACACGCTGTTTCCATCAGTGTAGCGCGCGTGCGGCCCAGAACATCTAAGGGCATCACAGACCTGTTACTGCTCAATCTCGTGCGGCTAGAGCCGCCTGTCCCTCTAAGAAGAATTGTGTTTACGCCGGCAATAAAAACCGCACGCGAGCACGACGCGAACGCCGGCCCGGCGGGCCTTTGAGATGCCGGAAATACGCCTATTTAGCAGGCTAGAGTCTCGTTCGTTATCCGAAGGAGCTCTCAATCTGTCAATCCTTCCGGTGTCCGGGCCTGGTGAGGTTTCCCGTGTTGAGTTAAATTAGGCCACAGGCTCCACTCCTGGTGGTGCCCTTCCGTCAATTCCTTTAAGTTTCAGCTTTGCAACCATACTTCCCCCGGAACCCAAAAGCTTTGGTTTCCCGGAAGCTGCCCGCCGAGTCATCGAAGGAACGTCGGCGGATCGCTAGCTGGCATTGTTTATGGTTAGAACTAGGGCGGTATCTGATCGCCTTCGAACCTCTAACTTTCGTTCTTGATCAATGAAAACGTTTTTGGCAAATGCTTTCGCTTCTGTTCGTCTTGCGACGATCCAAGAATTTCACCTCTAACCTCGCAATACGAATGCCCCCATCCGTTCCTATTAATCATTACCTCGGGGTTCCGAAAACCAACAAAATAGAACCGAGGTCCTATTCCATTATTCCATGCACACGGTATTCAGGCGAAGTTTTAGCCTGTTTTAAGCAATCTAATTTGTTCAAAGTAAACGTGCCGGCCCACCTCGGCACTCAGTGAAAGCACCGCGGTGGGATTGAGCTGGACCGCCGCCGCCCTCGCGGACGACGGTGAGGTCCACCGGCAGGACGTCCCGCAGCACGCCAGTTAAACACCGCGTGCGATGAACCAGCGGCGCGGGACACAGATTCGACTACGAGCTTTCTAACCGCAACAACTTTAATATACGCTATTGGAGCTGGAATTACCGCGGCTGCTGGCACCAGACTTGCCCTCCAATTGATCCTCGTTAAAGGGTTTAGATTGTACTCATTCCGATTACGGGGCCTCAGATGAGTCCCGTATCGTTATTTTTCGTCACTACCTCCCCGTGCCGGGAGTGGGTAATTTGCGCGCCTGCTGCCTTCCTTGGATGTGGTAGCCGTTTCTCAGGCTCCCTCTCCGGAATCGAACCCTGATTCCCCGTTACCCGTTACAACCATGGTAGGCGCAGAACCTACCATCGACAGTTGATAAGGCAGACGTTTGAAAGATGCGTCGCCAGTGCGAGACCGTGCGATCAGCAGAAAGTTATTCAGATTCACCAGTGGGTACGGCGACGAGCGTGAACCCGCCGCCGATTGGTTTTGATCTAATAAAAGCGCTCCTTCCGTCTCCGGTCGGAGCTCTGTTTGCATGTATTAGCTCTAGAATTACCACAGTTATCCAAGTAAATGTGGGTACGATCTAAGGAACCATAACTGATTTAATGAGCCTTTCGCGGTTTCACCTTAATTCGGCTTGTACTGAGATATGCATGACTTAATCTTTGAGACAAGCATGACTACTGGCAGGATCAACCAGGGAGCTGCTACACCACGCGAGCACGTCAGCGACGACGCGACCGGCATGAAAATACCCCTTCGCACGTACGACGCGCGCCCACGAATCCGCACCTACTATCTTCAGTGCGAACTTCGCTCGTGTGCGGCGTGCGCAGCTGCAACCGTCGCAAGCGACGGTCGTCGTTCAGCAGACGGCCTAGGCCGTACCGCCATCGTCGCCGTGGCCGCGCTCCGCGGTCACGACGACGCCCGTACGTCCTTGTAGCAGCGGCGAAGAGGAAATCGTCCGTACCGCGTCGGGGCCGACGCGCACGTAGCACAGATTGCTGCTCCGGTTGCTATCGACACCGGTTTCGCTAAACAATTAGCATCGCAGCTAGCCACACTTCCGAGAATCGCATTCCCGGACCAAGCTTTTATATGCACATATATATATATACACCCTCTCTCTCTCGCCACCACGTGTATATATACATTTACGTTTATCCACGCGCACCTGCTCCTGCCACCATCGACAAAGAACAGGCCGCAACACAACATAACCGTTTCTCTACTAATAAATTTCAGGAACGGACCGCACTCAAACCGGCCGGTCCGACCCGGCTTCGAATACCCTCTACTTCACACAACTCTTCGCTAGATTGAAAGCGACCTTTGGTTAACGGCGCGCCGCGACGCGCCGTTTTCGTGTTCGACATCGTCCATCCCACTCGGATAGCGACCATTCTCGCTCGGACTTTAGAGAGCCGCCGCTGTTTTCAACTTATACCGAGAGCACGAGCAGACGGTCGCACTCCCCAGGTATTGATCGGGTCGTCCACGTATGAGCCCCGGACGCGAACGCATTTGCGTGACTCCGTACCAGATGCTCGTGGACTCGCTGTGTTGCCATCTTCGAATGGACTTGACTTGGCGGCGGCGACTCAGGTGCAGCACGTCAACACCACGCCTCCGTCACATCAAACTGACAAAATCGGGCCGGTCTCGAGATAAATCCGTCATAGACCGGCCGACTGTCGACCAACCGCCATCCATCGCCGCCGCCCCCGCCGCCGCCGCCGAGCACCACCAACCACTGAACCGTCGGGGTACACGGCACGCCGGCAACTGTAACCGTCTGTCTAACCTTTCTTTTCTCGGTAATCGCGTCGACCGCTGCACACATTATTTCGAACAACCCGCGGCCGCCGCCGCCACCCGACGGCACCACACATCCACCTCTCAAACACTCCCGGGTCGGCGGTCCGTAATGCGCTGCAACGGCAAACAACCGGGTCGTTCTGTCTACCAGCGAACGCTTCGCACCAAAGCAACCTTCGACCCGCCGAGACAGCCACCCCACGACACCACCGAGACAAGACCTACAACCAAACCAACTCCTCTCTAACTACCGTCCGACATGCTCTAGGGAACCTGTTATGTTTGATCGATTTTGCATGTCGGGCATAACTGTCACCTCCACGACCGGTCCCCTCTTGTAAATGCGAAAAAACTCTCGTTCAGGCGCGTGACTCGACCGTTGTACCGCGCACGGGACTTTGAAAAAATTTTCATTCGAAAGGACCGAAGTGCGGCAATTAGGGCCGGCGTACAGTCACACGACCGGTCCAAACTCACCAACAGCTCGGCAAGCACGCACATTTCCCAGTCGACCCCCGAATGGACGCCATCGACGCAACTCGGCCCCGGTGAAATAGGTAGACCGTTGCACCGCGCGTCATTTCGCGGTACAACGGTCCGACTTTTCGCGGTGCAACGGTCGAAATAGGTAGACCGTTGCACCGCGCATGGTTTCGCGGTACAACGGTACGATTACTCGCGGTACAACGGTCCGACTTTTCGCGGTGTAACGGTCGGAATTGAATCCTGAAATCGGAGGATTGTATATGTATATTTTCAAGATTTTTCAAGTTGATGAGCTATTAGATCTATACGAATTAAGAGAACGAATTCAATTCTGAAACTTGGGCTTCCTTGGTTATTGTTTATGTCGCTTCTTTTAAAAATATTTTCAAGTTCGATTTACATCCGGTTATACCGGAAGTAGATGTTAACTTTCTTATTTTAAATGGAATGACATACGTTTTTTTACATATTCCGATATAAAATCTGAATTTATGCATATTTTACCCGAGGCACTACCCCGAAAATATTGACGGATTTTGAGTTATTTAATTTTTTTTTAAAAAATTGACATTTGCACGTTAACATTTAAAAAACCGTAATTCAATTAATTTTTGAGATTTTGCTTTATAACTTGTAACATTTATTTATAAGTATACACGTTATCGAAAAAAAATGTGGTTTTGAACTAAGATGTACCGGGTGTTCAAAATCTGTGGTCAAATTTGGTCAAATTCAAAGGGGCATAAGTCAACTTTTTTAAATATAATGACCCATTTTTGACTGCATATTCGAATTCGCCATTGAATTTGGCGTCTATTGATACGGGACTAACGTATACCTTTGTTTATACTTTTTGAGAAAATTTACAATTTGTGAAGATTTTCCCTATTTGCACTGTATAAATACGTATAACGTTAATGAAAGCAGTTTGCTGTGATTTCGAAACAATTGAACATTCAATTGTTGTTAAGTGTCAGAAAGCGTATGCCGTCTTCCAGACCCACAATTTTCAATTGTTGAAATAAAGCGTCCACGATGAATTATTTATATTACCACTACTACTACTACTACTACTACTACTACTACTACTACCACAGCAATCAAGAAATTTTAAATTAATTTCATTTACATGGTGAATTTGGAAGAATTACAGAAAGAACTTGCAGACTTTTTAATGAACGTTATCGAAACGAACCGAGAATTCACCAGATTTAATCCCTTTAGACTTTTATTTGTGGGGTCATGTAAATGGTAAATTGTACGAAAACCCTGTTAATTCAATTGTGTAATTGGAACAAACAGTGAGACATTGTTTCGAAAATTTTGACTTAGAGCAAGTGCGGAGAGCAACGACAATTGAACTCGAAAAAAGAATTATGAAATATTTAGATGCAAACGGCGGACATATTGAACATTTAATGTATTATAATTGTAATTGTTTTTCATTTTTAGTTATTAGGTAATGTTTCTATTTTAATTTTTACTAAATATTTATAATGATCAGTAAATTTTGCATTTTAAACGTTCTTGGGATTATAACAAACCATGTATCTCTTCCGGTTAATATCGAGAAAGGACCGGTTATCATTCAAGAAATAAACGTAAGAAATTCAATAATACCCGAATCCCTGATATTTTCAAATAATGGTCCATGCCTTATTCCTTTAGATTTGGAAAACCAATTAGAAAATAATTTTTGAGAATAAATCATTGTCGAACCGATGACCAATGTCAATATTCAAAACCCTGAACACAATTTTACTAATTTAGACATACCAAAAATTATTCGAACGTCACATCTAAATTTAGAAGAATTTAACTATAAAATTGAGTATAAAAGAGGTAAAGACAATAAAGTTGCCGACGCTTTATCGCGAATAGAAGTTAATATAAACGAAACTATGACTAATGATGAGGAATTAGATTTACTATCACTTTTACCACAAGTTGATGATAATGTCGATTTATCCGACACAGAAGCCGATGAACTTCTAAATAACTTCCCCGAAAATAACGACGATGAAGCCAGTGGTGATACTCAGCATACAGCTGTGGAAAATCCCGTGTTTTCACTTCCCATATCAGATAGACCATTAAATCAATTTTCATATCAATTAGAACTAAAATTAGGCGAAGAATACAAGGTTGTTTACACCAAACCTTTTAAACA
Source organism: Agrilus biguttatus (assembly GCA_963921985.1). NCBI lineage: Eukaryota > Metazoa > Arthropoda > Insecta > Coleoptera > Buprestidae > Agrilus > Agrilus biguttatus. The sequence goes on along the minus strand of OY998127.1, from coordinate 11,866,019 downwards.
TAAAAATCATTATAAAATTACCATTAGAGCAGGACAAGAAGATGAAGGTATTTCTAAAATGCTTGAGGAAATTATTAATCCCAAAAATGTATATGGAATATATTTCTATGATAATAAATTACACGAAATAGTTATCAAAACCTTCCCGAAATTATTTAGTGAACGTTTAAAGTTAGTATAGACCAATACCATATGTAAAAATTTAGAAAACTCCCAAGAACAACGTAAAACAATAGAACAATATCACGATAACAATCATAATGGAGTTAATTAGACTTACAATTCGCTTAAAAATCAATATTATTTTCCCGACATGAAGACCAAAATTAACGAGATCATTAATAAGTGTCTTAAAGCAAAGTACGAACGTCATCCTTATAAAATTCAGTTCCAAGGACATATTCTCGCTAAAAGGCCCTTTGACGTTTTACATATCGACATATTCATATTCAATAATAATAAGTTTTTAACCATTATTGACCTCTTTTCTAAATACACACAATCTTACTTTATTAATGATACTACAGCCATAACTATATTGAATAAATTACGTCATTATTTCAGCCATAATAACTATCCAAAAAAGATTGTATGTGATAACGGTTCCGAATTTCAAAATGATTTACTCAAAGAATTTTGTAGCTTATTCAAAATTAAATTACATTATAAAACACCATATAATCACAATTCAAATTCTCCAGTTCAACGGGTGCATTCAACCCTTCTCGAAAAACTACGCATAGCTAAATTAAAAGATCCCAAAAATTCTATTAGAGATTTTATGACGACAGCAGTTTTAGTTTATAATCAATCTATACATACCACAACTGGATTCTCACCTTTTAATTTACTTTATGGACCATACGAAAATTTAAATATACATGAAATTGACTTAGAACGACACATATACGAACAATACAATCAGAAAAGAAAAGATGAAATTTTACCCTTAATTGAACAACTATATCATAAACAGAAAGACAAAGGTTCTAAACTTCTAGAAAAACGTAACGAAAATCTCGAGACTGTTATTATTAACGAGCCCGTTGTTTACATGTTTCATGATGAAAAATAAAACCGTAACAAAAGTGGCCCTCGTTTTAAAAAGGTTGATGTCATATCAGCAGAAAAAAATAAATTAATAGGTATTAATTAATGATACAACAATGCAACCAGTTGAAACTCATTTCCGAAACCTTCGAAGAATCAGAAAAGATATTTCGTTACAGACTGACCCTGACGACCCTAAACTAGGCCCTTCTCATTGAAGATGTACCCAACATAGGACACTTTTTAGAAGATTTAGGTGCAGCAAGAATGCTTAATCATTATCATAGGTTTTATTTCTATATTAATATTAGTGATTTTAGAATAAGATACCAAGAGTTACAAGAAAATTTAGCAGTTTTAGATATAATGAGCACTGATAACGTGTCAACAAATTATTTAAGAGATAACTTAAAGCTAATTGAAAATGATATTTTAAAATTTAAATCGAGAATACACAAACGTGCGTTATTCAACTTCATTGGATCTGCCATAAAATACATTACAGGAAACTTAGATCAAAATGACTATGATGAAATAAACAATAATATAATAATATAAAACTATTCAATAATCAAGAGGAAATTACCAAACAGATTAATAAGTATGACTCATTCGCTAATCATATAACAAAACGTTACGACCAACCGCCATCCATCGCCGCCGCCCCCGCCGCCGCCGCCGAGCACCACCAACCACTGAACCGTCGGGGTACACGGCACGCCGGTAACTGTAACCGTCTGTCTAACCTTTCTTTTCTCGGTAATCGCGTCGACCGCTGCACACATTATTTCGAACAACCCGCGGCCGCCGCCGCCACCCGACGGCACCACACATCCACCTCTCAAACACTCCCGGGTCGGCGGTCCGTAATGCGCTGCAACGGCAAACAACCGGGTCGTTCTGTCTACCAGCGAACGCTTCGCACCAAAGCAACCTTCGACCCGCCGAGACAGCCACCCCACGACACCACCGAGACAAGACCTACAACCAAACCAACTCCTCTCTAACTACCGTCCGACATGCTCTAGGGAACCTGTTATGTTTGATCGATTTTGCATGTCGGGCGTAACTGTCACCTCCACGACCGGTCCCCTCTTGTAAATGCGAAAAAACTCTCGTTCAGGCGCGTGACTCGACCGTTGTACCGCGCACGGGACTTTGAAAAAATTTTCATTCGAAAGGACCGAAGTGCGGCAATTAGGGCCGGCGTACAGTCACACGACCGGTCCAAACTCACCAACAGCTCGGCAAGCACGCACATTTCCCAGTCGACCCCCGAATGGACGCCATCGACGCAACTCGGCCCCGGTGAAATAGGTAGACCGTTGCACCGCGCGTCATTTCGCGGTACAACGGTCCGACTTTTCGCGGTGCAACGGTCGAAATAGGTAGACCGTTGCACCGCGCATGGTTTCGCGGTACAACGGTACGATTACTCGCGGTACAACGGTCCGACTTTTCGCGGTGTAACGGTCGGAATTGAATCCTGAAATCGGAGGATTGTATATGTATATTTTCAAGATTTTTCAAGTTGATGAGCTATTAGATCTATACGAATTAAGAGAACGAATTCAATTCTGAAACTTGGGCTTCCTTGGTTATTGTTTATGTCGCTTCTTTTAAAAATATTTTCAAGTTCGATTTACATCCGGTTATACCGGAAGTAGATGTTAACTTTCTTATTTTAAATGGAATGACATACGTTTTTTTACATATTCCGATATAAAATCTGAATTTATGCATATTTTACCCGAGGCACTACCCCGAAAATATTGACGGATTTTGAGTTATTTAATTTTTTTTTTAAAAATTGACATTTGCACGTTAACATTTAAAAAACCGTAATTCAATTAATTTTTGAGATTTTGCTTTATAACTTGTAACATTTATTTATAAGTATACACGTTATCGAAAAAAAATGTGGTTTTGAACTAAGATGTACCGGGTGTTCAAAATCTGTGGTCAAATTTGGTCAAATTCAAAGGGGCATAAGTCAACTTTTTTAAATATAATGACCCATTTTTGACTGCATATTCGAATTCGCCATTGAATTTGGCGTCTATTGATACGGGACTAACGTATACCTTTGTTTATACTTTTTGAGAAAATTTACAATTTGTGAAGATTTTCCCTATTTGCACTGTATAAATACGTATAACGTTAATGAAAGCAGTTTGCTGTGATTTCGAAACAATTGAACATTCAATTGTTGTTAAGTGTCAGAAAGCGTATGCCGTCTTCCAGACCCACAATTTTCAATTGTTGAAATAAAGCGTCCACGATGAATTATTTATATTACCACTACTACTACTACTACTACTACTACTACTACTACTACTACTACTACCACAGCAATCAAGAAATTTTAAATTAATTTCATTTACATGGTGAATTTGGAAGAATTACAGAAAGAAATTGCAGACTTTTTAATGAATGTTATCGAAACGAACCGAGAATTCACCAGATTTAATCCCTTTAGACTTTTATTTGTGGGGTCATGTAAATGGTAAATTGTACGAAAACCCTGTTAATTCAATTGTGTAATTGGAGCAAACAGTGAGACATTGTTTCGAAAATTTTGACTTAGAGCAAGTGCGGAGAGCAACGACAATTGAACTCGAAAAAAGAATTATGAAATATTTAGATGCAAACGGCGGACATATTGAACATTTAATGTATTATAATTGTAATTGTTTTTCATTTTTAGTTATTAGGTAATGTTTCTATTTTAATTTTTACTAAATATTTATAATGATCAGTAAATTTTGCATTTTAAACGTTCTTGGGATTATAACAAACCGTGTATCTCTTCCGGTTAATATCGAGAAAGGACCGGTTATCATTCAAGAAATAAACGTAAGAAATTCAATAATACCCGAATCCCTGATATTTTCAAATAATGGTCCATGCCTTATTCCTTTAGATTTGGAAAACCAATTAGAAAATAATTTTTGAGAATAAATCATTGTCGAACCGATGACCAATGTCAATATTCAAAACCCTGAACACAATTTTACTAATTTAGACATACCAAAAATTATTCGAACGTCACATCTAAATTTAGAAGAATTTAACAATAAAATTGAGTATAAAAGAGGTAAAGACAATAAAGTTGCCGACGCTTTATCGCGAATAGAAGTTAATATAAACGAAACTATGACTAATGATGAGGAATTAGATTTACTATCACTTTTACCACAAGTTGACGATAATGTCGATTTATCCGACACAGAAGCCGATGAACTTCTAAATAACTTCCCCGAAAATAACGACGATGAAGCCAGTGGTGATACTCAGCATACAGCTGTGGAAAATCCCGTGTTTTCACTTCCCATATCAGATAGACCATTAAATCAATTTTCATATCAATTAGAACTAAAATTAGGCGAAGAATACAAGGTTGTTTACACCAAACCTTTTAAACATAAAAATCATTATAAAATTACCATTAGAGCAGGACAAGAAGATGAAGGTATTTCTAAAATGCTTGAGGAAATTATTAATCCCAAAAATGTATATGGAATATATTTCTATGATAATAAATTACACGAAATAGTTATCAAAACCTTCCCGAAATTATTTAATGAACGTTTAAAGTTAGTATAGACCAATACCATATGTAAAAATTTAGAAAACTCCCAAGAACAACGTAAAACAATAGAACAATATCACGATAACAATCATAATGGAGTTAATTAGACTTACAATTCGCTTAAAAATCAATATTATTTTCCCGACATGAAGACCAAAATTAACGAGATCATTAATAAGTGTCTTAAAGCAAAGTACGAACGTCATCCTTATAAAATTCAGTTCCAAGGACATATTCTCGCTAAAAGGCCCTTTGACGTTTTACATATCGACATATTCATATTCAATAATAATAAGTTTTTAACCATTATTGACCTCTTTTCTAAATACACACAATCTTACTTTATTAATGATACTACAGCCATAACTATATTGAATAAATTACGTCATTATTTCAGCCATAATAACTATCCAAAAAAGATTGTATGTGATAACGGTTCCGAATTTCAAAATGATTTACTCAAAGAATTTTGTAGCTTATTCAAAATTAAATTACATTATAAAACACCATATAATCACAATTCAAATTCTCCAGTTCAACGGGTGCATTCAACCCTTCTCGAAAAACTACGCATAGCTAAATTAAAAGATCCCAAAAATTCTATTAGAGATTTTATGACGACAGCAGTTTTAGTTTATAATCAATCTATACATACCACAACTGGATTCTCACCTTTTAATTTACTTTATGGACCATACGAAAATTTAAATATACATGAAATTGACTTAGAACGACACATATACGAACAATACAATCAGAAAAGAAAAGATGAAATTTTACCCTTAATTGAACAACTATATCATAAACAGAAAGACAAAGGTTCTAAACTTCTAGAAAAACGTAACGAAAATCTCGAGACTGTTATTATTAACGAGCCCGTTGTTTACATGTTTCATGATGAAAAATAAAACCGTAACAAAAGTGGCCCTCGTTTTAAAAAGGTTGATGTCATATCAGCAGAAAAAAATAAATTAATAGGTATTAATTAATGATACAACAATGCAACCAGTTGAAACTCATTTCCGAAACCTTCGAAGAATCAGAAAAGATATTTCGTTACAGACTGACCCTGACGACCCTAAACTAGGCCCTTCTCATTGAAGATGTACCCAACATAGGACACTTTTTAGAAGATTTAGGTGCAGCAAGAATGCTTAATCATTATCATAGGTTTTATTTCTATATTAATATTAGTGATTTTAGAATAAGATACCAAGAGTTACAAGAAAATTTAGCAGTTTTAGATATAATGAGCACTGATAACGTGTCAACAAATTATTTAAGAGATAACTTAAAGCTAATTGAAAATGATATTTTAAAATTTAAATCGAGAATACACAAACGTGCGTTATTCAACTTCATTGGATCTGCCATAAAATACATTACAGGAAACTTAGATCAAAATGACTATGATGAAATAAACAATAATATAATAATATAAAACTATTCAATAATCAAGAGGAAATTACCAAACAGATTAATAAGTATGACTCATTCGCTAATCATATAACAAAACGTTACGACCAACCGCCATCCATCGCCGCCGCCCCCGCCGCCGCCGCCGAGCACCACCAACCACTGAACCGTCGGGGTACACGGCACGCCGGCAACTGTAACCGTCTGTCTAACCTTTCTTTTCTCGGTAATTGCGTCGACCGCTGCACAGATTATTTCGAACAACCCGCGGCCGCGCCGCCACCCGACGGCACCACACATCCACCTCTCAAACACTCCCGGGTCGGCGGTCCGTAATGCGCTGCAACGGCAAACAACCGGGTCGTTCTGTCTACCAGCGAACGCTTCGCACCAAAGCAACCTTCGACCCGCCGAGACAGCCACCCCACGACACCACCGAGACAAGACCTACAACCAAACCAACTCCTCTCTAACTACCGTCCGACATGCTCTAGGGAACCTGTTATGTTTGATCGATTTTGCATGTCGGGCGTAACTGTCACCTCCACGACCGGTCCCCTCTTGTAAATGCGAAAAAACTCTCGTTCAGGCGCGTGACTCGACCGTTGTACCGCGCACGGGACTTTGAAAAAATTTTCATTCGAAAGGACCGAAGTGCGGCAATTAGGGCCGGCGTACAGTCACACGACCGGTCCAAACTCACCAACAGCTCGGCAAGCACGCACATTTCCCAGTCGACCCCCGAATGGACGCCATCGACGCAACTCGGCCCCGGTGAAATAGGTAGACCGTTGCACCGCGCGTCATTTCGCGGTACAACGGTCCGACTTTTCGCGGTGCAACGGTCGAAATAGGTAGACCGTTGCACCGCGCATGGTTTCGCGGTACAACGGTACGATTACTCGCGGTACAACGGTCCGACTTTTCGCGGTGTAACGGTCGGAATTGAATCCTGAAATCGGAGGATTGTATATGTATATTTTCAAGATTTTTCAAGTTGATGAGCTATTAGATCTATACGAATTAAGAGAACGAATTCAATTCTGAAACTTGGGCTTCCTTGGTTATTGTTTATGTCGCTTCTTTTAAAAATATTTTCAAGTTCGATTTACATCCGGTTATACCGGAAGTAGATGTTAACTTTCTTATTTTAAATGGAATGACATACGTTTTTTTACATATTCCGATATAAAATCTGAATTTATGCATATTTTACCCGAGGCACTACCCCGAAAATATTGACGGATTTTGAGTTATTTAATTTTTTTTTTAAAAATTGACATTTGCACGTTAACATTTAAAAAACCGTAATTCAATTAATTTTTGAGATTTTGCTTTATAACTTGTAACATTTATTTATAAGTATACACGTTATCGAAAAAAAATGTGGTTTTGAACTAAGATGTACCGGGTGTTCAAAATCTGTGGTCAAATTTGGTCAAATTCAAAGGGGCATAAGTCAACTTTTTTAAATATAATGACCCATTTTTGACTGCATATTCGAATTCGCCATTGAATTTGGCGTCTATTGATACGGGACTAACGTATACCTTTGTTTATACTTTTTGAGAAAATTTACAATTTGTGAAGATTTTCCCTATTTGCACTGTATAAATACGTATAACGTTAATGAAAGCAGTTTGCTGTGATTTCGAAACAATTGAACATTCAATTGTTGTTAAGTGTCAGAAAGCGTATGCCGTCTTCCAGACCCACAATTTTCAATTGTTGAAATAAAGCGTCCACGATGAATTATTTATATTACCACTACTACTACTACTACTACTACTACTACTACTACTACTACTACTACCACAGCAATCAAGAAATTTTAAATTAATTTCATTTACATGGTGAATTTGGAAGAATTACAGAAAGAAATTGCAGACTTTTTAATGAATGTTATCGAAACGAACCGAGAATTCACCAGATTTAATCCCTTTAGACTTTTATTTGTGGGGTCATGTAAATGGTAAATTGTACGAAAACCCTGTTAATTCAATTGTGTAATTGGAGCAAACAGTGAGACATTGTTTCGAAAATTTTGACTTAGAGCAAGTGCGGAGAGCAACGACAATTGAACTCGAAAAAAGAATTATGAAATATTTAGATGCAAACGGCGGACATATTGAACATTTAATGTATTATAATTGTAATTGTTTTTCATTTTTAGTTATTAGGTAATGTTTCTATTTTAATTTTTACTAAATATTTATAATGATCAGTAAATTTTGCATTTTAAACGTTCTTGGGATTATAACAAACCGTGTATCTCTTCCGGTTAATATCGAGAAAGGACCGGTTATCATTCAAGAAATAAACGTAAGAAATTCAATAATACCCGAATCCCTGATATTTTCAAATAATGGTCCATGCCTTATTCCTTTAGATTTGGAAAACCAATTAGAAAATAATTTTTGAGAATAAATCATTGTCGAACCGATGACCAATGTCAATATTCAAAACCCTGAACACAATTTTACTAATTTAGACATACCAAAAATTATTCGAACGTCACATCTAAATTTAGAAGAATTTAACAATAAAATTGAGTATAAAAGAGGTAAAGACAATAAAGTTGCCGACGCTTTATCGCGAATAGAAGTTAATATAAACGAAACTATGACTAATGATGAGGAATTAGATTTACTATCACTTTTACCACAAGTTGACGATAATGTCGATTTATCCGACACAGAAGCCGATGAACTTCTAAATAACTTCCCCGAAAATAACGACGATGAAGCCAGTGGTGATACTCAGCATACAGCTGTGGAAAATCCCGTGTTTTCACTTCCCATATCAGATAGACCATTAAATCAATTTTCATATCAATTAGAACTAAAATTAGGCGAAGAATACAAGGTTGTTTACACCAAACCTTTTAAACATAAAAATCATTATAAAATTACCATTAGAGCAGGACAAGAAGATGAAGGTATTTCTAAAATGCTTGAGGAAATTATTAATCCCAAAAATGTATATGGAATATATTTCTATGATAATAAATTACACGAAATAGTTATCAAAACCTTCCCGAAATTATTTAATGAACGTTTAAAGTTAGTATAGACCAATACCATATGTAAAAATTTAGAAAACTCCCAAGAACAACGTAAAACAATAGAACAATATCACGATAACAATCATAATGGAGTTAATTAGACTTACAATTCGCTTAAAAATCAATATTATTTTCCCGACATGAAGACCAAAATTAACGAGATCATTAATAAGTGTCTTAAAGCAAAGTACGAACGTCATCCTTATAAAATTCAGTTCCAAGGACATATTCTCGCTAAAAGGCCCTTTGACGTTTTACATATCGACATATTCATATTCAATAATAATAAGTTTTTAACCATTATTGACCTCTTTTCTAAATACACACAATCTTACTTTATTAATGATACTACAGCCATAACTATATTGAATAAATTACGTCATTATTTCAGCCATAATAACTATCCAAAAAAGATTGTATGTGATAACGGTTCCGAATTTCAAAATGATTTACTCAAAGAATTTTGTAGCTTATTCAAAATTAAATTACATTATAAAACACCATATAATCACAATTCAAATTCTCCAGTTCAACGGGTGCATTCAACCCTTCTCGAAAAACTACGCATAGCTAAATTAAAAGATCCCAAAAATTCTATTAGAGATTTTATGACGACAGCAGTTTTAGTTTATAATCAATCTATACATACCACAACTGGATTCTCACCTTTTAATTTACTTTATGGACCATACGAAAATTTAAATATACATGAAATTGACTTAGAACGACACATATACGAACAATACAATCAGAAAAGAAAAGATGAAATTTTACCCTTAATTGAACAACTATATCATAAACAGAAAGACAAAGGTTCTAAACTTCTAGAAAAACGTAACGAAAATCTCGAGACTGTTATTATTAACGAGCCCGTTGTTTACATGTTTCATGATGAAAAATAAAACCGTAACAAAAGTGGCCCTCGTTTTAAAAAGGTTGATGTCATATCAGCAGAAAAAAATAAATTAATAGGTATTAATTAATGATACAACAATGCAACCAGTTGAAACTCATTTCCGAAACCTTCGAAGAATCAGAAAAGATATTTCGTTACAGACTGACCCTGACGACCCTAAACTAGGCCCTTCTCATTGAAGATGTACCCAACATAGGACACTTTTTAGAAGATTTAGGTGCAGCAAGAATGCTTAATCATTATCATAGGTTTTATTTCTATATTAATATTAGTGATTTTAGAATAAGATACCAAGAGTTACAAGAAAATTTAGCAGTTTTAGATATAATGAGCACTGATAACGTGTCAACAAATTATTTAAGAGATAACTTAAAGCTAATTGAAAATGATATTTTAAAATTTAAATCGAGAATACACAAACGTGCGTTATTCAACTTCATTGGATCTGCCATAAAATACATTACAGGAAACTTAGATCAAAATGACTATGATGAAATAAACAATAATATAATAATATAAAACTATTCAATAATCAAGAGGAAATTACCAAACAGATTAATAAGTATGACTCATTCGCTAATCATATAACAAAACGTTACGACCAACCGCCATCCATCGCCGCCGCCCCCGCCGCCGCCGCCGAGCACCACCAACCACTGAACCGTCGGGGTACACGGCACGCCGGCAACTGTAACCGTCTGTCTAACCTTTCTTTTCTCGGTAATTGCGTCGACCGCTGCACAGATTATTTCGAACAACCCGCGGCCGCGCCGCCACCCGACGGCACCACACATCCACCTCTCAAACACTCCCGGGTCGGCGGTCCGTAATGCGCTGCAACGGCAAACAACCGGGTCGTTCTGTCTACCAGCGAACGCTTCGCACCAAAGCAACCTTCGACCCGCCGAGACAGCCACCCCACGACACCACCGAGACAAGACCTACAACCAAACCAACTCCTCTCTAACTACCGTCCGACATGCTCTAGGGAACCTGTTATGTTTGATCGATTTTGCATGTCGGGCGTAACTGTCACCTCCACGACCGGTCCCCTCTTGTAAATGCGAAAAAACTCTCGTTCAGGCGCGTGACTCGACCGTTGTACCGCGCACGGGACTTTGAAAAAATTTTCATTCGAAAGGACCGAAGTGCGGCAATTAGGGCCGGCGTACAGTCACACGACCGGTCCAAACTCACCAACAGCTCGGCAAGCACGCACATTTCCCAGTCGACCCCCGAATGGACGCCATCGACGCAACTCGGCCCCGGTGAAATAGGTAGACCGTTGCACCGCGCGTCATTTCGCGGTACAACGGTCCGACTTTTCGCGGTGCAACGGTCGAAATAGGTAGACCGTTGCACCGCGCATGGTTTCGCGGTACAACGGTACGATTACTCGCGGTACAACGGTCCGACTTTTCGCGGTGTAACGGTCGGAATTGAATCCTGAAATCGGAGGATTGTATATGTATATTTTCAAGATTTTTCAAGTTGATGAGCTATTAGATCTATACGAATTAAGAGAACGAATTCAATTCTGAAACTTGGGCTTCCTTGGTTATTGTTTATGTCGCTTCTTTTAAAAATATTTTCAAGTTCGATTTACATCCGGTTATACCGGAAGTAGATGTTAACTTTCTTATTTTAAATGGAATGACATACGTTTTTTTACATATTCCGATATAAAATCTGAATTTATGCATATTTTACCCGAGGCACTACCCCGAAAATATTGACGGATTTTGAGTTATTTAATTTTTTTTTTAAAAATTGACATTTGCACGTTAACATTTAAAAAACCGTAATTCAATTAATTTTTGAGATTTTGCTTTATAACTTGTAACATTTATTTATAAGTATACACGTTATCGAAAAAAAATGTGGTTTTGAACTAAGATGTACCGGGTGTTCAAAATCTGTGGTCAAATTTGGTCAAATTCAAAGGGGCATAAGTCAACTTTTTTAAATATAATGACCCATTTTTGACTGCATATTCGAATTCGCCATTGAATTTGGCGTCTATTGATACGGGACTAACGTATACCTTTGTTTATACTTTTTGAGAAAATTTACAATTTGTGAAGATTTTCCCTATTTGCACTGTATAAATACGTATAACGTTAATGAAAGCAGTTTGCTGTGATTTCGAAACAATTGAACATTCAATTGTTGTTAAGTGTCAGAAAGCGTATGCCGTCTTCCAGACCCACAATTTTCAATTGTTGAAATAAAGCGTCCACGATGAATTATTTATATTACCACTACTACTACTACTACTACTACTACTACTACTACTACTACTACCACAGCAATCAAGAAATTTTAAATTAATTTCATTTACATGGTGAATTTGGAAGAATTACAGAAAGAACTTGCAGACTTTTTAATGAACGTTATCGAAACGAACCGAGAATTCACCAGATTTAATCCCTTTAGACTTTTATTTGTGGGGTCATGTAAATGGTAAATTGTACGAAAACCCTGTTAATTCAATTGTGTAATTGGAGCAAACAGTGAGACATTGTTTCGAAAATTTTGACTTAGAGCAAGTGCGGAGAGCAACGACAATTGAACTCGAAAAAAGAATTATGAAATATTTAGATGCAAACGGCGGACATATTGAACATTTAATGTATTATAATTGTAATTGTTTTTCATTTTTAGTTATTAGGTAATGTTTCTATTTTAATTTTTACTAAATATTTATAATGATCAGTAAATTTTGCATTTTAAACGTTCTTGGGATTATAACAAACCATGTATCTCTTCCGGTTAATATCGAGAAAGGACCGGTTATCATTCAAGAAATAAACGTAAGAAATTCAATAATACCCGAATCCCTGATATTTTCAAATAATGGTCCATGCCTTATTCCTTTAGATTTGGATAACCAATTAGAAAATAATTTTTGAGAATAAATCATTGTCGAACCGATGACCAATGTCAATATTCAAAACCCTGAACACAATTTTACTAATTTAGACATACCAAAAATTATTCGAACGTCACATCTAAATTCAGAAGAATTTAACTATAAAATTGAGTATAAAAGAGGTAAAGACAATAAAGTTGCCGACGCTTTATCGCGAATAGAAGTTAATATAAACGAAACTATGACTAATGATGAGGAATTAGATTTACTATCACTTTTACCACAAGTTGACGATAATGTCGATTTATCCGACACAGAAGCCGATGAACTTCTAAATAACTTCCCCGAAAATAACGACGATGAAGCCAGTGGTGATACTCAGCATACAGCTGTGGAAAATCCCGTGTTTTCACTTCCCATATCAGATAGACCATTAAATCAATTTTCATATCAATTAGAACTAAAATTAGGCGAAGAATACAAGGTTGTTTACACCAAACCTTTTAAACATAAAAATCATTATAAAATTACCATTAGAGCAGGACAAGAAGATGAAGGTATTTCTAAAATGCTTGAGGAAATTATTAATCCCAAAAATGTATATGGAATATATATCTATGATAATAAATTACACGAAATAGTTATCAAAACCTTCCCGAAATTATTTAATGAACGTTTAAAGTTAGTATAGACCAATACCATATGTAAAAATTTAGAAAACTCCCAAGAACAACGTAAAACAATAGAACAATATCACGATAACCATCATAATGGAGTTAATTAGACTTACAATTCGCTTAAAAATCAATATTATTTTCCCGACATGAAGACCAAAATTAACGAGATCATAAATAAGTGTGAAACATGTCTTAAAGCAAAGTACGAACGTCATCCTTATAAAATTCAGTTCCAAGGACATATTCTCGCTAAAAGGCCCTTTGACGTTTTACATATCGACATATTCATATTCAATAATAATAAGTTTTTAACCATTATTGACCTCTTTTCTAAATACACACAATCTTACTTTATTAATGATACTACAGCCATAACTATATTGAATAAATTACGTCATTATTTCAGCCATAATAACTATCCAAAAAAGATTGTATGTGATAAAGGTTCCGAATTTCAAAATGATTTACTCAAAGAATTTTGTAGCTTATTCAAAATTAAATTACATTATAAAACACCATATAATCACAATTCAAATTCTCCAGTTCATCGGGTGCATTCAAACCTTCTCGAAAAACTACGCATAGCTAAATTAAAAGATCCCAAAAATTCTATTAGAGATTTTATGACGACAGCAGTTTTAGTTTATAATCAATCTATACATACCACAACTGGATTCTCACCTTTTAATTTACTTTATGGACCATACGAAAATTTAAATATACATGAAATTGACTTAGAACGACACATATACGAACAATACAATCAGAAAAGAAAAGATGAAATTTTACCCTTAATTGCACAACTATATCATAAACAGAAAGACAAAGGTTCTAAACTTCTAGAAAAACGTAACGAAAATCTCGAGACTGTTATTATTAACGAGCCCGTTGTTTACATGTTTCATGATGAAAAATAAAACCGTAACAAAAGTGGCCCTCGTTTTAAAAAGATTGATGTCATATCAGCAGAAAAAAATAAATTAATAGGTATTAATTAATGATACAACAATGCAACCAGTTGAAACTCATTTCCGAAATCTTCGAAGAATCAGAAAAGATATTTCGTTACAGACTGACCCTGACGACCCTAAACTAGGCCCTTCTCATTGAAGATGTACCCAACATAGGACACTTTTTAGAAGATTTAGGTGCAGCAAGAATGCTTAATCATTATCATAGGTTTTATTTCTATATTAATATTAGTGATTTTAGAATAAGATACCAAGAGTTACAAGAAAATTTAGCAGTTTTAGATATAATGAGCACTGATAACGTGTCAACAAATTATTTAAGAGATAACTTAAAGCTAATTGAAAATGATATTTTAAAATTTAAATCGAGAATACACAAACGTGCGTTATTCAACTTCATTGGATCTGCCATAAAATACATTACAGGAAACTTAGATCAAAATGACTATGATGAAATAAACAATAATATAATAATATAAAACTATTCAATAATCAAGAGGAAATTACCAAATAGATTAATAAGTATGACTCATTCGCTAATCATATAACAAAACGTTACGAAAAAGATATGCTATTAATTAGAGATTCAATTAATACGTCCTTTAATTCAATCAAAATTCTTAAAGATGAAATTAATATCGAACAGGTAAGGTAATACAAGGAAATATTTATGCTTCTCGAAATTTATTAAATTCACTCCTGACTATTCAAAGAACCATTTCCTTAGCTTTGAACGATATCACGAATTTAGAAATGTTAACTGTATCTGATCTCAAAGATATCTTAGCACACCTTAAACTAATATATAACAGGGATCAATTAATAGAAACAGATGAAGTCCATATTTTTAAAATAATTGAATTTTCAAAATTAAAAATACTTTCAGTAAATGACGCTGTTATATGCATTTTGTACATCCCTATCCTGAATAAAAATCACTTCGACTACCAAGGAATTTATCCAATACCTGATGAAGATAATAAAATTCTTCTGCCCCCTTCACGTTATCATTTATATGGAGCTCAAACTGAATTTTGGTTAGAAGAAAAATGTCATCGAATTGAAAATTCGGTGCTGTGTTTAATAAACCTATCATCCATCAGTATTCATTAAGTGATTTAAATAAGTGTAATTTTCTATTAATTAATAGTGACTACGAATTAGTGAAACTTCGCTTTCTAATAATAAAGTGCTCGTTTCTTATAAAAACCCAGTTAACGTTTTCGAACATTGTACTGGTGATGTTTACACTACTGTTATTGCTAAAAACTCGCTTGTGTCATCAAAACAAGACTGTAAAATTATAATTCAAAATAATGTATTTAGTAATACAATTAGCAATATTTATTATAAACCATCGAATATCAGAAAGATAGATGTAAAACCAACGAAATTTGTAAACTTTGAACTTAATAGTTTTGACGATATAAATGAGCTCAAACAAGAGGCTAAAGATTTAAACACTCAATTTGAATTGAACCCTATTGTACACAAATTTGGTTTTTCGATAAATATTTTTGTTATTGTATTAATAATCCTATTCGGCATTATTTGTTGTATACTAAGAAAAAGAATTACAAATGTTTTCCAATGTAAAAATAGAAGAATTGAACAAATAATTATTCCGAGAATATCTAGCAGATCTTCACACGAGGACGTACTCACTTAAGGAGGGAGGAATTATGTCAGACACACCTGTAAGTAACGTTTTTACAAATACTTTCACAGGCAATCATCGTGTAATATGATATCTAGTGTAAGCAGATTGTTAGATGTAACTTTACTTGTTTTTGTGACAACGTTTTGTAGTTAGTTACTATTAGAACCTTGTCTAGGTAGCTTATAATCATAACTATAATCATATTCATAAATATTAATTCTTGTAATCGTTTTTAATAAAATAAGTAAACTTTTTAGAAAGTTTATTCTTTAACGAATAAACATTATTTAGTAATTTATCGTATTGAAGGTTATTGCGGCCGAATTTTGCCACGCGTATAAGCGACTTATACAAATACGTCATCGCTTCCGAATGCTCTTATCTCAATAACCGCGAATTGAAATAGCAAAGCGTAAACATGACGTCACCGTCGTCGTACCAGCCAACCGGAACGAAATCCGTTTGTGTTTTAACCGGTTTCGTTAATGATAATAGAACCGTTACCGTTCGGTTGAATTATGCCTGCCATTCGGTGGTTGCTCAATATAATAATTGTGAAAAACTGTGATACTCGAACCTCTAGAAATTTAATACGGTGAAACGTCTTAATTGCGACCACCTTTGGGGAGTCCTTTGTTGATCGCCAATCAGGGGTTGTCGTTTAAATGAGAACATGGGGAAGTTGAAGGGGAAATGTTTCGTTAATATTTTACATTGTTTATTCGTTGGTTATTTGCATTTATAAAATGACAGTTGTGGCGTCAACCTACTAAGGAGACAAATTAAAAATAGATGTAATTAAAAGCACACCATACTTAAAATTACATTATTACATTATTAAATTATTTTACATTATTTATGCAAGTGCATGCAAGTAATGGTTTGCAACAGTGTATTAATTTATGTGCTCGAAATTGGTCAATCCGGAGGTAGTGGCTCATGCTCACGCCTATCGAGATTTTCCAGGTTCGCATTCAGTATCATTCATAACAACACCTTCATGTTCGTTGCCTTTAGGATAATTGTAAAATTTTGAAGCGTATGCCCCGTGATAAATTGCCGGAAGTAATAAAAAAAAATCAACCATTTGCATTTACCATGTAACAGTGAATTCGGCTCGTTTGTATTTAAGTTATTCTTTTTAAGCCGTCACTTTTAAAAGCTACGGGTCGGCTCTGTTCAACGTTTCAGTTGCGTGTACAAAGAGCGATTGTGTTTGCGTTTAGTCTATCTTGAAGGTATATTTATTATGTATACATGTGATACGGATAACATTGCATTATGTCGGCTGTACTGAAGGTATACGTTTTAGAGTGCATCCATCGTAAGGCAATTTGTTTAATCCTAAAATGAGAAGATGGGGAAGTTGAAGGGGAAATGTTTCGTTAATATATTACATTGTTTATTCGTTGGTAATACGAATTTATAAAATGACAGTTGTAGTGTCAACCTACTAAGGAGACAAATTAAAAATAGATGTAATTAAAAGCACATCATACTTAACTTAATTATGTAAATAAAAGTTTCATTATATTATATTATATTATATTATATTATATTATATTATATTATATTATATTATATTATATTATATTATATTATATTATATTATATTATATTATATTATATTATATTATATTATATTATATTATATTATATTATATTATATTATATTATATTATATTATATTATATTATATTATATTATATACATTTTAATAGATAGATAGATAGATAGGTATCTGTGAGAGGCATAATCGTCATCAGAAGCTTATCATGCGTGTCACCATGACCAAAAGGAACTATTAAATAACAGCTTTTCGGCCAAGTTAGAGCCGCCAAACAGGCGAACAGACCGGGTGGATGGATGGCGATTTGAATGTTCAAAAAGCAGATGTGCTCTTGTACGGCCGATGTGCACGTTTTTCGGCGACCATAAAAATCGAAAGACAAAGAGTAGCGGTTTTCATTAATTGCGAACAATTCGTATATGCTTGAATCGTACGTGTGCCGTCGGCGTTTGCAAAGAAAACCGTCAACGTTTCCATCAACATTCCTTTTAACATCAAACCGCATTGTTGGCTATATTTTGTGTCACACGTTCTTTTAGTTGAAGTACCTGCATTTAAAATGGAATCATCTGGTTCTTTAGAATTGATGGATTAAATGATTGTTGTATGTATTTTAATGAGGTTTAAGTTGTTGTTCGTTTATTGTAAGGTGTGTAAGTACGTGGGTACGTGGGCATGTACATACAAGAATCTACTCTGAAGTTTTTATAAAAATATGTAATGTATATATATTAGTACGTATATGCCACCATATTTATATATATACTATTTTCGTAATTTGTCTCCAAGGCCGCTGTAACCCTTGCTTGTCCCCCAACTGGCGTTGATGGTTTGTATATGGTTGCAATACTTTTATGATGCATAAATAAATAAATAAAGGGTAGTTTACTCTATTGAAGGTTGTTGCTGCTACGTCATCGAGTGAGCGTTGAGCGTTACGGCAACGGCCGGCCTACTCCATCTGACTTGCTTCTTCCGTCAATGTAAACAAACGATAACCACCGCGTCATCAGTTCTTGGTAGGTAATCTTTCTTCAATAAATTTATCAACAACAGCAGCAACCAACACGGTGATCACCACGTAATTTGATAAGCTTCGCGCGCTCATTCCGTTTAGCTTTTGAGAATGTCGGTATTTTTTTTTCTTTTTTGTTTTGTTTTTTGATACATTCATATTTTCGAGGCATCTCGCGAATAACTGAAAATAATACATTTATTTTGCTCCAGTAGACAATAAGTAAATATAAATATAAATATAAATATGGAATCAACAGAAACAACTACTCCGAGGGCTAATACTCCTATCGGCATTGAATTACACAGTTGACTCCGATGAACTCCTAGACGAAAATATAAGAGTAAATAGAAGAAATTGACATTTGAACTTTTGACGATAAGATTTTATTTGGTAAACCATACAATCGGTTCGGCATGACAATGTTATGCCCTTTAAAATGTAACATTCATTCCATTACTCTCTTGAAAACTAACTATTCTTTTATATATATATATATATATATAATATGTCATGTTATCGAGGTGTAACGGCATGCCATAAAATTGTCGATCATCGATACAAGCAAGCTGCTACATTAATTACACGAAGGAACACACGTGCACTGCACGTGTGCGTATCTGTGTCTTTCGAGGTCAATCGAAGAGGCGACGTGACGACGTTCTTGGAAAGGTTAGAAAGGTGGTGTACAATCTAATTGTTTACAGACATTAATTTCAATTGTATTGAATTAGCGGATACTTGATGGAAGTCGAACATATTGAAATAAACACACAGTTGTTGATAACTTCCACAATTTGTACTTCTGAAGAAGGCACAGTGTTGGCGAAACACGTGTTGAGTAAATACAAATAAATAAATTGTGTAAGTTATCAACTGTGTATTTATTCCTTTCGACATAAATTTCTTTTAATAAAAGCGTTTTACAGGTAGATCGAGTGATGATTGATGGTGATTAAGGAAATCTTAAAAGATTCTACTACCATCGAAAGGAAAACGATCGGTTGACCGCGGCACGCCGAAAACGGAAATAAAAAAGCATTTACGTACAGCCAAGTGGCCAGCCAATTCGCGTGAACACAGAGACGACCTTCGCAAGAGCTCTCGGCACCCAGTTTGGACCGGGATTGATTGATTAATTGATTTGTGAATTTATCTGTTTGTTTGACATTCGAAGTCTGCTGCGCTGCAATATGTTCCTTGTTGTTTGTTGTTTCAGTTGTATGTAGGTAGGTGTACGTACCTCCAGCCAGCAACGTCACTATTGCCATGTATTTATGTATTTATACCTATGTTGTGCGCGAATTTAGGTTCGTATGTGTGTGATAGTGTCCTGCGTATCTATCAACTGTACGTACGTATAAGGTTTCACGTTTCCCGTAGCCCACCGACGTTTTCTTTCCTGACAAATTGAAATGTATTATATAACTTCAAAGATACGCACAATAAGAGATTGACTTATCCTACTCGAAAGAGGTGGATTTAGGTGCATTAAAAAAAATAAAGAAAAAAAACAAATAATTAATATATATATATAATGTTATTATTTTGATAATCTGGGAACTATAATAAACACATGTGTTGCTCTGAAAAACAAGGTATTTTATTATTTTTTTAACACTTAAAATTTTACAAAAACAACTTAGATATACCTGAAAAACAAAGAAACGACATTTAAGGTTTATTATTATCACTGTCGTTCCCTTTTACAATTTTGGATAAGTTTACAATCTTTGGATTTATTATGATTACTCTATCTGTTGCACTTTGTGCTTATTCTTTACTGACACGTCGCACTCGTGTTAACTACTACTATTTTTCCTACGCTGTCTCCCCCTATGGGCTAATGAATAAGCCTGAATTGGCGCGGCGTTTAAATCTAAGTTAAAGGAATACATTTGCTTTACATCTCCCCCCCTCTGAGAGAAAATTTTTCCGAAAATTTTATATACATAAAACTTAGGAATATACATCATATACAGGAGCGGGTATTAGTTTTGATATGTGAAATAGGCTTGATTCTGATTTTTTTCTTCCCGTGTTTATCTTATATATTGTAGAAGATACTTTTTCTATGATTTCAAAAGGTCCGATTCTTAGTTCATCTAGTTTTTTTCTGTTAAATTTGTTTCCATTTTCAACATAAACTTTGTCTTTGACGTCAAATTCATAGTTTTTACGATTTTTGTCATACAGATGTTTGTTATAGGTATGTGATTTGATTGTATTTTGAAGTGCTTCTTTTTTATCTTTTATCCAATCATTTTTTGATATTGTTTGTTTTAATTCGTTTGGTAAAATTTGAGCATCTGTTCCATTTAATAAATACCTTGGAGTGAATCCAGTAACACAATGTATAGTGTCATTATATTTATGTATGCATTCTTGAGCTATTGTTGTCCAGGCTTTTTTTCTTGTTTCTTCATTTATTTTGCATCTTATTTTGTTAACTATTGTCTGGTTCAATCGTTCATTAAGTCCATTTGAAAATGGTGCGTTTACTGCTGTGAATATCATTTGAATATTCTTTTCAGATAAGAATTGTTTAAATTCTTTTGAGTTTATTCCTGGATATTGGTCACTAAGAATCATACCTATTTTATTTGATTCTAATATATTGTTTACTAATTTTATAAAATCAGTAGTATTTTGGGTTTTGGATGTTAATATGTATGCATATCTTGTGAAATGATCTACTAGGAGGTGTAAATATCTTTTTGTTGATCTTGAGCCTCCAAATCCTCCAATGGTATCTATTGAAACTATCTCGAATGGTTTCGTTGCTGGACCTAAGTGAGACATTAAGCCAAATTTGTTTTGCCCTCTTGATTTATTTTTTATACAAATTTCACAATTTTTACAGACCTTTTCTATATTTTTTATCAAATTTTTCGCTGTGTAATATGGGCTTATCTTCTTTTGCAATTGTTTTATACCTATGTGGCACATTTCGGTATGTATTGTTTTTATAAGTTTTAAACTTAAATCTTCTGATAAAATAATTTTTTCTTTTTTTCTTGATTTTTTGTAGTAGACATGTTTTTTTATCAGTTTTGATTTTTTACTCTGTATGTCTGTGTTTCTGTTCTGATCTGAAATTATGTCATCTAGTTTTATTAAATTAACTGTTTTCAGCTGGTCTTCGTTATTTTCTTCTGGTTCTAATACTGGATTTCTACTTAAACAGTCTGCTTCTGTATTGTTTTTGCCCGGATTATATTTTATATTAAAATCATATTGTGATAAGTAATATGTTAAATCTCCTAGTTCTTCGTCTGTTCTGGCTTTTATATTCATGTTTTCTAATGGTTTGTGATCTGAAAATACTGTAAAAGTTTTCCCTAGTAACCAATATTGCCAATATTTTATAGCTTCTTTAATTGCGTCTAATAGCATTTTAAGATGATTAATATGTTCTTCAAATGATTTAGAAAAGATAAGAATATCATCTATGAAATTTACTGCAAAGTGTGATAATTTGTATTTTCTTAATATATTACTTAATATTCTTTGAAAAATTGCAGGAGCTGTCTTGAGTCCAAAAGGAAGACATGTCCATTGGAAGTGACCGTCTTGTGTTACGAAACCAGTTTTTTTCTTATCTTCAATTCGCAAAGGAATTGACCAAAATGCGGAATTAATATCTAATGTAGAAAAGTACTTACAGTTTCTCGTTTTCATCATTAAATCTTCGATTAATGGGAATGGTTGTGCTTGTGGCATTACTATTTTGTTTAAGTCTCGGAAATCTATGCATAGTCTGGATTTTTTATTATCGTCTCTTTTAAATGCTAATGTTACAGGAGCTGCAAATGGACTGTATGACTCTTCTATAAGTTTTTTTTCTAACAACTTGGATATTTGTTCTTCTATTTCTTTTTTGTCCTCTACCGTACATTTATATGGTCTTTTGCAGCAGTATTTATCTACTAATAGATCTATGCGCGCTTCATAATGTTTTACTTTTCCGACATCATATTTATCTTTGGCGAAAATTGACTTATATTTATTAATCACTCTATTTATTTCTTTCTTTTGATCTTCTGTTAAGTGATTTATTTTTATTTCAAAGTCCTCTTCTTTTATATGTTCGTTGAAGTTTACCAAATTGGCTCAGTTTCTTCTTCGAGATTCAGACCCATATCTTGGGTTTTTTCCTCTGCATTTTCTTCTTTATCTATCTTTTTATTTTTTTGAAAAATCTGCAGATTTTCGTCTTGGATTAGTTTGAATTCTTTTATCATATCTAATCCAATGAGAAAATCATATTTGAAGTGTTTCTCATCTATGATGTAGACATCTACTTTCTTCTCTATATCTAATATTTTTATTTTTATAGTTGTCGAACCATTCGTTTTTTGGACACCATTAATTGTTGATAGGTTTGCATTATTAACTCCATTATTTTTGTTCTCTTTTATTTTTAAATATTTGGAGTTTATTAAGGAAACGTTCGATCCCGAATCATAGATTCCTTTTATTTTTAGTTTGCTTTCTATGACTAGTCCGACCGTAATTAATGGTGTCTCTACTCGTTTTTTTGGTCTGCATTATTTAACTCTGTCTCTATTACAGAGTTATTAACATGTTTTATGTTCTTTTTTTCTTTATTTTCGTTGAACCAACAAGATGATTCAACATGGTACCTGGTGCCTTTATTTAATTTTTCGCATATTGAGCACGGTTTTTTTTCGCTTTTATTTTCTGAGTTCGTGC